>JALIGW010000008.1:22267500-22760000 GCA_023053685.1 Diadophis punctatus similis
GGATTAAGATTCTGCCCCCCTCTGCTGAGTGTGGAAACAGAAGCGGAGGGGGGTTTGAGTCCGACCCCTGGCTTGATGTGAATGGAATGCATGGCCTGTCGGGAGAGAGGGAGACCAGTGGGGAAGGGGAGGGGATCTCTGGGGGGACAGGGAGTGGGAGCATTACGGTCATAACAGGGAGAGGCAGGTATGGCGGGAGCAGAGGGGTAGGCCGCTCTCGGAGAACGAGAACTCGCTGTTTACAAGCGATTCCTTGTTCTGGCCCCTCTGGTTTGGTTCCACCTAGCTCAACCCGAGTGCCTGGTAACCAGGGATGTCAGGGCCCTGGGCTCAAGCTGCTGCTGGTAAACGCCAGGTCGATTACCAACAAGGCCCCCCTTATCCGGGATTTAATCCTAGAAGAGGGGGCTGACCTGGCATGTATTACCGAAACCTGGCTGGGCCAGGAGGGGGGGGTGCCCCTTTCGGAGATATGCCCGGACGGGTTCTCGGTTCAGCATCAGCCGCGACCCCAGGGAAGGGGTGGAGGAGTGGCTATTATAGCTCGCCAGAATCTGTGTCCTCGAAGGAGCCCTGCCCCGGAGATTGTTGGGTGTGAGACTCTCCTTCTGAAGTTGGACCTAGGGGTTCAGGTGGGCCTTTTGCTAACGTACCTGCCTCCTAGCTGCGTAGCAAAGGCCCTGCCTGTTCTGCTTGAGGCGGTTGCAGGGCTGGCGATTGAGTTCCCCAGGTTGATGGTGCTGGGGGATTTTAATCTGCTATCGCCCGGCGAAGCCTCAGGGGCAGTCCAGGAGTTCATGGCTTCCATGACAACCATGGACCTGACCCAAGTAGTTCAGGGTCCGACTCATGAGGGTGGTCACACGCTTGACCTTGTGTTTCTCTCGGGGCAGTGGAGAGATGATCTGAGGCTGAGGGGTTTAGTCACAGTACCCTTGTCGTGGTCAGATCATTTCCTTCTGAGGTTGGATTTCATGGCACCACTCCCCCACCGCAAGGAGGCGGGACCGATTAAGTGGTTCCGCCCCAGGCGCCTAATGGAACCCGACGGATTCCAGAGGGAACTTGGGGAAATACCTGAATCCCTGGTACACAGTTCGTCCGAGTCTCTGGTTGCGGCCTGGAATCAGGCAGCAGCAGGGGCTCTGGATCGGATTGCGCCTTTGCGGCCTCTCCGTGGAAGTGGATCCAGGAGGGCTCCTTGGTTTACCGAGGAACTCCGGGAGATGAAGCGCCACAAGAGACGCCTAGAGCGACGATGGAGATCTAGTAAAGCTGAGTCTGACCGGACACTTTTAAGAACTTTCATTAAGTCTTACTTAGTGGCGATAAGGGCGGCAAAATGTTCGCATTTTTCCGCTCTTATTGCGTCCGCTGACTCCCGCCCAGCCGCCCTGTTTAGGGTGACCGGCACCCTTCTTGCTAAGGAGGAAGGCGGAGATCCCTTGCAGGGTAGAGCTGAGGAATTTTCTCGGTTTCTGGCGGATAAAGTCATTCAGATTCGGACAGACCTGGACTCCGATTGGGCAGTACAGGCCGAGATGACTGGGGCGAGTCTTAGTCCGGTTATATGGGATAGGTTTGAACCGGTGACTCCTGAGGATGTGGACAAGGCCATAGGAGCTATGAGCTCAGCCACTTGTTTATTGGACCCGTGTCCTTCCTGGTTGGTTTCGGCCACCAGGGAGGTTTCACGCGGCTGGCTCCAGGCGTTGGTCAACGCTTCTTTGAGAGAGGGGTCCGTCCCGTAGCCCTTAAAAGCTGCGGTGGTGAGGCCCCTCCTCAAGAAGCCTTCCCTGGACCCAGCGGATTTAAAGAACTTCCGTCCAGTCTCCAACCTTCCCTTCGCGGGGAAGGTTGTTGAGAAAGTGGTGGCACTCCAGCTCCTACGACTGTTGGATGACACTGATTTTCTGGATCCCTTTCAATCTGGCTTCAGGCCCGGTTACAGTACGGAAACGGCTTTGGTCACCCTGATGGATGATCTCTGGCGAGCCCGGGATGGGGGTTATTCCTCTATCCTGGTGCTACTTGACCTCTCAGCGGCCTTCGATACCATTGACCATGGTATCCTTCTGCGTCGTCTCGGAGAGGTGGGGGTGGGCGGCACTGTTTTGCAGTGGTTCTCCTCCTTCCTCTCTGACAGGACGCAGTCGGTGTTGACAGGGGGGCAGAGGTCGAGCCCTAGGCCCCTACTATGTGGGGTGCCACAGGGCTCGGTCCTCTCGCCCATCCTGTTTAATATCTACATGAAGCCGCTGGGTGAGATCATCCGACGACACGGGGTGAGGTATCAGCAATATGCTGATGATACCCAGTTGTACATCTCCACCCCGTCTCAATTTGGGGAAGCCGTAGACGTAATGGACCGCTGCCTGGCCGATGTTAGGGTCTGGATGGGGAAGAACCGGCTAAAGCTTAACCCTGACAAGACTGAGTGGCTGTGGATATTGCCTCCTAAGGACTCGACCAACTGTCCCTCCTTGATTCTTGGGGGGGAGAAATTAGCCCCCTCAGAACGGGTCCGCAATTTGGGTGTCCTCCTAGACCCACAGCTAAAATTGGAACAACATCTTTCAGCTGTGGCTAGGGGGACCTTTGCACAAGTACGTCTTGTGCACCAATTGCGACCCTACTTGGAGAAGGAGGCACTTCTTACAGTCGCTCATGCCCTTATCACCTCACGGCTGGATTACTGCAATGCGCTCTACATGGGGCTACCCTTGAAGAGTGTCCGGCGACTGCAATTGGTGCAAAATGCAGCTGCGCGAGCTGTGGTGGGTGTACCTAGATGCACCCACGTAACACCTATCCTCCGCCAGCTGCATTGGCTGCCCATTAGTCTCCGGATCCAATTTAAGGTGTTGGTCGTTACCTTTAAAGCCCTACATGGCTCAGGGCCAGGTTATCTTCGGGACCGCATCCTGCCGCATACCTCCCTACGACCGGTTAGAGCCCACAGAGTTGGCCTCCTCCAGGTCCCGTCGACCAAACAATGTCGGCTAGCGGGACCTAGGGGGAGGGCCTTCTCTGTGGGAGCCCCCTCCCTTTGGAACCAGCTCCCTCCAGAGATCAGGACCATCCCCACCCTACTGGCCTTCCGTAAAGCAATAAAAACTTGGCTCTTCCGGCAGGCAGGGTATGAATGAAAGTTTGTTTTTTAATGGATAGTATTTTAATATGGCTCCTTTTAAAAATTGTTTTTTATGTGTTTCTATATCTGCTGTGAGCCGCCCAGAGTCCCCCGGGAGTTGGGCGGCATAGAAATTTTAATAAATAAATAAATAAATAAATAAACCTGGACCAAAGGGATCGAAAATGTGGGGAGAAAAACGGAAGCCCCTCTCATACACACACAATGAAGGGGAAAATATAGAAACCACTGTTTCTGACTGGTTCCCCCCAAAGCACTCTTCCTCCCTCCCGTTTCTTTCATTGGGACCCTCTGAAAAAACGTGTCTGTTTTAAGGAAGAGAGGGAGTCCAGCTGGAAGCACTCTTCCTCCCTCCCGTTTCTTTCATTGGGACCCTCTGAAAAACGTGTCTGTTTTAAGGAAGAGAGGGAGTCCAGCTGGAAGCACTCTTCCTCCCTCCCGTTTCTTTCATTGGGACCCTCTGAAAAACGTGTCTGTTTTAAGGAAGAGAGGGAGTCCAGCTAGAAGCACTCTTCCTCCCTCCCGTTTCTTTCATTGGGACCCTCTGAAAAACGTGTCTGTTTTAAGGAAGAGAGGGAGTCCAGCTGGAAGCACTCTTCCTCCCTCCCGTTTCTTTCATTGGGACCCTCTGAAAAACGTGTCTGTTTTAAGGAAGAGAGGGAGTCCAGCTGGAAGCACTCTTCCTCCCTCCCGTTTCTTTCATTGGGACCTTCTGAAAAACGTGTCTGTTTTAAGGAAGAGAGGGAGTCCAGCTAGAAGCACTCTTCCTCCCTCCCGTTTCTTTCATTGGGACCATCTGAAAAACGTGTCTCTTTTAAGCAAGAGAGGGAAGACTTGTCCCCGTTCCTTCTCCTAAAAAGGCTGCTTCCAAGGGGGTGGGATTCTTGCTCCTCTGATTGGCTGGGGGCAAAGTGTCCCGTGCGCCCAAAAGCCCGGGGTGAACTGGCTTTTTGGCCCGTTAGGCTAAGGGGCCAAGGAGAAAAGGCAGAGCCGGATTGTTTGGGGGCGGAAGCCTGGGGACAAAACAGGTGTGGCAGAGTGGAGGAGGCGAACTGTCCTAGACCCCCAGGCGTCACTCGTGGAGTTCTCCCAGGCTGGCCAAAATTTTGCCAACCTGCCCCCTATTGGGATGTGGTGAGAACTACCACTTCCCCCTACAAGGTGGCCTGCTGGAAGGGCCCCCTCTTGCTGGTTTGCGAAACTGCCTCCCCCTGCCTCCTCTGTCTTAGGTTTTCTGACGGGAGTAATACTGACCTGGGGCCTGGGAGAATGAAGAGACCTGGTCAGTCGTCCTAAAGGGCTGCCTGCTGTAAGGGGTAGTCTTGGGAATCCCTTTCCGGGACACTGGAGGCAGAATCTTTCGCTTATCGCTGGTTTCCACCAGTAGGGGTTCTAATGCTTCGCCAAAAAGAGGGCCCTCTCTGATGGCCCCTGTTGCCAGGCGCCACTTATGGCGTGAATCAGCTTGCCATTGCCGAAGCCAGTTCATGCGTCTAGCCACTACTGATGCAGTCAGGACTCTGCCCGCGAAGCGTGAAGTCTGTAAGGTTGAATCCGCCAAGAATTGAACTGCTGCGAACACCTTGTTCAGATCCTGTTGAGCTCTTACATTAGATGAAGGAATATATTCTTGTATTTGTCTGAGCCAGATGAGAGTTGTTCGTGCAAAGAATGAGGACGTACATGCGGCCTTGATTGCCCAAGCAGAGGAAAGGTAATCCTTGACCAAGGCTTGCTCTATGCATTTGTCATCTGGTTTTAGGAGTTCCTCCGTCTCACCTGGAATCGTGGTGGAGGAATGTAGTCCTCTGATGGGTGCATCTACTATTGGTAATGGGAGTAAACCAGATAGGTTAGATGCTACATTAAAATATTTTTTGTCCTGCGAAGATGTTGCAGGGCCGGAGATAGGGGAACCCTTCTGGGCTTTGAATGTTTTTGCAAACAATTTTGGAACCGGTATGATGTCTAATTCCTGCCTGACCTCTGAAAAGAGAGGTCCTCTTCATCCTCCACTGTTACTTGATGAAGGTGAAGGGATCTTGATGCCTGCCGCTGTGCGGGCCTTGAGTGATTTAAATAGGCTGTGGGAAAACAGGCCAGTTGTTACTGGCTGTTCATTAGTCATGCCCTCATCATCTGATAGTTTTAGTTTGGAATCCCCTTCCTCCTGTGAATCCTCTCTGGAATCACTAAGGCTTGATTTCTCTGAATCATCATCGGGGCTACTATGCCTTATATGCTGTCTGCTCTTACCAGAGACCTTACCCTTCCCTTTATTCTTTGATTTCTTGGTTACAGACTTTGAGGTGGAAGGGCTTTCCTGAGAAAGGGACCTTAAGCTGGTGGAAATAGCTCGCTGTAGGGCTGATTCCATCCAAGCCTGAAACTCAGTTGGGTTAAAGGGCAGTTGAGAAGCATCTGAAGATGTTGAAGCTTGAGTAGGAATTGATGAATCCTGACCTGTTTGCTCAGGTTGAGACTGTTGAATTTCCACACTTTCCTGGGTGTCAGAGCCACCCCACAGGTCATCTTCAGGTCTGGCTATGTTAGTTACATCTAGAGCTAGAGGGTCCCCTGCAATCTCTTGAATATGCTGGGCTGATTTCTCTCTGGAGCTCTGTGCAGCCTCTGTAGCTATCTTGGCCTTATCACAAATTTTCTGAAGGGCTTTGTCCCGACGCCTTTCAGATTGTTCTAGCGCCTTGGAAGTTCCCTTCCTGCTTCTGTGTGATCGGGGGGGGGGGGGGTGATGGCTCAGGCGAGGGAGACTGCTCCCTCTCGGTTGAATCCCTCCTACGTTTCCTGCCCTCGGCTTTGGGATTCCTGGAATGCTCCAAAGCCATGTCCCTAGTGGCTGGAATGTGTTACTGTTGGGGACTTCCGGTCACCACCCCCTGTCCAACAAAAATATGGCTGCCCCCTTTGTCGCCATGTGGTCTGGCCCTTCTTAATGGCCGATCCTGCTGCCTGCCTTCCTACGGATGTTTCCTATTCGTATGCCTGGGAGGTTCAATCTCGTCTCCCCCCTTCTTTTTCTCAAGCCGTTGGTGGCTAGAGCGCGAGCGCAGCAAATTACTTCAAGCGGTGCGTTCGAGGTGCCGAGCTCTGATAGGGGCCGTGATATTCCAGCAGTTGTTCCCCCCTGTCTCACGCTTGTGGCTGGAATGCAGATGCCGTGATGTTACTCGAGCGGCGTCCGGTGACGAGGGGCGGCCTGACTGTAGCGTGGCGTTTGGCGGGCGGAACTTGGGCGGCTCAGCTGTAGAGCGGCGCTTAGGCGAGCGGGACTTTTAAATTCTCTTCAGCGCAACCCCGGGAAGGTTAAACTCAGCCACCGCGCGCTAATTCGCGCCTCTACTTCTCCCTCCCTTGACAACTTTGCTAAGTATCCCCGGCGTGGAGAAGGCAAAGAAGGAAGAATTCAAAGGGGAAATTATTCCTCCCAAGGGAATCCCGGACTTGTCTGACCTGTGTCTTGATCCGTCGTGTCTGATCGGCTCCTTACTGCCGCTGTTCGACTTGGAGCCCTGAGAAGGGCTATGGGAATACACCAACTTAATCTGTCCTTTTTTTTTTGAAAACAGAAGTAGAAAGGAAAAGAACGTTCAGGAGGGGAGTCCTACCACAGCTTTCATCTCGAAGGGTCGAGTCAGATCTGGGGAAGACAATGCGGATCCGTACTGCATGCAAATTTGATTGACTCGAACCTCGAGACGATTGGTCAAGGACAACCCTTTCTGAAGGCTGGTTCCACCCCAAGATGGAGAACAGGCCACGTGGGGGCCTCGCGGGGTCTCCGCATGGCCCGTTTTTGACCGGCAGAGTGCTGCTGGAGGCTGGGGAGGCCAAAACCAGGCCACATTGGGGTCTCGTGGGGCCTCCGCATGGCCTGTTTTTGGCCGGTAAAGTGCTGCAGGCGGCCGTTTTGGCCAAAATGGGGCAGAGGGGGTTGCACCCTCCCCTCAATGCCCCGTTTTGGCCAGCAGGGTGCTGCAGGAGGCGTCTGTCCCATCTCCCCCCTAACCTCCTGGCCTCCCACTGGCCCATGGAAAACTACAATGCTGATCCGGCCCTCGAAAAAATCCAGTTTGACACCCCGTACTATTGAGTTAGATAATTGGCAAAAACTTTGGGACAGGAATTACAAATTGACAATGGCGACAACTTATAAAGAAAACCTGTATAAAATGTTCTATAGGTGGCATTTGCCACCAGCAAGGCTAGCAAAGATGTTCTGAAACATGTCCACTAAATGTTGGAAATGCAATCAGATACTGGGCTCTTATTATCATATGTGGTCCATTATCATATGTGGTCCATTGGCAAAAAAAATTTGGACGAAAATATATACATGGTTAGAAAAAATGATAAAGCAGCACATAGACTTAAAGCCACATCATAAAAGGTTTGTTTGTATGTGTGTGTGTGTGTATGTGTGTGTGTGTGTGTATGTATATGTATGTGTGTATGCGTGTGTCAGGGGTGGGTTCTAACTTACCTCACCGCCGGTTCGCTTCCTCCTGCGCCGCGTGGCCGCATGTGCAGTGCCAAAAATTCGCAAAAAAATCCCCCCCAAAAGAGCAGAAAACAAGATGGCGGTGCATACGCAGTGTCGGAAACTTGGCTTCTGCGCATGTGCAGAAGAAAAAATCAGTAAAAAATTTAAATTTTTAAAAAAAAAAATCCAAAAAAAAGATGGCAGAGTCCACGGACCAGCACCGACAGAACCGGCTCCGTGATGTCACCAGCGGTTTGCTACCAATTCTACAGATATTTTAATTAAAACTATCTAAAAAACAAAAGATTTTTGTAAAAGATACTGATGGAGCTGTCAGGGGATGCATTCATAAAAGATGAAAAGAATGTGTTTCTACAGTGAGAATAGCATCATAGTACACCTCAAAGTACCGTATTTTCGGAGTATAAGACGCACCGGAGTATAAGACGCACCTTAGTTTTGGGGGAGGAAAACAAGGAAAAAAGGCCTCTGCCTCCCAGCAATTTGCCAAACAGCAAACAGCAAACAGTACAGATGATATACACTGTTTGCTGTGTATTTCTGTGCATGTGTGCCTGACCCATAGAAATGGCAAAGAATTGGAGAAATGTACATTTATGGCAGTATATTAATCCCAGAAAGTTTTCTTAAATGTAATCACACTAACTCCTCCCAATTATTTAAATAGATCTACTCCAAACATGACTAAGTCAGGGTTTCTCAGCTGTCTTCTTTTAATACTAATACTTAATACTAATACTTAATACTAAAACAGGACATTTCAGATTATACTTTTACAGATCTTTAAAATTGATGTGGCTTTCTGGAAGTATTCTCTGCTATTTAAAAGAAGATACAATAGCACTGGGCCTCTTCAGAGCAAGCATTTATTTTAAAAAGCTTCTTCATTTTGTTAAGTTGTCTAGAACAATAATAAAGCAGTCTTTAAAAAATAAGTCTAATAATTTGAACACTACAAACATTTAACAAAATAACATATTAACAGAATCTGCCTCTACCTAGGATAGAACTCACAACCTCCTGATTGTGAGGCAAGAGCTCTAGCTCTGAGCCATAGCAGCTATAGCTTGCTGCCTTTCAATTTCAGCAGTCTAATATTGCCAGCAGTTTATCTCCCAGCAATTTGTCACATTACAGCCACCGTAGTTAGTTTCATTTTACCATGTGGCTTGCAAGCCTCCATCAGCTGTAGGTCAGGAAGCAGTTTATCTCTTCTTGTGCTCTTCTTGTGCTTTGCCCTGTTTGCTGCAAAGAGGTAAATTGCTGGCAGGCAGAGGCCAAAGGGTGGGGGTGGCTGGGTGAGGCTGCATTCAGTGTATAAGACGCACCCAGGTTTTCACCCTCTTTTTGAGGGTAAAAAGGTGCGTCTTATACTCCGAAAAATATGGTAATAAACCTGTCAGAATAATTGATTAGGTATCATATTCCTGCACTTATTCTTCAATTATTGTATATTCTGAGACTATTTTTAATACATTGAAAGCAATGAAAAATGAGTTAATTTTAGAATTTAATTCAAAACTTGCTGAAATAGAAAAAAAATGCAGGCTGCTATGGAGAAGATGAATTTACAATTGAGAGCGGATGTGGTGAAAGTTTGCAAAGGATTAGCAGCAAATATGGAGATTTTGGAGAAGGATTTGGAAAAAAATAAGAAAAATTTAACAATTTCAGAGGAATACATAACCAAGGTTCAAAATGATATATTAAAATTGGAAAAAGAAGCGATGATGTCCCAATTTCAAGAGATGAAATTTGCTATAAGAGTCAGGGGCTTGAAGGAAAAAAAAATTGAAAATTTGAAAGAAAGAATGACAGAGGCACTGGAGCAGGTGTCTGGATTGTCTAAAGATGAATTGGCTACACAAATCGATAAGATATACAGAGTTAATTCTTGGTATGCAAAACAAAACCACTTGTCAAGGGACATTGTAATATATTTCACTACCAGAGCTTTGCGGAACAGAATCATACAGGCGACTTTTAATAATAATCTTCAGGCAAATGGTCAAGAAATAAAGATATGGAAAGAAATTCCTGCCAAGATGCTTAAAGATAGAAGAGAATATTCTTTTCTGGTCCAGGAATTAAAAATACAAAATTTACAATACAAATGGAATGTACCAACAGGAGTAACCGTAAAATTCTTGGGAAAAAGATATGGACTAAATACAATAAAGAAAGCTACAGAATTCTACATCAATGTTTTAAAGGCTGATATCTCTAAAATTCCAGTAGAAAAAGGCATGGAAATAAGGGAGGAGAAGAAGGGAAATCCAGATATACGTGATCAAGAGGAAATAATTCCAAAGGTTCCAAAAGAGTGGCAGAGCCAGACAGATATTTGTGACGTGGAAAAGGAGACGGAGGAATGGGATCAGATGACAGCTGAAGCGACAGATTTGAAATGGCCAAAGGACAGATGGTGTTGAAACTTATAGGATGGTTGGAAAGATGAACAAGATTGTAAACATTTTTTCTTTTTTTTCTTTTCTTATGTTGTATTAATATTGTCTATTAATGGTATTATATTTTATTTTTAGATTGTTTTTTAGATATATATTATATATTCTGGAGTTATAAATTTGATATAGTGCATTATTTCGTTATCATTAATTTGAGGATTTGAAATATTAATATTGTTTATCGATGGTATTTTCATATCAAATATTTTGAAGTTATAAACTGGATATAGTGTAATATTTTGGTATCATTATTTTGAGGATATAGGGATTAAGTTTAAAATTTTAGAGGCATAAAGAGTCGGTTCTTACTCTTTTTATTATTATTATTATATATTTTGGTTATTATTTTTAGTATAGTAGATAATATATATTTTGAAGCTGATACCTTAAGGTATAGGAATATTGTTATTAAGGTGTATTTTATGGTTTGAGGTTTAGAGGAAATGTTATACATATAATATGTTATTAACAAGTTGGTGGATTTTTAGTTTAAGTTTAAGGGTGTTGAAATACAAGGGGTTAGTTTTTAATTCTTAACTTCTAGTTTTATTTTATTTTGTTTAATCATTATTAATATATATATATTAAATATTGGGAAGTTAATATGTTGGTATATTGTAAAATTATGTTATTAATATTGTTTGAGTTTATGACTAAGTTTAGTGTATGAGGTTCATCTTTGTTTCTTTTTTATTTTACTTATTTTTGTTTTTCACTTGTTTACTTTCTCTTTAATTTTTAACGTTTTGAATAGTTTAAAAAATTCGGAGTTAAAGAAATCAAAAAAATGAGGGATCTAAGAAGTTATTTTAATCTAATTTAAATTTATGTTATTGAATACTATGCCCTGTACTTTTTCTGGGAAGTCCGGGGGGTGGGGAGGGAAGGGAGTGGGTTGTGGGTAGGGGGGATGGGGGGGAGAAAATTGATAAAAATGCTTGTACTTTGTACTAATAAAACTTTTTGAATAAAAAAATTTTATTGTATATTCTAACCATACTGTTGCTTCTTTAAATAGCAGTATCAATTTGCCCTGCAGTGGGGTTTTTAGATTGTTGGATTAGTTATACAATTGATTTAATCAATCAAAGCTAATTTTACATAATTTCAGTAACAGGTGATCATCAGTCACTAAATTATGTAAGTTTTGTAGTTCATGTGGAATAATAGCCCTTTTAAAATCATTTAATTATTTAATACCTTTCTCATAAAAATGTCCTGATATAGCTGTACAGTATATAAAGACAACATAAACTTATTTAATGCCATTCTGACAAGTTTGTCCGCGGTGGTGCAGTGGTTAGAATGCAGTACTGCAGACTACTTCTGCTGACTGCAATTTGGCAGTTTGAATCTCACCAGGCTCAAGGTTGACTCAGCCTTCCATCCTTCAATAGGTCAGAAAAATGGGGATCCGGATTGTTGGGGTCAATATGCTGACTCTGTAAACTGCTTAGAGAGGGCTGTAAAGCACTGTAAAGCAGTATATAAGTCTAAATGCTATTGCTATTATGTTCCATTCAACTTCTTACTAAGAATATTTACAAATTAAGATCACAATTATAAAGTTATAATCTAGACATCTTTTCTCATACAGTTGGATTTGCATGGACAAGATGTGAACAGAAAGTTCTCTAAGGATAAAAGTAGATTAGAAAAACTAAGTGACCTGAAGCTTCATGGTATTTGAATACCATTTGAATAAGTAATTTATACTGGACATTTGAATAAGTAATTTATATACTCCTACAGTATATAAATTATATACTGTTATATAATTATAGTTATATAGGGTTGTGCACACACATAGATTTTTTTCTCACATTTAGAGAAATGTGCATATGCATTTTTTTGATAAATACCCCATCATATAATATGCCTATAGGAATACAGAAATAGGAAGTTGAGTTGGGACTAACGGAAATTGTAGTCTCAGTCGCTAAAAGGCAGTAGCTTTAGAAAAGCTGGGCAAATGGAAATAAATGAAAACACATTTATTGTATTATACATAGATCAGTGACAGGAAAAGTGGGATGCCCGAACACCAAAAGAGAAGGAAGAATGGCTGGAAAGCGGAAGCACAAGAGTGACAGGATCGGTCAAGGAAGCCAGTCAACTGGCAGCCGCTCACCTGGCAGCCCTTCTTGTGATGGAAACCGACCACCACGATGTGTAGCACTGGACCCCTAGAAAAGCCGCCACTTCGAGAGAAGAGATCGGGATTCCCTTTGGCCCTTCGCTCCATCTAGGAGCCCACAGTTCTGTCGCCAGACAGCCGCGGCCGCCCCTGCAGCAGGAAGCTGTTTACTGCGGGGCCAGGAGCACTTCCTTTTGCTGAACGCGTGAAACTCGTCGCCCGTCAGAAGTTGCAGTTTGGCTGGCACTGAGCATGCTCCAGGAGTTCGAGCACGCTCAGTAGCTCCTGTGGACGTAATGTCGCTTCTCAACTCATCTGGACTGACCGCGTAGCAACAGAAGACGAAGGAACGGGCGGTCGACCGCTTGGGTGTACTCGAGGGTGAAAAAAAACCTCACAGGCGGGTGGGGAGATCTTCAAAGGGCTTAAACTACAAGGGTTAATTCCAGAGGGAAGGGTTATTTTAGGACATAGACGCTCCAAAATGACGACTATAGTAATGATTACTGTCTGCAAAAAGAAGTTATGACAGGAAGCAGTTTCTTTACCCTATTACCTCAGGTTGGTTCTCCTGGCAACCATCGATCAGTGCTTTGTTCTTAAAGGAGCAGAAACGCTGGCCATTCTACCCTTCTTAGGACCTTGTGTGATTCAATGGTGTGCATTCGTTCACAACGACAGTGCTATATTGTTATATGGCATCTGCTTAAATTTCCCAATGTAGTTTAGGTTTCAGTCTAATAATATAATAGAATGAAACACCCACAAGTATCTTAAATGCTATATAATCAGGAAAATAATCCAATAGATTAACAATAGTCTTACATAAAAAAGCAAATAAATTATTTATTAAGTAATAATAGTACATATTTAAATTTAAGTAAATAAACTACAACAAAAGTTACTTGAAAAAGTGCAGGCTCAGTCTAAACTATCTCTTTAAAAAATAGTAGCATACCATATTGTATCAGAGCCTCAGAAACCAATCTTAGGACAAACATAGATTGCTATATACATTCAATATTTATCAGTAACATGTGATTAGCTATTTGTTTATATTACACTAGTTTCTACAATATGTAAGCTGCCCAGGGTCACCTTATAGGGGAGATGGGTGGCATAGAAATTTAATATTGTTTATTTTAAATAAATGAAAAAAATGCTGCTAGCCTTTAAGAAAACAACTGTGAATAGCACGTAAATACTGAAAAGTAATAACCAAGTTATTTATATATCAAAATATTGGTTAGTCTTCAAAAATCTATGCAGTTGCTAGGAGCCTGCCAACTTAATGTGCTTGCTCAAAATCCATTGTGCTGTGCATAGATGTAGGAGCAACAACTATATATTTTTCTTGAGTCAGTATTTCCTGAGTTCTTTATTTCAGCATTCCTTCATTTCTGTTGAAAATTAGGAAGGACTGCTGTTGAAAATGTTTAAGTTCTTTCATAATATATGCAGACAAGAGCAACTCTAAAAATAGTTTTAGAGATGGGAAGTTGAAATTAGTGGCTACAATTGGGAGAAAAATTATTTTGGGACGAATCTTTTAGAGGACTGTTTGCTGCTGAAGGATATAAGAAAATTCAAAAATAAAATAGTATATAGAAATTTATATAAATGTAGATTTAATTCTGCTTGGGCTGGATGACCTGCAGGGTCCCTTCCAGCTTGAACTTGTTAAACGTTAGTTGCTTTAAGATAGTTGGAGAAAATACATACTGAACAGATATTATTTTGTTAGAAAGGGGCCCAACTAAAAGGGACATTCCTTAATGCCAAGGCAATAGAGATAAGAAAGTGCTGTGCTTGCAAAATATTTTATGGGCAATAATGGGAAGGTGTTGGTGAACATGTCAGAGATGCTTTTGTCTCCGAGTCCTTACAGAGTAGTTGTGATCGGTGACTGTATCCGATAGGAGGGGCATGGGAGGGGTCGAGAGACTATAAAATGTAATGCTTTTGAAATTTTAAGTGTGGCTTTTAGCTCAAACCTCGATTTGAGGTCAGGCTGAAAGATCCAACGTACTTTGCAAACTTTATCTTTAAAAATAAAATCTCTTTGTTTCAACTGATCCAGTTGTTGGTTTAATTTCAACAAATTAGTTGTTTGGTTTTATTTCCAAAATTGCCCCTTAGAATTTGCTGAGGTGCTAAGAGTGTTGTAAGGAATATCCTTCTGGGTTCAGTTCCAAGTGGGGGGGAAAGACACTGGATTCATGGAAGTTGCTTGGAAAGAAGGTTTAATGGTGGACAGGAGCACATGGCATGAGCCCCTGTACAGAAAAGGTAGATCACATGCTTCCAGATGTGGGTGAAGAGAAAAGGAAGGGAAAGATGCTGAGTCCCTTGGTTTTATAACCTCTGTTGGGCCCCACCTTTTAGTTTCCTGTTCTTGTGTATGTAATGCACTGATTGGTAGTCAGGCTCCCAGGAGGCCATGCAGTGGCAACTCTATAGGCTTTTGTCTGTCCCAGGCTTGGCTGAATGAAAGGGCCTTGGGCAAATCCTAATATAGCTATGACTGAAGGAGATAAATCTTTGTTATGTAGAAGACTGCTGCTGGCTATTAACAAAAAGGGGGAGGGGGCTAAGAGTGAGTCTGTTTCCTTTCTAACAGCATGTTTCTCAATTTCTCTAGGGATATTCTATAGAATATATTCTGCCTTTTAATATTTCCTAGGATATTTCATTTTTCTAGGAGAGGAGCGGGTGCTAACTTCCTACAATCCCTCATTTTTTTTCAAAATATGGGAGTGCGACACATGTTTTGACACAAGCTTCAAATTGATCAGGTCAGGGAGATTTGATGGGTGCTTTTAATTTTCCCTGATGCAAAGGGGAGGACGTTGATAGAGGCAGCAAGTGGGGAATTTGCCTGCTAGCTCTTCAAGTGGGGAAATTGCCTGAGGGGACCTGTCCCCTCCCCCCATGGAAATAGCAGGGAGATATGACTGCCTGGGCTTTAATGCCACAAAGCAACAGCAACAACAACAACAACAACAAAAAAAAAAAAACCCCGCAAGCTAAAAGCAGCTTTGGGTGGAGGTAGGTGAAAAAGGATAACCTCAGTCTAATTCTGAATGGTGTGTCTCTGTGTGTTTGTGTATGCAGCTACAAATTTCCCTCCCACTAGACAGAAATCTAAAGTGTACAGAGCTCGCTGTGGCAACCACTCCCAAATAAATTCTTACATGAGTACATTAAACTGATTACAATATAGATGAGACAAGAAAGAAAAACTTTACAATGAATTTCTGTGAATGAAGCAAGGAAAAAAAAACCCTTAAGATGAATTTCCACCCTCCCCCCCAAGTCTTTTCAGCTGTCTTCTGGGGATTGAAAATAGACTTTTGGTCTTTATTTGTCCATCTCAGGGTCCTTTTATTCATGTCTGCTGGGTGGCTTTAGGCTTGGTGGTAAGGCTGGTCAGTCAGGCTTGGAAAGATCTGCTCCACCCTGGTTGCTGTGATGACTAGATTCAAATCCGATTCTGGCTCAAATGGATGGAATGTCTCCACTGGAGGCAGTATCTGAGCCCATTTGCTCTGCTTCCATAGACTTCAGGATCATGTGTGCAGGGCTGAAAGACATAAGAACAGGGTCCCTTCCCCCTTTTGCTGGTAATTCTACCACGAAAGGCATTGTAAAAGGATTAGAGATTTGGGGGGGGGGTAGATACCGTGTTTCCCCCAAAATAAGACCCTGTCTTATGTTTTTTTGAACCCAGAAATAAGTGCACGGCCTTATTGCCATGCACTCAAAAGCCTGATTGGGCTTATCATCAGGGGATGTCTTATTTTGGGGGAAACAGGGTAGCTTGCAGGCAGGGTTTGAGAAAAACAAACAACACATCAGTTGTTAAATGCAGTTAAATCAATTATAACAAAATGGAGACATCACAGATGTTGAAGGAAGAAAAACTGGATTCACATGCTTCAGGAAAAAGATGGACTGACATTTCAATCTCAGAATTGGCATCCATTAAACATCACAGAAGAGCAATATTAAAAAACTGTTTGCATGTACATACAGTAAATGTAAGAATGAAATTTTCCTGTAAATTAACTTAAAACATTCTCTCTTAAACTTGGGCTTTTCTTAAAAGCAGAGAGAAGAATAAGAAAATTGAACTCTGTTCCTTGTCCCAGACTAGGTTGGCCAGACCTAACTGGGCAAAGACATTTTCCTTTCTTTTCAGTGCTTTTAATTCTTTTCTAACAATTTGAAATTCATATCTCTAGGGAACAGAGACATTTTACAGTTGTAATTACCTCGAGGGTGCACAAGACTTAAGACAAAGACGTACACATACACAAAAACAGGGACAAAGAGGATGACAGGACTGAGGTTTACACACCCACACACGTCATTCCTGCCATAAATCTCAGTTAAATTAGGGAAGGCACAAATCTTAACAAACAAACCACGTGGTTACATATAAGAGAGAGAGAGAAGAAAAGAGAGAGAGACAAACAAACAAAAACCCCAACATGTTCCCTTTTATTTTTAAGTACCTTTATTTAGCCAAATTGGGTGTTGTTTTTTGTGTGTCATCCCTCAGCAAAGCCCATTTCCTACACAATTGCTCTGCTTTACTTTTGCTCATTCCTGTAAAAGAGGCATATTCCTGGCGTCCCAGGCTCCAAGCCCCAACTCTCAAAGGGTTCCCGCCACCCTCGAACTAGAGCTTCCCATGATCCTTTAAATGTAAGGTTCACTTTGGCTTAGCTAGTGGCACGCTCACAGTTTTCAGAGGCTAAAAAAACTCTGGGAAGGACTTCCAATTCCGTCATAGAAGTAAGGGCCCCTTCCTGTAGGGAATCTCCTTAGGTTTATCAGATCCAAAAAGGGGATCTGCGAAGACGTAGCCGCCCCTGTGCGACTAGTACTAGGACCTCCACTTTCTATTCACGGGCTTCACATTTTAGAATGGAAAAATTCTGGGGTTTGCTTTTGGGATGTGCACATAATAAAAACAAAAAATTTGCTTTCCAACCCTTCAATCACACATGCACACACATTCTTCCTCCTTCCCTAACAGAAGGTCCTGTGCTCTGAAAAAACTAAACAGAACTTACACAAATCAAAAACAGAGAAAGAGAAGACATTGACACATAGGCTGGTAGATGAGAAAGAAACTCTATACTACCAAAATGAGGATAAACAAAAATAATTCAATATTATGAAAAGCTGTATGAGCAAGAAGTTTCAGAAAAGAAAATTAAAGAATATTTGAAAAAAATTGCCTAAAGTACCAGAAAAGGTAAAAAAAAACCTATATTAAATGAATGAATATCAATGATGGAATTATCAGAAGCAGATCAAGAGACAAAAGAACAACCAAACACCAGGACCAGGTGGGCCAGTAGCAGAATTTTACAAAGGTTTTACATAATGAAGTATTGATTGATGCAAAGGTACCAAATTCGTGAATGGAAGCAAATATTACTTTGATTCCAAAGGTTGATTCAGATTTAATGCAGATAAAACTATAGGCCCATCTCTTTACTGAATGCTGACTATAAAATATATACTTCAATAATGGCAACAAAACTAAAAGGTTCCTAAATGAATTTATACATTCAGATCTCTTAAACTTTTTCTAAGAGACAGATTAAAAACAAAATGAGAATGATTTTAAATACATAAAAAAGGCACAAGAAAAGGATGGCAGACACAGAAATTAAAGGCATGGAAACTTGAAAACTAATTTTGCACCAAGTGAGAAATAAAATAGGTTAATAACCAACCTTGCTGACAATTTTGTTGTCCAAAAGGTAGAGAAGAGAACTAGAGGAGAGAATTAAGTCCATACTGGACTTAATACTCACAAACAAAGAAGAAGTTGTAGAAGGATTTGAAACTGCATCATCAACATAACACAAACAATTGAACACACTAAAGTCTTAGATTTTAAAAGAGCTGACCTTAATAAACTCAGAGAAAACTTGAGAAAGATTCCTTGGATGAAAGTCCTAAAGGGAAAAGCAACTCAAGAAGCTTGGTAAACTCTGAAAAACATGATTATAAAAGCCAATTGCACAATACCAATGAGAAAGAAAAACCAGAAATCCAAGAAACCAGCATGGCTGCATAAAGAGCTCACTGACAAATTGAATGAATAAAGGACAAATACAAAAAAAATGGAAAGAGGGACACATAACTAAGGCAAAATATCAGCAGATAGCCAGAATCTGTAAAGAAAAAAATCAGGAAAGCAAAGGCCCAGAATGAACAAAGACTTGCAACAAAAGTCAAAGATAATAAAAAGTTTCTTCCAACACATAAATAACAAAAAATATATATATATCAGGAAATAGTTGGCCCACTAAAGAGAGAAGGCAACACAGAGAAAGCCATGAGTTGGCTTAACTCATTCTTTGCATCCGTCTTCATGCAAAAAGAAATGCAGCCCAACTAACCAGAAATATAACTGGGGAAAAAAAAACAGACTGGAAACTAAAGTTAAAATAAGCAAAAACAGTAAGAGAACACCAAGTCCCAGAGTCCTAAAGGAGCTGGTAGACGAAATCTCAGAACCACTGCACCACATCTTTAAAAAAAATCTTGGGACACGGGAACTACCTGAGAACTGGGAAAGAGCTGATGTGGTTCTTATCTTCAAAAAGAAAGAAAAAAAACCCCCAAACACTGAGCCCTATCTAACAAAATGAAATTCAATGCAGAGAAAAGTAAAATACTACACTTAGGTAAGGAAAACCAAAAAATATACATAGCAATTATAAATTGGTGCAACAAATTAAAACAGATTTGGAGAAGTGGAAAAGTAGAAAAATCTATAACTATCATTGATAGGAAGAGTAGCCACCATAAAATGAATATCCTGCAATGGCTGGCAGACAAAACAGGGCTAGGGAAAAAAAGAAGAGGGGGGGGGGAGAAGGAAATATCAAAGGATTAGTGATATAAGGAAGATACATTAACTTGGTTAAACAAATAGCATGATTATTATTTCCTAAAATGATTTGTACCCAGACAACACACTATTCAATTGAAATTGGAATTTTCATATGCCATAAAGTAAAATAAAAAACAAAAATTACCCCCCCACACACAAACATGCATACACACATTTCCCAGTTTTATATGCTTTAAAGTAACATTTAGAGGTAGGTACTCACCTTCCTTCCAAGCAGCCTTTGAATTGAAACTCAAAACCCCTTTAAAACCTACTTTCCAATGGCCCAGGTCAAAGAAACTTGGCCACAGACTTGAATGGGTCTGTTGCCAGCAAGGGAGTTTACTTCGGCCAGGATCATTGGAGAGATTAGCTTGGAGTCCCATCTGTTGGGTGCCAAATTGTTGTAAGGAATATCCTTCTGGGTTCAGTTCCAAGTGGGGAAAAAGACACTGGATTCATGGAAGTTGCTTGGAAAGAAGGTTTAATGGTGGGCAGGAGCACATGGCATGAGCCCCTGTACAGAAAAGGTAGATCACATGCTTCCAGATGTGGGTGAAGAGAAAAGGAAGGGAAAGATGTTGAGTCCCTTGGTTTTATAACCTCTGTTGGCCCATCTCTTAGTTTCCTGTTCCTGTGTATGTAATGCACTGATTGGTGGTCAGGCTCCCAGGAGGCCATGCAGTGGCAACTCTATAGGCTTTTGTCTGTCCCAGGCTTGGCTGAATGAAAGGGCCTTGGGCAAATCCTAATATGGCTATGACTGAAGGAGATAAATCTTTGTTATGTAGAAGACTGCTGCTGGCTATTAACAAAAAGGGGGAGGGGCTAAGAGTGAGTCTGTTTCCTTTCTAACAGCATGTTTCTCAATTTCTCTATAGAATATATTCTGCCTTTTAATATTTCCTAGGATATTTCATTTTTCTAGGAGAGGAGTGGGTGCTAACTTCCTACAAGAGGATTGAATAAGGATACTTTTTCATTGGTTTCTTTTAATCCAGGGTCTTTCCTCTTGCTTCTCATAAGGCAAAATGATGAAGCTGGAATATTTGGTATTTGTCAGATGAAAAATACAATTACTTATTGTTATATAAAAGAACAAAATCTGATAGGTGGAATAAATTTATTCTAGTCTTATTAAATTTGGGAGCTAATGAGACTAGCTTTTTTGTAATGAAAAACTGCAAACATTTTCAGCATTTTTAAAGCTTTTCTACTCTGATCTTAAGTCAAAAAAGTTCCCAGAACAATTGTCTTTCAAATAGAGTCATCAGGCATACAATTTAAGTGATAGAGAGCCTCGCCAGAAGAGAAAAAAAGCAAGCTTAAAAAAACCCATGTCAGATAGAAATATATTAGGCACAATGATGCAAATGCTTCAAAAAGAAGATGCTAGAAGGGCACAGTGGCTGAATATGGGCATATTAACAATTCCTCCAGGGCAAGTATTACCCATTGTTGGGGGGGGGGGCAAAACTTTCAAGCCAAAATTTACGTAGGACATTTCTAGTTGGCGTTGGATCCGACTTCGTGAACTACAGCTAGCATGTCAGGAATAATACAAATTATAAACACGTTCATTTTTTCGGCATTGGAATACATCTCGAAATTACACTTCTCCGGCGTGGTCGGAGTATATAAACATACTCGCCAGATTATTTCCCTGCCCTAACTTTTGGATTTGGATCAGCAACCATTTTAGTTTGAGTATACCGGCAAGCACGCAAATTGCGTATTGCGTAAATCGTCTAATTTAACTCAATATGTAAACCCTCTATTATTTCCCAAATAACAGGCATAAAACAATTACCCATTTCCGCGATGTAAGTTTCAGCTATGTTTAAAGCCTGTATCTTTTATTTTATGCAATGGGCATTGATACTGGTTCAAACAGCTTCTTGCGGGGATTCCTGTACCTTTCCCCCGCTCCGGAAGTTCGATTATTCCTTCTCGACTTCTAGTGTCTGCTTCACTGTCTCCCGCTTCTCCGTTCCGACCAATAGCCTCGCAACAACTCCAATAATTGGAAGCGGAGTTGATTGGCTAGATCTTCTTGAAGAATGGCGGCCAACGTAACTACCAACCCGTCCCAGCTTTTGCCGCTTGGTAATGAAAGTCATGCTCGCGTGTGTGGGTGGCGCGGCGCGCAAATCGGAAGACTCGAGTGGGGTTGCCGGAGTGCCGTTTGCAAATGGCACAGGGTATAGAAAAAGTAGATTGTGATGCAGGATCGAAACCATGAATGCTTTTCATGGGCATGGGTCTCCTTAACAATCGGATTCAGCCTTCCGTAACTCCCGCCAATGGGTCTAATGTTCACTGTTGTCGCAGTAATGCGTCAGAATGGCTCCAAATTGGATAAAGCTGCTGAAATTGAGGTGGTTTCTAAGCAAGAGAGAACGAAGGGAAAATATTAGATTATATCAGGCTGCTGATAGAATGGTATCGTCTATCAGTGAAAGGAAAGTGAAAAACTGCACAGATAAAAAGAATCGTTCTCCCATTCGGCTATTTTCATTCTAAAGTTTGAGGCAGATGAGGCTCAAGAACTAGCAAGCGAGGGCAGTATCCTATTATAGGTGACAGTTAATTGCTTTCTCCCCCATAGGCATAGTATAAAGTTTTGAAAGCAAGTTTTGTATTTAAGGATACTTAATGTGAAGCATTTACAAATGTAAGATATTACATTTTATATTATAAACATACACAATAAAGTATTGTAAAATATAATAAAGAAATCCCAATTGGATGGGATACAAGTTTATTATTCCTAAACTTGTGCTTGAAGTTATAACGTTGCTTCTTCTCAGTCAGCAAAATCTCTTGATATTCATTATTAGTGACATATGGGAAAGATAAGATTTGAAAGAATAATTGGAGCAAGAGTGATAATTGTGTTGTTTGGTTTCATGGAATACAGTAGTTTAACATTTTGTACCTGAGTAGATTTTAAGATGAATAGGGTGGGTAAGGAAAATAGACTCTTATAACAGTGTCCCATTCTAAATCAGGATTTGGGATAGGGCAGCTGGATTGGTTAGGGCTAAAGTCACAATTCCATTCTGAAATTCTGTCTAGGTTCATCCAGCTCCTAAAAGGGACCCTCATTAAACTGCCTTGAACATTTTGAAGGAGATTTTCCCTATGAACCATTTTTGGCACTCTTTTGTCTTTTTGTGCTGGAAAATACAAAGCAACTGAAGTTCTAGATAGCTGATGCCTGAAGCATTGTTTCTTTGATAGCCAATTTTTTGCAACCTTTTCTCAAAAGGGAAACAAAGAGTAAAACACTATAAATGCATTGCTTCACTATATAATGGCTTCCCAGTAGAGCAGGGGTCGGGAACCTTTTTGACTAAGAGAGCCATGAAAGCAAAAAATTTGGAAATTTATTTCAGTGAGAGCCATATAATATATTTTAAAAGTGAATTCAACTAAATGTCAATAGGGACAATGGGATATTGAGAGAATCCCTGTCTTTGTGCTGTTTAATTTGTTGCTGCTGTAGCAGCTTCCTTGCTCCAAAGTGATATTTGTCTTTGAGTTGGTGATTTCCATCATAGCATTGGTAATGATTCTTTCTTTCTTTCTTTCTTTCTTTCTTTCTTTCTTTCTTTCTTTCTTTCTTTCTTTCTTTCTTTCTTTCTTTCTTTCTTTCTTTCTTTCTTTCTTTCTTTCTCTCTGCAAACCAATCCCCACCATGGCTCCTTTCTCCCTCGCCCAGCCCTCTTCCAAGACGTCAAGTGCGGGGAACCGCACCAAGCGAGGTAGGTGGGTGGGTTGCTGAAGAAGCCCCGGAGCCCCGCCGCCAACCTGCGTCTCCTGCTGGGAAGGAGCCTCTGTCGCTGTCTCTCGCGGGGTTCCAGCCACCCGACTGAGTCCCCGACCGCGGCACCGGCAGGTTTAACGCGCATGGGAGGGAAGGAGAGAGCGCGCTACCGCCGCCGCTGCTACTTTCGCTGCTCCAATATTTCTTTGGTGGGCCTGCGCAGGAGGGACCGCTGAGCAGAGGCACCCGGCGAGCGGGGTGAGAGGCGTGGGGATGCCAGAAGTGGCGGCGGCGGCGACAGGCTCCTGCCCGCGTCTCCCACCCGCCTCTTGCCTTAAGCTGCCGGGCGCCTCTGCTCCATGGTCCTTCCCGCGCGCGCCCACCAAAGAAATATCGGAGCGGTGAAAGCAGCAGTGGCGGCGGGTAGCGCTCTCTCTCCTCTCCCATACGCATTAACCCTGCCGGTGCCGCGGTCAGGGACTCAGTAGGGTGGCTGGAGCCCCGCGAGAGACAGCGACAGAGGCTCCTTCCCAGCAGGAGATGCAGGTTGGCGGCGGGGCTCCGGGGCTTCTTCAGCCGCTTGGCTGGAGAACGGCGGGGATGTGGCCATGGCCGTTTTTTAGCTCCCCCCGTCCCGGCTGAACGCCGCCATTTGGGTTATTTTTCCCTCTGTGCATGCGCGCGCATGCACAGAGGGAAAAATAACCCAAATGATTGTGGTCAGCCGGGACGGGAAAGCGGTGATTGTGTTCAGCCGGGACGGGAAAGCGGGCAGGAGAAGCTCCGCGCCGCAACCGCCACCAGTTCCATCGGCTATACGCCGAAGGACTGGCCCGGGCGAACCGGGAGGATTTCACCCCTGCTGCGAGCCATATGCGATCATCAAAAGAGCCACATCTGGCTCGCGAGCCATAGGTTCCCGACCCCTGCAGTAGAGTAATGGTAGAGAAGGAAAGAAGCTTTGCTTGTGAGCTCATGGTCATCGATAGAAATTGCATATATGGTATAATAGTTTATAGGCTGGCTGCTCTCATTCTTTTCCAAAAATAAGGTGGGCAATACCTTTGTGCCTGCTCATCATGAATGGGTAGGTTTCTAGGTTATAAGACTATCCTTGGCTCCTTTGACATTCTGTCTCCTTTCCCCTCTCTGTTTACACTTACTCCACTCAGACCCATACATGAAGGAAAATATTCATCTGAACTGCAGTACCCCAAATAAAATGGCCTTCATCACAGAGCTGTAAATGGTTTTGCAGCAGTCTTCTTATAAGGCAAATCATAGATAATGAGGAAAGAATTAGTTATGTGCAGTTATTTGATATATCACTATTAGTTTACTGTAAGTGTAATTGCTCAGTTGAGAATGAACCCCCATGGAGTTCATTCTTATTTAATTAATTTTGAATGCATATTCTTCTTTTACTTTTGAGAACTCAAACCAATCTACAGTATGGCTTGCATTTTCCCCCTATTGTAGCAATCACAGGAATGGTCAAGTGGAGAGTACTTTGGATTTTACCATCATACATTGTAACCCATTTCATTGTGCTGTCATTTTTACTCTAATGTATGACTATTGTACAAAAATGTGTATAATTCAAAAATGAAACCTTTGATTTTTTGATTTAAATCCATTCTTTCCCAGCCAACCAGAAAATACATCAAAGTATAAGATATAATAATAGCATTTATATTAAAATTTGCTGTCAAGATCTAGAAATTTTAAATGCAGTGTTTTGAATGTAAATTATTTGGTAGATAATATTTCTTTTAAAATATTAACACATGTTTTTCTATGCTACAGAACTGGTGGACAAGTGTATAGGCTCTCGTATTCATATTGTAATGAAAAGTGATAAAGAAATTGTTGGCACACTCCTAGGATTTGATGATTTTGTCAGTATCCTTTCTATAACTATTTGGAAGCTTTTCTCTAGTTTTTAAAATTAACTTTTTCAACTGTTGTTTCTCTAGAAAGAGTTTTTGTAAATTAAGTTGAAATAATCTGCAAATATCTGTAACTGTTGAGTATTTAGATTTTGTGAGAAGTTCTTATGTATGATTTGGAAGTTCTATTTGCAGGCAGTACTTGAGCCACGAAAGAGTCTGGAGTTTTGACTGTAAGTTGCTGTGGTCATTAAGTGAGACACCTACATAATCACCTAGCTCAATGACCACAATGCCAGTTCTGTCCATTGCAGTCATTTAAGTGACCATGCATGAGTACCTTAAGGCTGTGATGGCGAACCTATGGCACGTGTGCCGGAAGTGGCATGCAGAGCCATTGCTCTTCTGGTTCCGGCGTGCCAGCCAGCTGGTCTTCACACATGCGGGAGCACCAGAAACCGGAAGAGCAGCTGCCCGATGCGCGTGCCAGGCGGCTGCTCTTCCAGTTTCCAGCACACTGGAATGCGCACTGGCCACCTGGTCTTCCGGTACCAGAAACCGGGCGGCTGTTTTTCTGGTGCACGTGCATGCACGTGCTCCCGTTTCGGCACTTGGTGCCAAAAAGGTTCACCAACAGTGCCTTAAGGGATGGGGGATGCCCATAACCCACCAGCACATGGAAACCTGTCATGAGTTGATAGGATTTAACTGGCTAGGCTCACCAGTGCATGGCCTCCTCCTTTCCAATCCCCAACACTCCCAAGATTCCTTCTCCCTGCCCCATCACTTCCAGGTTCACTTATCTTTCTCTTCTGCAGCTGCTGATAGGTTTGCCCAGTCAATGCAGGGCTAGAAAGCTGACAAAGGCATTCTTCCTCAAGGTTAGAGAGGCAATGTTTCTCAAGGCTGGCCAGGAACAGAAAGTTAGCCAGCAAAGTTCTGTTTCTGGCAAACAGAGAGCTTTCTAGCTCGTTGTGCCTTGAATTGGCTGGTTATTCCTGTCAGCAGCTGCAAGGAAAGTAAGTAACCCAAGCATGGTGGGAAGAGAGAAGGCCCAGGCCTCTGGGGGGGTGTGGAAGGTGGAGGCCCATGCAACAGTGGACCTAGCTGGTCAAGGATTTGTGGCCTGCAGCAGGTTTATGCCAGGGGCGGGTTCCTATTTTTTTTACTACCACTCTGTGGGCGTGGCTTGTTTTGTGGGTGTGGCTTGCCAGCCATGTGACCGGGTGGGCGTGGCTTCTCGGACTGCTGAAGGGAGGGGAATTGAGATAGATCCTGCTGCCCATTCCCCCTCCCCTCAGCAGCTCGAGAAGCCTCAAACGTGCGAAAATGCCTAGGATCATCACCACGCATTCGTGGCTTCTCGGACTGCTGAAGGGAGGGGAACTGAGATAGGTCCTGCCGCCCGTTCTTTCAGCGTCTCACGCACTCCCTCAGCCATCCTCCCCTGCTTGGACTCACTGTGGGGTAGGAAGGCAGCGCATGAGCAGTGCCGGAAACTCGGCTTCTGGGCATGCGCAGAAGAAATTTTTTTAAAAAAATTGGCGCCCAGGCACCGGCTACCGACTGCACCGGTACTGTGATGTCACCAGCGGGCCGCTACCGGTGCTATAGAGTGGACCGCACTGGTAGGAACCCACCACTGATTTATGTGCATCACCAACCAGGTAAGGCATTCAGGCCCATAATGGGGGAGGGGGAGTTGAAGTGTTTTCACAGTCATGAGAATGGGGGCAGTGCAGCTGTTAGAATTTTAGATAGAGGTAGTAGGTTCCTTCATCAGCACCATCATAATTTTGAACGGGTGCTGAATGAACGATTGTAAGTCCAGGAATGTCTATAATGTTAACAGAATATATAAAATATATCAAAGATATCTTTCAAGGCCATGTCCGAATACTCTATATATTGAGCAGTTGAAAGGCTGTCAAGGCATTCAAATTAAGTTAACATTTTTGATATTATAAAAACAACTTTAATTTTGTTAGAATTTATTTTGTAAATATAGGAAAAGTTAATACTTTTGTGGTGACTTATTATATTTTTCTTAACAACAAATTCCAGACATGGTATTAGAAGATGTCACTGAATTGTAAGTATTGCTTCTCTGGTTTACAACCTGAACAGATTTTGTGTTTGTTTTTTGGATTAACAATTGTCTACTTTTGCCCTTTTCAAAAGTTGCCGTTTTATTTCTCTAATATAGTAGATTTTGATTTCTCTGATACAATACATAAGCTAATAAACTTTCGGTATTGGCTGAGAATTATTTTGAATAGCATGTTCTAATTACGTTTTCATACATATTTTAAAAAGTAGTGCATAATATTTTCTGCATTTAAAAGTTTACATATATATTTGCCAACTACATTCTATTCTGTCCTCAATTGATATACTTATTACAGTGCAATATTTTTTTAATTCTGGAAATCTGATCTTGAGGAATATTTTGTCTACAAAGAAGCATGTTAGTTAAAAAGATTTCTTGAGAACATAAATATTGGGACAACATCAACATTACAAGAGAGTACAAAGACATTGCAGGCAATGCAATTGGGGGGTAGACAATCTATCAAGACTGAATGGGTTTCCTGTTGAATGATGTAGATGTTTTAGAGAATTAATGGTACATATATTATTAAAGGGCAAAAGATAGTTATGGTATTGCAGCTTGAGATGGGGATATCCCATCTGGGTTAAATGACACTATGAGATACTGATTTATTCAGCAAGGCAATAGTTGAACTAAAATTGTAAAAAATCAAGAGGTTTTCTTTCCACCTCTACCTGAGAGTTCCAGTTGAAGGTGTTATATCAATGACATCTAGCTCTTGCTAGATTAGCATACTGTATATGCTGCATACATTCTTCAAAATGTTAAGAGTGGCTGTAGAAAAGAGAGATCATTTTTAACCTGAATAGAATAGAATAGAATAGAATAGAATAGAATAGAATAGAATAGAATAGAATAGAATAGAATAGAATAGAATAGAATTCTTTATTGGCCAAGTGTGATTGGACACACAAGGAACAAATTCCAAGACAAATTCCTTTTGTCTTTGGTGCATATGCTCTCAGTGTACATAAAAGAAAAGATACATTTGTCAAGAATGGTTGTCATAGGGTTCAAATAAGCAATCAGGAAACAATCTATTAATATAAATTGTAAGAATACAAGCAACAAGTTACAGTCATACAGTCATAAGTGGGAGGAGATGGGTGATAGGAACGATGAGAAAAACTAATAGTAATAGTAATGCAGCCTAGTGAATAGTTCGACAGTGGTGAGGGAATTATTTGTTTAGCAGAGTGATGGCGTTCAGGAAAAAACTGTTCTTGTGTCTAGTTGTCTTGGTGTGCAGTGCTCTATAGCGACGTTTTGAGGGTAAGAGTTGAAGCAATTTATGTCCAGGATGCGAGGGGTCAGTAAATATTTTCACGGCCCTCTTTTTGACTCGTGCAGTATACAGGTCCTCAATGGAAGGCAGGTTGGCAGTAATTGTTTTTTCTGCAGTTCTGATTATCCTCTGAACTCTGTGTCTGTCTTGTTAGTAGACGTCTGATAAGTTAGTACTTTTCTGGCACAAAGGTTTTGGTAAAGTTAATATAACAACACATAGTCTAATGCTCTTCTGAGCTATGCATTGTATTTATAAATCTAATACCTCACTTAAAAATGAGAAGCTGCTCTATTTACTTTTTTTTGCAGAAAAACTAATTATTGCTCAGGATTGGATATTTCTTAATTGATTTGTGGGTCTCAGTTGTTTTATTAGAAAAAAATACTAATAAATATAGGATAATAAACTTGTAAATTCAAGAATCACATTTTATCAAGTTTAAGTATAATTAAGTGCAGATTATACTTACTATGTTAGTAGCAACAGTCACAAACGTCAATTCTTATAAAATATGGAAAATATGAACTATTGAACTTTTTTTTGTTAATAGTGCCTTTTACTGTTTATTTTATTTATCCCAATAATTCTTGTTTAATTTGTTCTTTTATACACTGCTATTCAGTAAAAAAATTACATTTTAAAATTAAGAAATATGGCTAACCTGGAATATGGATTTATTCCATGGAATATGGACTATCCAGGTTAGGAGTTCACTATCTCTTTTTACAAAGTCTTTGGGTTCTAAAAATGAGAAGATAGCACAGTATGTTGCTATATGATTTAATTATAAGCTTGCCGTATTTTTCGCACTATAAGACGCACTCCCCCCCCACAAAGAATTGAATGGAAATGTCTGTGCATCTTATTGAGCGAATATTGCAGCGGGGGGGACGGGTTGGTGTGCTGCCTGTCACTGCTGCTGCCATTCGCTACCACCGGGGAATGCTGGAGACTTCACTGCTGATCAGCAGTTGGATCAGCCTCCTGGAATATCGCCTATCAGCTGTTCTCGGCAGCAGGGATCAGCGGCAATTTGCGGCGGCGAGGGGTGGCAATAGGCGGCGGCGATAGGCGGTGGCGATCCCCGCTGCCTAGAACAGCTGATTGGCGGTATTCCAGGAGTCCAATCCAACCGCTGATCAGCAGCGAAGGCTCCAGTGTTCCCCGGCGGCAGTCCAGCTCAGCTGACTGATGGTGGGCGCAATGGAGCGGAGCTTTGATGAGCCACGTGTTGGGGCTGTGATAACGTGCTGAAGCTGACCAGGCTGTTTGCTGTTTCCTGCAAGGATGCCAGCCAGTTGAATACTGGATGGATGCTGGGAGGCAGAGGCAGATTTTTTTCTTTCTTGTTTTCCTTCTCTAAAGCTAATATGCATCTTATGGTCCGGTACGTCTTATAGTGCGAAAAATACAGTAATTCTTGAAGTAATTTTACATAGGTATTTATATTTATTACGTTGGCCTAAACACTAGGAGACTGACATCCAGGTGTCCATGATGCATGAAAGCTGCCTTAGTGACTTTGGGTCAGTCACACTCTCTTAGCCACCTCACAGGATTGTTATTGTGGGAAAACAGGAATAGGTATATTCACTGCTTGAGTTGACCAAACTATCTATCTATCTATCTATCTATCTATCTATCTATCTATCTATCTATCTATCTATCTATCTATCTATCTATCTATCTATCTATCTATCTATCTATCTATCTATCTATCTATCTACCTATCTACCTACCTACCTACCTACCTACCTACCTACCTACCTACCTACCTACCTACCTACCTACCTACATACATACACACACCGTGTTTCCCCGAAAATAAGACAGGGGCTTATATTTTTTTGACCCCCCCAAAATGCCCCTGGCCTTATTTTCGGGGGGTGGCTTATAATTTTCGGGGTGCAGGCGGGGTGGGGCACGAAACGCACCACTTACTGGAGTTTGCCAGCTCCGTGGTCTCTCGGCTAGTCTCTTTAGGGAAAAAAACTTGCAAACAGACAAGCCAAGAGACCACGGAGCTGCAAAACTCCAGTAAGTGGTGCATCTCTCTTGGCAGGGCGGGGCGGGCGTCCTACTAGACACTTGTCCCGGGACCTCCGTTGTGTTCTTACAGTCTTCTCTCCACGGCAGCCCGTACTAAAAGAACGCGCGAGTTCGAGAAGTTTGAACTCGTGAGACGTTCTCTTTCAGAACGGGCTGCCGTGGAGAGAACACCGTAAGAATGTGACGGAGGTACAAGTCCCAGATACCGGTAGGACACGCGTCTCACAGCCCTCCCCACCGCGAGACGCCCATCGCAGCAAGGGAGGGAATCAGGACAGACAGAAGCCGCCGGGTAAAGAGCGCTCGTCCAGAGCGGCTGCTGCCCTGGCTAGATTTGTAAGCCGAAGAGCCAGAGTTTGGGGCAAACAAAGAAAGATTTCTGCTGCTTTCCTTCCGTGCATCCAAAAGCAGAAGCAGTAGAAGTCTTTTTCTTTCCCCCAACTCCTGCTCTTCGGCTGTTGCGGGAGAGGATTCCCTCTTTACCCGGCGGCTTCTGCCTGCCCAGATTCTCCCCCTTCCCGCGCGTGAGCCGCTCTTTCTGCGGCCGGCAGGGGAGGGAGGGAGGGAGGGAGGCGGTGACAGGCACAGCCGAAGGGGCAGCGGCAGAGCTGAAGGGATGGTGCGAGGTGAGCAAAGGAGGTGGAGGCGGCAGAGCTGAAGGGGCGGTGGGAGGCGAGCAAAGGAGGCGGTGGCGGCGGAGCTGAAGGGGCGGTGGGAGGCGAGCAAAGGAGGCGGTGGCGGCAGAGCTGAAGGGGCGGTGGGAGGCGAGCAAAGGAGGCGGTGGTGGCAGAGCTGAAGCGGTGGTGGGAGGCGAGCAAAGGAGGAGGTGGCGGCAGAGCTAAAGGGGTGGTGGGAGGCGAGCAAAGGAGGAGGCGGCGGCAGAGCTGAAGGCGGTGGGAGGCGAGCAAAGGAGGAGGCGGCAGCAAAGCTGAAGGGGCGGTGGGAGGCGAGCAAAGGAGGAGGCGGTGGCAAAGCTGAAGGGGCGGTGGGAGGCGAGCAAAGGAGGCGGCGGCGGCAAAGCTGAAGGGGCGGTGGAAGGCGAGCAAAGGAGGAGGAGGCAGTAAAGCTGAAGGGGCGGTGGGAGGCGAGCAAAGGAGGCGGCGGCGGCAAAGCTGAAGGGGCGGTGGAAGGCGAGCAAAGGAGGAGGAGGCAGTAAAGCTGAAGGGGCAGTGGGAGGCGAGCAAAGGAGGAGGCGGCGGCAGAGCTGAAGGTGGTGGGAGGCGAGCAAAGGAGGAGGAGGCAGAGCTGAAGGGGCAGTGGGAGGTGAGCAAAGGAGGCGGCAGAGCTGAAGGGGCGGTGGGAGGCGAGCAAAGGAGGCCGTGGTGGCAGGTGACAGAGCTGAAGGGGCGGTGGGAGGCGAGTAAAGGAGGCGGTGGTGGCAGGAGACAGAGCTGAAGGGGCTTGCTCTTGCTCTCTCGGCCGGAAGCTAGTCTTTCTGCAGTGGGCACTCTTTTGGACGAGAGAGAGAGAGAGAGAGAGAGAGAGAGAGAGAGAGAGAGAGAGAGAGAGAGAGAGAGAGAGAGAGAGAGAGAGAGAGAGAGAGAGAGAGAGAGAGAGAGTGTAAGGGAGAGGTGGCTACGTGCACCCCCCGCAGGATTGGCTCCGCTGCTCTGTGCCTTTGGCAGCGTTTTGAAATGTGCTCCTGCCTGTGATGAAGGGATCCATGCTCACCTCCTGTTCTTTGCAGGCAAGAGCGCGTTTCAAACTGATGTAGCCAGAGCCCAGATGAGCCGAGCTAGTCCCGCAGGGTGTGTGCACACATGTCTCTCGCTTGCTCTCCTGGCCAAAAGACTGCCCGCCGTATGTATATATGTATATATGTATATGTATATGTATATGTATATGTATATATAGGTCTTTGGTTATTCGGGTTTTCTCCCGCGTGAAATTGGAAGTATCTTTGCAACGTTTCGACGAAGTCCCATTCGTCATCATCAGGCTGGAGTCTTCAGCTTGCTGCTTCTAGGAGCAATGTGAGATTGCTCCTAGAAGCAGCAAGCTGAAGACTCCAGCCTGATGATGACGAATGGGACTTCGTCGAAACGTTGCAAAGATACTTCCAATTTCACGCGGGAGAAAACCCGAATAACCAAAGACCTACATACAAACACCCGCGAAAACCTCAGAAAACAAATATGTATATATATATATATATATATATATATATATATATATATATATATATATATATATATATATATATATATATATATATATATATATGGTTTAATATTTTTCTTATGTTTAGTTTTTTTTTCTTTACTATATAATCATGACTCTTGTATTTTCATTATTTCATGAATACAGTTTTTGTTTTTAAATGCTTCTTCCCTTAGATTAATTTTAATGGAGGTTTGTTAGGTTCCTCTGGAATATTTATTCTGTTTTTGTAATGTTAATAACTGTACTTTCTATTATGACTTTTTGCACAAAGTATAATTATTAATAATTATAATAATAATTAATTGCAAATATCATCAGATAGCATACTAGTATTTGTTAAAAAGGAAAGTATACTACTAACACTTCCAATGGCCTATTCAGTTTATCTTAGTACTGCTATGTTGGGACAGTTTCAGCAGGATTGCTTCTCACACTGTTCTGAGAAAATGAAAGCAAGATCACGACTTGCATTGCATATTGTGTTAAGCCAAACATTTTTTTACCAAGTATAGAAAATAAAATATATTAAATTACCTCGTAATAATATGCCAAACCATAAACATTGTTTTACAGACTACAGTGTCTAGATCTATGTATCACACTAAGCCACTAAGACATTATATTATGACTTAATACACGGTGTGAAACAGACTAGACAGGAGAACCTGAGTATCCAACATCAGCACCCAGGGCTTAGGTGATTTTAACACGGGAAGTAGCTGCTTCATTGAGTCTTTCTACCTAGATCAAGTAGATATATTTGTGTGACAGATAAAATACGGCATAATGCATACAAGAGTTAATAAGGCTGAAATTGTATTAGTTTGGCCTGTTCTTAGGAGAAAAGGACCATTAAATTTGATATTGGTGTTTTATGTAAAAGTGTAAGAGACTGCAGTATTCATTAAAAAACTAAGCTTTGGATGAAGCTGTTTGCTTAATAAAACTATCTTAATATTTTTCTGTTTTTGTTAACATATTCTTTGTTTTAATCATGCTCAACAGTGAAATAACACCCGAAGGAAGAAGAATCACAAAGCTGGATCAAATTCTGCTGAATGGAAACAATATAACTATGGTAAATACTTTGTGTTCTGTAGTTTATTCCTTAAATTGTTACTTATCAGCTCAAACAGTTTATTTATTTATTTATTTATTTATTTATTTATAAGAGTTCTTATAGGCCGCCCAATCCCGTGGGACTCAGGGCGGCTTACAACAGAGATTAGAACTAACAGTAAAATAACATCTAAAAACATTTTATTACAATTTAAAAACCATACATACATGGGGGAATCGTCTCTTCACCCCGCCTGCCGGAAGAGCCATGTTTTTACTGCCTTGCGGAAGGCCAGTAGGGTGGGGATAGTCCGGATCTCCGGTGGGAATTGGTTCCAGAGAGATGGGGCTCCCACAGAGAAAGCCCTTCCCCATGGGCCCGCCAACCGACATTGTTTGGCTGACGGGACCTGGAGGAGGCTGGTCGAAGGGAGGAATGTGGCAGGATGCGGTCCCGAAGGTAACCTGGCCCTGAGCCATGTAGGGCTTTAAAGGTCAAAACCAACACCTTAAATTGCGACCGGAGACTAATGGGCAACCAATGCAGCTGGCGGAGGATAGGTGTTACGTGGGTGTATCTCGGTATACCCACCGCAGCTCGCGCAGCTGCATTCTGTACCAATTGTAGTCTCCGGATACTCTTCGAGGGTAGCCCCATGGAGAGCGCGTTACAGTAGTCGAGCCGTGAGGTGACAAGGGCATGAGTGACTGTGAGCACCCCGCAAACCAGGGGCCTAGGGGCTGACCTCTGCCCTCCTGTCAACACCGACTGCGTCCTGTCGGAGAGGTAGGAGGAGAACCACTGAAGAATGGTGCCCCCCACTCCCACCTCCCCAAGACGACGCAGAAGGATACCATGGTCGCCAGAGATCATCCATCAGAGCGACCAAAGCAGTCTGGACGGAAGTTCTTTAAATCCGCTGGGTCCAGGGAAGGCTTCTTGAGGAGGGGCCTCACCACCACAGCTTTTAAGGGCTGCGGGACGGACCCCTCTCTCAAAGATGCGATCACAACAGCCTGGAGCCAGCCACGTGTCACCTCCCTGCTGGCCGAAACCAGCCAGGAGGGACACGGGTCCAATAAACAAGTGAAGGCGCTCATCGCTCCTATGGCCTTGTCCACATCCTCAGGAGTGATAGGCTCAAACTCCTCCCAAATAACAGGACTAAGACTCGCCCCCGTCATCTTGGCCTGCCCTGTCCAAATGGAGTCCAGGTCTGTCCGAATCTGAGTGACTTTGTCCGCCAGAAACTGAGAAAATTCCTCAGCTCTGCCCTGTAGGACTCTTCGCCCCCCTCCTTTGCAAGAAGGGAGCGCGTCACCCTAAACAGGGCGGCTGGGCAGGAGTCGGCGGACGCAATAAGGGCGGAAAAATGCGAGCATTTGGGCCGCCCGTATCGCCACTAAGTAAGACTTAATGCAAGTTCTTAAAAGTGTCCGGTCAGATTCAGCTTTACTAGCCCTCCATCGTCGTTCTAGACCCGTGATGGCGAACCTATGGCACGCGTGCCAGAGGTGGCACACGGAGCCATAGAAGCCGGCACGCGAGGGTTGCCCACCGGCAAACCGGAAGTGCGAAAAAACACACTTCCGGTTTGCCGATGTGCTGTTTTTTGCACTCCGGAGGGTTTAGGGAAGCTCCCTGAAGCTCCGGAATGCAAAAAACTACAAAACGGACAAACCGGAAGTGCACTTTTCCGCACTTCCGGTTTGTCCGTTTTGTAGTTTTTTGCATTCCGGAGCTTCAGGGAGCTTCCCTGAACCCTCCGGAGTGCAAAAAACAGCATACCGGCAAACCGGAAGTGCGTTTTTTCGCACTTCCGGTTTTCCGGTTTCGTCGTCCCAGGCTCCGGTAAGACTTTGCGCGGGGGTGGGGTGGGGTGCGCATGCGCAGGGGGCAGCATGGGGGGGTGTTGTGTGCATGCATGGGGGGAGGGAATGGGTGCGGGCATGCAAGCGCGCGAGAGTGCGCCCCCCCCCTTTTTGGCACGCGAGCCTAAAAAGGTTTGCCACCACTGCTCTAGGCGTCTCTTTAGGCGCTTCATCTCCCGGAGTTCCTCAGTAAACCAAGGAGTCCTCCTGGATCCGCTGCCACGGAGAGGCCGCAAAGGCGCAATCCGATCTAAAGCCCCTGTTGCCGCCCGATTCCAGGCAGCCACTAGGGCCTCAGATGAATTGTGTACTAGGGATTCAGGTATTTCCCCAAGTTCCCTCTGAAATCCTTCGGATTCCATTAGGCGCCTGGGGCGGAACCACTTAATCGGTCCCGCCTCCTTGCGGTGGGGGAGTGGTGCCATGAAATCCAACCTCAGAAGGAAATGATCTGACCACGACAAGGGTACTGTGACTAAACCCCTCAGCCTCAGATCATCTCTCTACTGCCCCGAGAGAAACACAAGGTCAAGTGTGTGACCACCCTCATGAGTCAGACCCTGAACTACTTGGGTCAGGTCCATGGTTGTCATGGAAGCCATGAACTCCTGGACTGCATCCAAGGTTTCGCCGGGCGATGACAGGTTGAAGTCCCCCAGCACCATCAACCTGGGGAACTCAATTGCCAGCCCGGCTATCGCCTCGAGTAGAACAGGCAGGGCCTTTGCCATGCAGGTAGGAGGCAAGTACGTTAGCAAAAGGCCCACCTGCACCCCTAAGTCCAACTTCCGAAGGAGCGTCTCACACCCAACAATCTCCGGGGCAGGGATCCTTCGAGGACACAGATTCTGGCGAGCTATAATAGCCACTCCTCCACCCCTTCTCTGGGGTCGTGGCTGATACTGAACTGAGAACCCCTCTGGGCACATCTCGGAGAGGGGAACCCCCCCTCCTGGCCCAGCCAGGTCTCAGTGATACATGCCAGGTCAGCCCCCTCCTCCAGGATTAGATCCCGAACAAGGCTCCCCTTGTTAGTGATCGACCTGGCATTCAACAGCAGCAGCTTGAGCCCAGGGCCCTGACATCCCTGGTTACCAGGTACTCGGGCTGAGCTAGATGGAACCAAATCCAAGGGGCCAGAACAAGGAATCACTTGTAAACAGCGAATTCTCGTTCCCCGAGAGCGGCCTACCCCTCTGCTCCCGGCATACCTGCCCCTCCCTGTAATGACCGTAATGCTCCCACTCTCTATCCCACCAGAGATCCCCTCCCCTCCCCCACTGGCCCCTCCCACTCCCGGCAGGCCATGCACTCCATTCGTACTGGGCCTGGGGTGGGGCCCAACCCCCCCTCCGCTTCTGTTTCCACACTCAGCGGAGGAGGGCAGGACCCCCGCCCCAGGCTCCCTCCTTCCCACAAAAAGCATCTACAGATTTTCAGTCACACTCCGTCCATTCAACCATATACAACTCACACATATAATCCATCCATCTATTCCCCCCCCCCCCCGGAGGTAGGATAAAATATAAAACAAGCAAGGGTGAAATCAGTTAAAATCACTTTGCACGTATGGAGAGTTCATGAATGCCGGTCTCCCAACTGGTCTGATGGATAAGTCTTCCAATTTTAATCTAGCTCTTCCGCTCTTCCTCCTAATATTTACACCAAGGCTGGAAATAGTTCTTGGTGAAGTTGTTACGTTTCTCTGTAATTGTCCCCCGTTTCTCGTCACAGTACTAGTGGTAACAGGGCTCTTTATAAATATAATTCCCGCAGAGATTCCAAAGATGTCATATAGTCCTCCAGCTTCACTCAGCCAGCTCACAACGGTCCCGAAGGGCCTCATAAGGCTGAGAGAGGTTTTGAAGTCAGTCTCAACTGGAGGCAGCCTGGTGGAGACCAAGATGGCGGTGGCCGAACTGAGCAGAAAACACCGGTCCAAACGGAGAAATGGCGACCACGCCCCAAGAGAAGGGCACCACACCCAAGGTGGGAGCCAGCCAGTGTAGTTGAAAAAACACATAAAGAGCCCCCAGAAACGAGTCAGTCCCCAGAAACGGCTCCGATTGATTTGGCCAAGAGGGGTCTCGTAATCGCAGCCACACCGCCAAACAGAGAAAAAAAATGCCGTAATGATCACAAAGGCGGCAGCCATTTCAACATGAAGAGTCACTGGTACCTCAGACCGGGCTAGCCTCAGTCTGACCAGTCGCATTAAAGTTTGAAATAGCAGTCGTAGAGTTTAACGTCCTCGCACCGGTCAACGCTGTCTCGCGATCGGGAGCCAGGCCGCAACTCGCTTCCACACAAACCCCTGTCCCACAAAGTGATGGCCAAAATACGGGGCGTATAAGCAGATGGACAACCGCCCCACGTCTCCGACAGCTAAACGTTATTAGTGCTCGGTTTTCTAAGCCACTGCCCTCCGGTTTCTTCTTCTACCCACACGGTACCTCTCGCATTGTTTCTGCTCTCCAATGCCGCACTCGCTACCATAATGGCGGCCGTACTTTTTTTTTTTTCTAGCCTGGAGCTTGCAAGTTCCCCCAGTCCTCGCACCGGACTGATTTTTTCGTCTCGATGTTCCTGGGGTCTTCTTTCGCCTTCTCCCTTCCTCAGAGTTGGAAATTTGAGGTCGGGGACTCCAGGGTTTCGAAATTGTGGGTTCGGGCGAGCGGAGCTCTGCTCTCCCCGCGCCCTTCCCGTCGGAGGCTCCTCCTCCTCCAGTTCATGGAAGACTGGTATTTTTATTGTCATGAACAACATTTGGAAAATAATATCATTAGAAAAATATAATTAGGGTATATTGATGTAATAAGTTGGAACAAGAATGAATGTTGGCATTCAGGATTCAGGATTCCCGCTTCAGGGAGGTAAAATTATATTACTGTGTTTCCCTGACAATAAGCCCTAGCATGATTTTTCATGCTGAGCACAATCTAAGTCATACCCCAAAAATAAGCCCTAGTTCAGAGCGTCAGCGGGGGGTGGAGAGGTGGGCATGGCCAGCACAGGAGGCAGAGAGCACACGGGGCCAATGGTGTCTAGAAGCAGCTGCAGCCTGCACAGCCCAGTTCCTCCTAACAGAAGCGCCGGGGGGGGGGGAGCATGCCATCCGTCCCATCGTTTGTCTTTGCTTGCGGAGTGTGTAGTGGTGTTGGAGGACGAGGTTGGATGGTGGGAGCCAAGAGCGCAGGGGCTGTGTCGTGCCACCACCACCGCCCCATCATTAGCCTCACCTTATGGGGGCGGCACCGTCAGGCGTGGGGAGGTTGGGGGAGACACGCAATCCGGTCCACCAGATATGCCTCTCCCCACCCACCCTGCGCCTCTGCCACTGCTGCTTGTTGTTGGTGCTGCCGCGAGGCAAGGCAGATGGTGGGGTGGGGGTGGCGCCATGTTGTGGCCCTTGCACGCTCGGCCCCCGCCATCCAACCTGGTCCAGCTCTGCCGTACACTCCATAAAGACAGTCAGACGGCGGATAGGGCTTTTCATCCCTCACCTCAGAAGCATGGGGAAAGAGAAGGAGGGAAAGGGAGAGTGATCGCTTAAGGGCTGCCTCATCACCGGCTGCTCCCCGGGCTTGCAGGAACCCGGCACTGAAGGAAGGGTCTGTTTCTTGCAGATTTGCCCCTTTGAACCTGGCCTCCCTCCTTGGAGGGAGATGGAGGCCTAGGCTGGGCTGAAGCAGAGGAGAAAGGGAGAGGGAGAAGCCACACAGCTAAGGACAAAGGGATTGCCCATCTCTCCACAAGACTTCTCAGGAGACACAGCGTGCAAATGTAAAAGCTGTCCCTTCCAAGTCAGCAGTAGTTCCTGGCCTCTGGCAGTGGAGCCACTTTGTAATCTCCCCGGAAGTGTCTTACCAGCATCCCCTTCATGGCCCTTCCCCTCCCGCTTACAATTCCCAGAAAGGGAGAGGGCAAGAGAGAGGAGAGGGAAACAAGCAGAAAGTGCCCCCCGGACTCAGAGCACTTTGTTTTGATTTGCATGCCGTGTCTCTTTAGAGGCCTTATGGAGAGGCGGATGAGCCCCTTAGAGGGAGAAGCTAAGGACAAGGGGCTTGCCTGCCTCTCCGCGAGACCTCTCAGGAGAACGGCATGCAAATGTAAAAGCCGCTCCTTCCAAGCCAACAGCAGCACCTGAATCAAAACAAAGTGCCGCAAGTCTGGGCGCCCTTCCTGTTTGATCCCCACTTTTTGGGAAGCATTTCAATACGGTAGCAAGTCAAGCCAGGTGTTATTGAGATCACATCCCAGGAAATACAGAAGCAGCTACGCCTTATCCCTTCCAAAACATGCTGGGATGCGATCTGAAGAAAACCCAGCTTGACCTGCTACCAGTATTGAAACGCTTCTCAGCTCTTTCCCGAAATGTGCTTGCAGCAGCTGCCAAAATGTGCTTGCAGCAGCTGCTGGACACAAGTGGGCGGCCCCGTGCCTCTGCCTCTACCTGCTGCCAGTGCCACCTGCAGCGATCCTAGTTCTGCAAGCGAGTGGCAAGTGCGTCTAAAACATAAGGTCCAGCCACCTTGTTTAGGGTGACTCGCGCCCTCCTTGCAAAAGGGGGGAGCGAGGAACACTTGCAAGGTAGAGCTGAGGAATACTCTCAGTTTCTGACGGATAAAGTCGCTCGGATTCGGTTGAACCTGGACTCTAGTTGGGCAGAGTCCATTGAGTTGACAGGGGCAAGTCTCGGTCCAGCATTGTGGGAGGAGTTTGAGCCTGTTTCTCCTGAGGACGTGGACAAGGCTGTGGGGGGCGATGAGCTCTGCCACCTGTTTATTGGACCCGTGCCCCTGACCTATGGGGTGCCTCAGGGTTCGGTCCTCTCACCCATCCTGTTTAACATTTACATGAAACCGCTGGGGGAGATCATCCGGAGACATGGGGTGAGTTTCCACCAATACGCTGACGACACTGTACATGTACATCACCATCCTGTCTAAATTCAGGGAAGCGGTTGATGTGATGTGCCAGTGCCTCGACGACGTTAGGATTTGGATGGGGAGGAACAGACTCAGACTCAACCCCGACAAGACTGAGTGGCTCTGGATATTGCCTCCGAAGGACTATATCGACTGTCCCTCCTTGGTTCTTGAGGGAGAAAAATTAACTCCCTCAGAACGGGTTCGCAATTTGGGAGTCCTCCTAGATCCACAGCTAAAATTAGATCAACACCTTGCAGCTGTGGCTAGGGGGGCTTTTGCACAGGTTCGCCTGGTGCACCAATTGTGACCATACTTGGAGAAGGAGGCTCTACTCACGGTCACTCATGCCCTGGTCACCTCTCGACTGGACTACTGCAATGCGCTCTACATGGGGCTGCCCTTGAAGAGTATTCGGAGACTTCAGTTGGTGCAAAATGCAGCTGCGCGTGCTGTGGTGGGTGTTTCAAGGTACATCCACGTAACACCTATACTCCGCCAGTTGCATTGGCTGCCCATTGGTCTCTGGGTACAATTCAAGGTGCTGATCATCATCTTTAAAGCCCTACATGGCCTAGGACATCCCTATCTCCGGGACCGCATTCTGCTGCATTCCTCCCTCCGACCGGTCAGGTCCCACAGAGTGGGTCTCCTCCAGGTCCCGTTAGCCAAACAGTGCCGACTGGCGGGGCCTAGGGGGAGGACCTTCTCTGTAGGGGCCCCTGCTCTCTGGAACCAACTTCCCCCAGAGATAGCAATAATAGCACTTTTCTTATATACCGCTTCATAGTGCTTTACAGCACTCTCTAAGCGGTTTACAGAGTTCAGCATATTGCCCCCAACAAATCATCCCCACCTTGCTGGCCTTCCTGCAGGCAAAGTGAGTTTGAGACGATTCTATATCTGATGTCTCCCCCATGTATGTATGGTGTGTATATATATATTTTTCTAACTGTTTTTAAACTGTCTTTTAATGATTTGTTTGGAGTTTTTATAAAATGTTGTACGCCGCCCTGAGTCCTGAGGGAGTAGGGCGGCATAGAAAAACTGCCAAACAAACAAACAAATAAAAATAAATAAATAATAAACAAACAAACAAACAAACAAACAAACAAACAAACTCGCCCACCATCCCTTGCACTGCAGGGAAGGCAGCAAAATGTACCATGTTTTCCCCAAAATAAGACCCTGTCTTACCGTATTTTTCAGAGTATACGATGCACCTTTTTACCCCCCAAAAGAGGGTGAAAACTTGGGTGCGTCTTATACACTGAATGTAGTCCCAGCCACCCCCACCCTTTGGCCTCTGTCTTCCAGCAATTTACCTGCTTGCAGCAAAGAGGGAAGAGCCTGTAAAGCCAAGCAAGTCATTAGCAGCTTCCCGACCTACAGCTGATTTGCCAGGTGCTAAAATGAAACTGAAACTAGCTGCAAAGAGGCAAATAGCTGGGAGAGACACGCAGATTTTTATTTTCTGCTGAACTGGATGCAAGGGGGTAAGTGAATAACTATAAATGTCTGTAGAATGTTCAAATTATTAGACTTATTTTTTAAAAACTGCTTTATTATTGTTCTAGCCAGGGGTCTCCAACCTTGGTAATTTTAAGACTTGTGGACTTCAACTCCTAGAATTCAGCAGCCAGCTTTGCTGGCTGTGGAATTCTGGAAGTTGAAGTCCACAAGTCTTAAAGTTGCCAAGGTTGGAGACCTGTAGACAACTTAACAAAATAAAGAAGCTTTTTAAAATAAATGCTTGCTCTGAAGAGGTCCAGTGCTATTGTATCTTTTTTTAAATAATAGAGAATAATGTATACTTCCAGAAATTTTAATTAATTTTAATAGCTCTGTACAAGTATAGTCTGAAATGTAACAGTGTCCTGTTTAGTATTAGAGTTAAATCCTGACTTACCTTGGAGTAGATTTATTTAAATAATTGGGAGGAGTTAGTGTGACTACATTTAAGAAAACTTTCTGGCATAATGTACATTTCTCCAATTCTTTGCTATTTCTATGGGTCAGGCACACATTTTATTTTATTTTATTTATTTATTATTGGTTCTAGGCCGCCCTACTCCCGAGGGACTCAGGGCGGCGTACAACAATTTTATGAGAACACTAATAATAAACCACAATTAGAAACATCAATTAAAAAACATATACAAAAGGTTAAAAAAATGATTCACTATCAGTCATACCAGGGGGGGAGCTCAGATGGGGCTAGTCTCCTCCCCCTGCCTGCAGGAAGAGCCATGTCTTAACGGCTTTTCGGAAGGCCAGCAGTGTGGGGCTGGTTCGGGTCTCTGGGGGAAGTTGGTTCCAGAGCACGGGCCCCCCCACAGAGAAGGCCCTCCCCCTAGGGCCCGCCAGCCGGCATTTTTTGGCTGACGGGACCTGGAGGAGACCTACTCTGTGGGCCCTAACCGGTCGGAGGGAAGTATGAGGCAAAATGCGGTCCCGAAGGTAACCTGGTCCTAAGCCATGAAGGGCTTTAAAGATGATGATCAACACCTTGAATTGTATCCGGAGACCGATGGGCAACCAATGCAGCTGGCGGAGTATAGGTGTCATGTGGGTGTACCTTGGCACACCCACCACAGCACGCGCAGCCGCATTTTGCACCAACTGAAGTCTCTGAATACTCTTCAAGGGTAGCCCCATGTAGAGTGCATTGCAGTAGTCCAGTCGGGAGGTGACAATGACATGAGTGACCGTGAGTAGAGCCTCCTTCTCCAAGTATGGCTGCAATTGGTGCACCAGGCGGACCTGTGCATAGGCCCCCCTAGCCACAGCTGTAAGGTGTTGCTCTAATTTTAGCTGTGGGTCTAGGAGGACCCCCAAATTGCGGACCTGTTCCGAGGGGGTTAGTTTCACTCCCTCAAGAACCAAGGAGGGACAGTTGTCATGGTCCTTAGGAGGCAATATTCAAAGCCACTCAGTCTTGTCGGGGTTGAGTCTGAGTCTGTTCCTCTCCATCCAGGTCCTAACGTTGTCCAGGCATCGGCACATTACATCAGCTGCCTCACTGAATTGAGACGGGGTGGTGATGTACAGCTGTGTGTCGTCAGCGTACTGATGAAAACTCACCCCATGTCTCCGGATGATCTCCCCCAGCAGTTTCATGTAGATGTTGAACAAGATGGGCGAGAGAACCGAACCCTGAGGCACCCCGCATGACAGGGGCCTAGGAGACGACCTCTGCCCTCTTGTTAACACCAACTGCATCCTATCGGTGAGATAAGAGGAGAACCACCGTAAAACGGTGCCTCCCCCTCCCAACTCAACGAGACGATGCAGAAGGATACCATGATCGATGGTATCGAAAGCCGCTGAGAGGTCAAGTAGCACCAGGATGGAAGAATTTCCACCATCCCGGGCTCGCCAGAGATCATCCATCAGGGCGACCAAGGCAGTTTCTGTATTGAAGCCGCGCCTGAAACCCAACTGATAGGAATCTAGATGATCTGTTTCCTCCAATAGCCGAAGAAGCTGAGTAGCCACCACCTTCTCAACAACTTTCCCTAGAAAAGGCAAGTTGGAGACCGGACGAAAGTTCTTCAAGTCCGCTGGGTCCAGGGAAGGCTTCTTGAGGAGGGGTCTCACCACCGCAACTTTTAACGGCTGCGGTACAGATCCCTCCGTTAAAGAAGCGATGACCACCGCCTGGATCCAGCCTCGTGTCACCTCCCTGCTGGTGGAAACCAGCCAGGAGGGGCACGGGTCCAATAAACAGGTGGAGGTACTCATCGCACCCACGGCTCTGTCCACGTCTTCCGGAGAAACAGGCGCAAACTCCTCCCACAACGGTGGACTAAGACTTGCCCCTGTCATCTCAATGGACTCTGCCCAGCCGGAGTCCAGGTTTGACCGGATCTGAGCGACTTTATCCCGACAGAAACTGCGCGAATTCCTCAGCTCTGCCTTGCAAGTGTTCCTCGCTCCCCCCTTTAGCAAGGAGGGAGCATGTCACCCTAAACAAGGCGGCTGGGCGAGAATCTGCGGACACAAGAGCAGAAAAATGAGATCATTTTGCCGCCCTTATCGCCACTAAATAAGACTTGATGTAGGTTCTTAATAGTGTTCGATCAGACTCGGTTTTGCTGGCTCTCCAGCGGCGCTCTAGACGTCTCTTTTGGCGTTTCATCTCCTGGAGCTCCTCGGTAAACCAGGGGGCTTTCCGGGATCCACTGCCACGGAGAGGTCGCAAAGGCGCAATCCGGTCTAACACCACTGATGCTGCCGTGTTCCAGGCAGCCACCAGGGAATCAGCCGAATTGCGTACCAGGGTTTCAGGTATTTCCCCAAGTTCCCTCTGGAATCCTTCCGGCTCCATTAGGCACCTGGGGCGGAACCACCTAGTCGGTCCCGCCTCCCTGCGGGGGAGGAATGGGGCTGCGAAATCCAACCTCAGTAGGAAATGATCTGACCATGACAGCGGGGTGGTGACTAAATCACCTATCTTCAGATCATCTCTGCACTGCCCCGAAAGAAACACTAGGTCGAGCGTGTGGCCCCCTTCATGAGTCGGACCCTGGATTACTTGGGTCAGGTCCATGGTTGTCATGGAATCCATGAACTCCTGAGCTACCCCAGAGGTTTCGCCCGCTGAAGGCAGGTTAAAGTCCCCCAGAACCATAAGTCTAGGGAACTCAACCGCCAAGCCGGCTACTGCCTCGAGCAGCTCAGGCAGGGCCTTGCTAACGTAGCTGGGAGGCAGGTACACTAGACAAAGGCCCACCTGAACCCCTAAGTCCAACTTCAGAAGGAGCGTCACACACCCAACAATCTCTGGGGCAGGGATCCTACGAGGATGCAGACTTCGGCCCGTTATCGTTGCCACTTCTCCCCCCCCTTCCCTGGGGTCGAGAATGATGCTGCACTGAGGACCCGTCTGGGCATATCTCGGAGAGAGCTACTCCTCCCTCCTTTCCCAGCCAGGTCTCAGTAATACACACCAGGTCAGCCCCCTCTTCTGTGATTAAATCATGTATCAGGGGGGCTTTGTTGGCAATTGACCTGGCGTTGAGCAGCAACATCTTGAGCCCAGGGACCTGAGAACCCTGGTTGCCAGGTACTCGGGTTGAGCAAGATGGAACCACATCGGAGGGGCCGGAACAAGGGATCGCTTGTATACAGCGAGGTCTTATTCCCCGAGAGCGGCCCACCCCTCTGCTCCCGTCATATCTGCCTCTTCCCATTACGACCCAGATGTTCCGGCTCTCATCCCCACCAGAGATCCCCTCCCCCCCACCGCTGGTCTCCCTTCCTCCCTGCAGGCCATACATACCATTCTCACTAGGCCGGGTAACTGAGCCCCCCCCCCCCGCTTCTGTTTCCACACTCAGCAAACGGGGATGGAAACCCAGCCCCCGGCTTCTCCATTTCTACAAAATCTTTCAGTCTACACATACACCCTTATCAATCATCCTCCTACTCAGTCACACCAGTCACACCACTTCCGGGGTAAAAATTAAAAACTGATTATAATTGCTAAAAGTCCGTAGAGAGTACATATAGGCAGATTCCAGGTCTGGGATAGCTTAGTTCTGTACATCTGTACCAAGGCCCACGATTGTCAGTGTAAGGTTCCGGATGTTCATATAGTTGACCATTAATGGTCAGCAAACAGTGTATATCATCTGTACTGTTTGCTGTTTGGCAAATTGCTTGGAGGCAGAGGCCTTTTTTCTTTGTTTTCCTCCCCCAAAACTAAGGTATACTTATACTCCGGTGCGTCTTATACTCCGAAAAATACGGTATATTTTTTTGAACCCTGAAATAAGCCCTTGGCCTTATTGCCATGCACTCAAAAGCCTGATTGGGCTTATTATCAGGGGATGTCTTATTTTGGGAGAAACAGGGTAGAGAAGAGCCACCCTCCCTTCGGGAAAGAGCCGGGAGGCGTTTCAATAGCAGGTCAAACCAGGTCTTATTCAGATCACATCCCGGCGTGTTTTGGAAGGGAGAAGGCACAGCTGCTATTGCTGTGCTGGGGTTTGCACTGCGGCAGCAAGAGACTGCAGGATTTATTTTATTTTTATTTTTATCTCCCTTCCAAAACAAAACTCTCACTTCTTTTTTCTCCAAACAGTTGGTTCCTGGAGGAGAAGGACCAGAAGTATAAATATTCATTTGACATCACTGCAAGAAGTTTCGTTGCATATTCTGTGTTGAAACATATTCCTAGAATATGTTCTGAAATTTGTTAAATTTCTGTTCTTATATTTCATAGTGATATTTAAATGTAACATAGCTTCCTTCTCAAGGATGCAGCATCTTTAATAATAGTTTTGTACATGAAAATCATGACTTTGTTGTAAAAACAAAATTAATTTGCCATTAAGAGCAAGAAAATAAATTTTTTTTATTCTGACTGGTATGTGGTTTATGTAAGAGCTTGGAATCAAGTAGATGTAGTTACTTTGAGCATTTCTACTTCGAATTAAGGGATTACAGGGTTGTAAATAGGGATTTGGGGGGCGAGGGGCTAGTTAGTATTTAAATAACAGAAAAAATACCATTAAATACATAAAATAATAAAACCGTGATTCCAAAAGCCTATTTGGGGTTGAAAAAGGATTTATTTCTGTTATGAATTTCCCTTTAATTAATTTTTGTACCCAAAAGATGTGGCTATTTTCTCCTTAAATGAAAGCAAAGGTGGTTATTTGAGGAAGTAATAAATGAAAGAGAGAGATTTTGGTGTAGGGCACTAGTCTAGAAGATTGATCAGGTAATCCTCACTTCAGGGGTGGGTTCTAACTTACCTTGCTGCCGGTTCGCTTCCTCCCGCGCCATGCTGCGTAGCCGTGCACGCGCTTTGTGCACACGCACATGCGCACGCGCACATGCGGTGCCAAAAAAAAAAAATCCCCCCCCCAAAAAAGCCGAAAACAAGATGGCGACGCATGCGCAGTGCTGGAGACTCTGCTTCTGTGCATGCTCAGAAGAAGAAAAAAAGTTCAAAAAATAAAATAAAAAAGATGGCGGCGCCCACAGACCAGCACTGACCAAACCGGTTCTATGACATCATCGTGATGTCACCAGCGGGTCACTACCGGTTCGGGTGAACTGGTCCAAACCGGGAGGAACCCACCTCTTCCTCACTTCAACCAACCATAGTTGGGACTGGCAACTCTGTTGTTACTAAATTCTGGGATTGCTAAGTGACACATGACTATTGCAAATTTAACACATTGTTTTCAGGTTAGTTGTTAAATCACTGGGTTGCTAAGCAAAATATGACTGCGACTTGCATTTTTACTGCCAGCTTCTCCATTGACTTTGCTTGTTGGGAACTGGTTGTGAATCATTCAAATGATGATCATATGACTGTGGGACACTGAAAGTCATAAGTATGAGAACTTGTCATAAATTTATTTTTTCAGTACCATCATAACTTTAAATGGCTACTGAAGGGAATTGTTAAGTGAGATCTATAGTACTTGCTTCAGTTTAAAAAAGAATGTAATAAGGATGTTCAGCCTTTCAAATTTCAAATTGCTTTGCATTACACGGGGCATGTACAGATTGTTGATCAGGAATTCTTTAGATCCAAATATATTTTTCCAGAAAATGTGCTGTATCTGCATGATCCTGGAAAAGATGCAGCTGCTTTAAGGAGTTGCTGATAGATGCTTTTGAGCACCCTTACATAATCTAAAGCAGCGTTCCCCAACCTTTCCGGCTTTGCAGACTGGCAAGGGAGGGAGAGTGGATGGTTCCATGCAAATGGCACGTGCAGCTCCATTTATACAAGCAGTGGGCTTTGCACATGCATGCTCCCCTACCCACTGCTTCCGTGGCCTGGTTCCAAATGGGCCACAGGCTAGTAGCGGGCCATGACCCTAGGGTTGGTGATCCCTGTTCTAAAGCACCTGCTCTCCTTTGTATCCAAAGAGCTGCAAAGCCTTACTAATTAAAATATTGGCACTTATTGTACCATAGACCAAAATGTACATATATAGTACATTTTTGTCATCAAATTTTCATGTGTGTATTTGTTTCATGCCTAGTAATTCTCTGACCATCCCTCCAAAGCTCTCATCCTCCCTGATTTTGCTCCCTATTTAAACAATCATCTGACAAATCCATAGTTACATGAATAAAAGGAAAGAACTTGTGTGTGTGTAAAATCTTTTTTTTAAATAGAACTTATTATCCTGCAACTCCAAACAGCATCTGTCTGTTAAACTATAGGAAAACTTACTTTCTTGGGGAGGATGTCACATGTTCGTGGGAATTCATCTTACTGTGGTTCATCCCAGGGGTGGGTTCCTAATTCTTTTACTACCACTCTGTGGGAGTGGCTTATTTTGTGGATGTGGCTTGCCAGCTATGTGACCGGGTGGGCGTGGGCCTCGGGAGCTTGGCAGTGGCCGGAGAAGCAGGAGGGCATTGCCCACCTGCAACACAGCCCCCCGCAGCGGGAGCAGCAAGACCGCGGCAGCGGTTCTTCTAGGAGGCTCTGTCCGGCCTGAATGCTTCTCCCCATTCGATGATCCTAGGCTCCTGCCGCCCGTTCCCACTCCCCTCAGCAGCTCGACAAGCCTCGAACGTGCGAAAATGCCTGGGATCATCACTGCACGTTCATGGCTTCTCAGACTGCTGAAGGGAGGGGAACTGAGATAAGTCCTGCCGCCCATTCCCTCTCCCTTCAGCAGCTCGAGAAGCCTCAAACGTGCGAAAATGCCTAGGATCATCACCGCGTGTTTGTGGCTTCTCGGACTGCTGAAGGGAGGGGAATGGAGATAGCTCCTGCCGCCCGTTCTTTCAGCGTCTCACGCGCTCCCTCAGCCATCCTCCCCTGCTTGAACTCACTGTGGGGTAGGAAGGTAGCGCATGCGCAGTGCCGGAAGCTCGGCTTCTGGGCATGCGCAGAAGAATTTTTTTTTAAATTTTTTTTAAAAAAATTAAAAATGGCGGTGCCCAGGCACCGGCAACCAACCGCACCGGTACTGTGATGTCACCAGCGGGCCATTACCGGTGCTATAGAGTGGACCGCATCGGTAGGAACCCACCACTGGTTCATCCTCTCCATAACAGCTATACTACTCTAAACTCACTTAACAGCTTAGAGCAACTTACTGGAGAATTTTTGGAAGAATTTGTTCACATATATTGTCAGACACTGATGTATTTACCTTACCATCTATAATGAAAAATGTTTAACTATATTGTGAGGAAAAGTCACTAAGTAAATAAATAATTTATACTTGTTATAGTTTTTATGTTAAGACTATTCTGAAATGGCACCTTGTTTTGAGGGGCAAAAGTTTAAAATACAATGCAAATCCTTGTTTTAATAAGTATGCTTGGATCCAAAATTATGTGAGAAAACTTTCATCAATGCAAGGAGATTATTTTTATGTTTTTCCTTTCTGGGAACTTTTCAAACCAATTTATCTCACAGGTAGAATGTTGAAAAGTTGGAAGAGAGGTGTGTCATTGAATATACATTGGCTGGGTTTATACTGTATATTAGATTAAACCTCAGTGTAGTTTGAATTTAGTTTAATAAAATACATGAACTTAGCCACTAAAGTTTTTAAATACTGTTCCAAGTGTTATTGTGATACATCGATTATTATTAAATGTAAAGTAAATTTTCATTTAGTGACTATCTCATTTAGACCTATTCACAGTTACGACACACTGTAAGGAAAACTGAAGTAAGATCATAAGCACAGTCAGTTTCATTTAGCAACATTTCACTTAACGATTAGGTTGCTGATCACAGTTCTGGTTGCTAAATAAGGACTTCCTGTGTATGAAATTTACTTTCTGCTTCAACTGTAGCTGATATATTGGTTTTCTATAATTTGAAGTGCCCACTAGAGGGAGGCTCTTGTATTTAAAGAGTAATTGTAAATGCAAAAAATAGCTCCGATGGGGAATAAATAAGGGATGGAAATAGCAGCTTTTATCTTGTAAAAATGAAAACATGTTTTAAATCCTATGAAACATTCCTTGAAATAAGTTACATTATGAAAGTAATATTGTGGATACTTGTTCTATTTTTCCCTTTATGCTTTTTTACAGTGTTTCATTATTATGCAAGTGAAGTCTTTCCTTGGTAATTCTCACATGAAAAAAATGGAAATGTGTGCAAATTGCGGGGGGGGGGGTGTCACAGTATTTTTATGGCAATTATTTTAGGACAATATGTAAAAGACATGCAGTAAACAGTCATATTGTTATTAGGAAATTCTAACTCTTCTGGATTTTATATTTAATATCAGAATTGCATATTAGTATATGATTACATATTTTTGCTATGGTTCCCATTTAATCTAAATTACATTTTCAAGTGTTTATGTTGAAATTAGCTCAGATAGATAACTAGTTCAGTATATTTTAGAGAGAACTAGCAAAAGTAGGTTTTAATCAAAGAACTGGTATAACAGATTAACAGAGTTGGAAGGGACCTTGCAGGTCATCTAGTCCAACCCTCTGCCCAAGCAGGAGACCCTACATCTGCTTCTACCTAGGATTGAACTCACAACCTCCTGATTGCAAGGCAAGAGCTCCACCTCTAGGCCACAGCAGCTATAATACATGGGGCGCTCTACATGGGGCTACCCTTGAAGAGTATCTGGAGACTTCAACTGGTGCAAAGTGCGGCTGCGCGTGCTGTGGTGGGTGTCTCAAGATACACCCACCCATACTCCGCCAGCTGCACTTGTTGCCCATTGGTCTCCAGGTGCAATTCAAGGTGTTGATTATCATCTTTAAAGCCCTACATGGCTTAGGTCCAGGTTACCTCCGGGACGGCATCCTACCTCATACTTCCCTTTGACCGGTTAGGTCCCACAGAGTGGGCCTCCTCAAGGTCCCGTCAACCAAACAATGCCGGCTGGCGGGGCCTAGGGGGAGGGCCTTCTCTGTGGGGGGCCCTGCTCTCTGGAATCAACTACCCCCAGAGATCCAAATTATCCCCACCTTGCTGGCCTTCCGAAAAGCCATCAAGACATGGCTTTTCCTGCAGGCGGGGTATTGAGACAATTTTACTTCTTAGGACTTCCCCATGTACTTATGGTTTTTTTAAACGTTCTTTTAAAATTCTTTTTAATACTGTTTTTAAATTGTATATTGTTTAGTTGTTCTCTAAATGTTGTACGCCGCCCTGAGTCCTCAGGGAGTAGGGCAGCATATAAGAACACTAAATAAATAAATAAATAAATAAATAGTAATTGCTGTAGTTACTTGGGAGTAAATCTCATTGATTTCAGTTGAATATTATTTCAAGCAGACATTTAAGTAAAGATTCTTAAGGATATGCTAAAAATTATTTTCCCAAATCATTGAATAAGTAATTGGTAATTGGTAATTATCAACTATTATTTCATTTCTGAATTTTTTTTACATTTTTCTTGACTTATTTAAGTAAGGACCTCATAAAATATGCACATATATTAAAATTACAATGCTAAGTTTTAAATGTCATTCTATCCTAAAAGGTGACAAATGATAATGAAAATTGAGGAAACTAAATGCAATGGAACTTCTAACAAAATATTTGATGAATAATTTCAGTATCTGATTATCATCGAACAATTGTTTCTGCATATGTACGTAATATATGTGCAGTAGCACTTCACAAGTTACCAAGCAACTGCAAGTAGCAGATGCATTGGGAATTACAAAGCAGTTGATCAAATACTTTCAGCCAGTTGAAAAGTACAGATTTACTTCTGATCTTCATTCCCTCCCACCTAATATATATGGCTGATATTTCTTAACTAGTGGTTTCTGGCCTAAAATTGAAGTTTTACTTGATGTTTTATTTGTGTATGCTAGGTTTTTAGTAGAAAAAATGTGTTTTAACATTTTTCAGAAAAAAAAATACTGTGTTTAATTTGGTTTAATAAAAAATGTGGACATTGCTTGTTATATATGGTTACACCCAAATAATCACTACTTACTAATAAGTAAACCATTTGCTGTACACACTGCTCACAAGTGATTGGAAAGTTGGCAAATAAGTATTTACATCAGAGAAAATTCTGGCAAGGAAAAGCTTGGTCATGAATGTGATAATGGACAGCTAACAGTACTCAAATAGCTACATTGAAGCCATTTGAACAAAGCCTGCTGATCTAAATGATCTGGAGAAAGTGATTAGACATCGGATTAAACTGTTGAACATGCTGATGGCTTCTCTGTTTCTGAGTAGGAGGAAGTTCACAATGTTTAATGGCTTAGAAGAGACATACTGATAAACCATCTGACAAGTTATTAATGCAGAAGACATTATGGAGTGGTGCCAGTAAACAAACTGAAGAAAGTTTATGAGTGGGTGATCAGCTAGTTTCAGATTATTATCGCTCATCTGATGAAAGAGAAAGTTTGCTGGTATGTTCTGTAAGTCCTTTTCTTAAATCTCTATGCTATGTATACACATACATTAAATTATAAGTAGATAATATGTAGAATGAAGCTACTGAAATAGACCTGAGTTAATGCAGGGGAAGAAAAGCTTTTTTGATACTTTTGAATCGGGCTATGTCATTTAGAAGGGAATTGCTTACACACAGTAAATATAACAAATGAAAGTAAACTGCAAGATAATGCAAAACAGGCTCAGAGCTGGAAAAGTGACTGATTGACATTGATAAAAATTGATTGAAATTCCTTTTGTCTTTTCACTGGGAAAAAAAAAGGAAGGGGATGCCCTGCCTCTTTCATTTGAATCTATCAATCCCTTCTATGTGCTCCATTGCACCCACTTTAAAATTTCTATTTCCTAAAGTTCTAGTGTTTGAGCTTTCTGCCTATTCTTTCATACTTTATTTAATAACTTCCCACTTTTCTCCAATTTTCACGCATCCTTAATTCCTTTTCTTTAGTCCCTGATCCTTATTAGCCACAAACAGCTTTGTAATTCAGTCAAATGTCATCCAGTTCCCTTCCAGCATATAGTAATGTTTGACTGGGAGCCATTAGAAAATTTGTGACATAGCAACAGCCAGTATTATAGTTTAGGTCAGGTGAAAATTAGTGAGTCAATTTTAGTCTATTGTATACATGAGTGGAAGTACCGTAGTATCAATGCTCTCTCATATGTGAATGATGTTCAAAGGCACTATAGAACTGCTGTTAAAATTCAATTTTAAATGTTTGCTTTTATTCTACAAGAAGTTATATGGTTTAGGGAACATTAAAAAACACTGTCATAGTAACCTGTTATCAACAAAAACATAGGAAATCTGAGCTGCCCAAAATAAGGAAACACTGGAAAAAGTAAGCCCAGGAGAAAAGCATGTGAATGATTCATACGTCCACATTTGTGCAGTGTTAATAAGAACATGGTGATTGTCTCCTGATAGCTATTTGTTAGGCTGTGCTAATAAGGGATTTATTTATCTCTTATAGTTCTTTCAATTGCAGCTGTTTCAGAAGACAAATGAAAAACTAAACTTTGACTGTTTATTTTCATGATTAAAGATTTGTACATAGATATTAAATGTAGGCTTGTGATTTACTCTAGTACTAAATACCGTTTAGTAATGGATAGGGAAATGCTAGATGAGAATACTTTGCTCTTACTATGATTGTATTACATAATTCTTTTTCTGTCCAGGAAGAAAATTAGCTTCACAACAAAAAATACAAAAACAGGTCTGGTTAGTAAAAGCTGGCTAAGTCTGCTTTAAGACTTACTGTATTTTTCGGAGTATAAGACGCACCGCAGTATAAGATGCCCCTTAGTTTTTGGGGAGGAAAACAAGGAAAAAAGGTCTCTGCCTCCCAGCAATTTGCCAAACATCAAACAGTACAGATGATATACACTGTTTGCTGTGTATTTCTGTGCATGTGTGCCTGACCCATAGAAATAGCAAAGAATTGGAGAAATGTACATTATGGCAGTATATTAATGCCAGAAAGTTTTCTTAAATGTAATCACACTAACTCCTCCCAATTATTTAAATAGATCTACTCCAAACATGACTAAGTCAGGGTTTAATTCAGCTGCCTTATTTTAATACTAATACTTAATACTAATCAGGACATTTCAGATTATACTTTTACAGATCTTTAAAATTGATGTGGCTTTCTGGAAGTATTCCCTGCTATTTAAAAGAAGATACAATAGCACTGGGCCTCTTCAGAGCAAGCATTTATTTTAAAAAGCTTCTTCATTTTGTTAAGTTGTCTAGAACAATAATAAAGCAGTCTTTAAAAAATAAGTCTAATAATTTGAACACTACAAACATTTAACAAAATAACGTATTAACAGAATCTGCCTCTACCTAGGATAGAACTCACAACCTCCTGATTGTGAGGCAAGAGCTCTAGCTCTGAGCCATAGCAGCTATAGCTTGCTGCCTTTCAATTTCAGCAGTCTAATATTGCCAGCAGTTTATCTCTCAGCAATTTGTCACATTACAGCCACCGTAGTTAGTTTCATTTTACCACGTGGCTTGCAAGCCTCCGTCAGCTGTAGGTCAGGAGGCAGTTTATCTCTTCTTGTGCTCTTCTTGTGCTTTGCCCTGTTTGCTGCAAAGAGGTAAATTGCTGGCAGGCAGAGGCCAAAGGGTGGGGGTGGCTAGGTGGGGCTGCATTCGGTGTATAAGACGCACCCAGGTTTTCACCCTCTTTTTGAGGGTAAAAAGGTGCGTCTTATACGCCGAAAAATACGGTAACAGGAAATTATGCTTTGGTTTCTTCATATTATGTCCTAGTTAAACTGCTGTCTTGTACTCTCAGCTCAATATTGAGTGTTAATTACATCTACACATTTTACTTATTTAGTTAAATGGTTTTAGTCACAAACAAGGCCACACCTCTATGGGATATTTTGACCATGAACTATCATGGAAATCATGTCTGTATATTAATATGCTATCCTTTCTCTGCATGGATTCTTTCTAAAATATTAAATTAACTTATATTTGGAGATACTTAGTCGCAAAAACATAACTAATTTGCATACAAATATAAGGATGTTCTAAAAGACTTAGTGTAACACTTTTGGGATAGCCTATATTTCTTTGATTAGTAACAGAAGTAACAGAATAATAGAGTTAGAAAGTTAGAACCTTGGAGGTCTTCTAGTCCAACCCCCTGCTCAGAAAACCTGTCCCATTGCTCAGGAACCCCTATACCCGTGATGGTGAACCTATGGGACACGTGCCGGAAGTGGCACGCAGAGCCATTTCTCCAGGCAAATGGAGCCGTCACCCCTTGCTCTTCCAGGTTCTGGTACGCCGGCCAGCTAGTTTTCATGCGCACGGGCACACCAGAAACCGGAAGAACAGCCACCCATTGCGCATGCGCGCTCCAGGAAAATGATCTTCCTGTTTCCAGAGTGCGCATGCGCATGGGCCAGCTGGTCTGTTCCTGGTGCTCATGCATGCGTGAAGATCAGCAACAGGCACGCATGCCAAAAGACACAGAGGGGATCTCGGCGGTCGCTTCTTAATGGAGCAGAGCAAGGTAAGCCAGGCTTCCCTTCCTCCCTGCCCACGTGGGCTTCTTGCGCGGCCCCAGGCAGTCCGGAGCACTGGTGGACGAGCAGCTGGTGAGGGCGGAGTGGTGGTCTACCTGCGTAGATGACCCCGTGGCCTGGGTTCCTCCTCCCCGGCCAGCGGCAGCTCTCTCTATCTCCCCCACCTCAGCATTGCCATGCGCCAGTCAGAGAAGCTCCGAACGTGCGGCCTTGCCTGGGCTCCTCCCTGCTGGGAGCCACCGTTCTCCAGACGGTGGCAGCACTGTCTGCCCCTCCACCACAGCAGCCGCCGGCCAGGGAACGGTGGCTCCCAGTGGGGAGGAGCCCAGGCAAGGCTGCGCGTTCAGAGCTTCTCCACCAGCCGCCCAGCCAGCAAATGCTGCCCCGTGCACCTGAGTTCGAGCAGCAGCTAAATGAAAACAAACAGGGTAAGGAAGCGTGGTTGGGGGCAAGTAAGTTGGCCGGGTTCAATGCTAGAGGGAGAAAAAGAAGGGTTGGGAATCCTTGTGCGCCCGGCAGCCGCCTCTTCTTTACCATCCCCCTCCCTCCACCTAATTTGGCATGAGTCTGAAGTGGTTCGTTGGGGGGGGAAGAAGCGAGGCTCCAAAGAGCAGCAGCGGCAGTTGAAGGGGGAAGGGCAGGAGCGAACGGCCAGCTCGGGTACACGGGGCAGCAGGGCGGGGAAGGAGGCAGGAGCGACCTCCTCCAGGCAGCCTCGCGCTCCGGGCAGCATCTAGCATGGCAAATTTCAGGGACTTGCCCTGAACATCAAGGGCCGCAGTCGTAAACTAGGGTGCGTGGTGTGGTACTGTGTGTGTGGTATGGTGGCTCGGAGATTGCGAGCCGCCGCGCCATTACTCGGGAGCCTACTTTCTTCACCAGCTCTGGTTGAGAAGGGTGAAGACTGCTGAGTGGCTTCAAGGGCCCTGGCAATGCACGGCTTCCTGCTGCTTGCATGAGATACAAAGGCAAACAGGCCGCCTTTCCGGCGCTCCCGCCAATGCCGGCACTTGGGAAGTTCCTCTTTTTTCCCAAGCGCAGGTGAGGCTGCTCAATGGTGCTCGCGTGGTGGGTGGCAGATTGCAGCTGCACTGGGTGCTGCCGGGGCGAAAGTGTGCAGCCCCTGCTTGGGCGCCGCTGGGCTATGATTTCGGCCTGGCTGGCTCCCAACCCCACCGCCAGCCACTCTTACCTTACACAATGGTGGCGGCGCCTCCTCCTCCTGGCCATGACTTGCAAGCCGAAAGCGCAGCCCAGCGCTCTGAGCGCGGGTGAGGCTGCTCATTGGCGCTCGCATGGCGGGCAGCAGATTGTGGCTGCGCTGGGCGCTGCTGGGGCAAAAGTGTGCAGCCCCTGTTTGGGCACCGCTGGGCTGCGCTTTCGGCCTGCAAGTCGCGGCCAGGAGGAGGAGGCGCTGCCACCACCGCATAAGGTAAGAGTGGCTGGCAGTGGGGTTGGGAGCCAGGCAAGGGTGAAATGCTCCTGGTTCGGGCGTGCCTGTTGGTGATCGGAAAGCCAGTAGCAACGGTGGCGCGAGGCTCCGCCCAGATGCCGCCATTTGGGTTCTTTTACCCTCTGCGCATGCGCAAAGCATGCTGTGCAGGTGCAGAAGGTAAAAGAACCCAAATGGCGACTGCCACGCTGCAGCCCGGCCCGTGCGGCCCGCCCCGAGTGAGCTGGCTTGCCTCACTCGGCCTGGCTCCCAACCAGGTGTGAAATGCTCCCAGTTCTGACGTGCCTGCTGGTGGTCGGAAAGCCAATAGCGACAGCAGCGCTAGGCTTCGCCCACCCGCCGCCATTTGGGTTCTTTTACTCTCTGCGCATGCGCAAAGCGTTCTGCGCATGCACAGAGGGTAAAAACTCAAATGGCGGTGTCTGGGCAAAGCCAGGCCAAGCGGGGCAAGCCAGTTGGTGGTCCCCGAGCGGGGCGGGGCATACGGGCTGGGCTGCACCCACTCATGCCCAAAGTGGAGTTGGTCCAAGGGTGGCGCGCCAGCAGCAGCAGGCTGGGCTGTTCGCTCCTCCGCAGTCCTGCTGGCTGGCTGCCTGGCTGCTGCCCGGAGCGCGAGGCTGGCAGGAGGAGGAGCCGCCGCTGCCTCTGCAAAGGCAGGCCATTCGCGCTGGCAAAGGTTGATCCAAAACGGAGTATGGGGGCGCATGCGCAGTGGACGTGTGCATGCATGGTGCAGGGCACATCTGCGGTACACGTGCATGTGTGGGGGTGCGCACGGGTGTGTGCACGCGCATGCGCTGGGGTCGCCCATTGCATTATGCATTATTACTTTTGGCACACAGCGACAAAAAGGTTCGCCATCACTGCCCTATATCATTTCAAACAAATGGTTGTCCAATCTTTTCTTAAAATCTTCCAGTATTGGAGCATTCACAACTTCTGGAGGCAAGTTGTTCCACTGATTAATTGTTCTAACTGTCAGGAAATTTCTCCTTAATTCTAGGTTGCTTCTCTCTTTGATTAGTTTCCATCCATTGCTTCTTGTCCTCCCTTCAAGTGCTTTGGAGAATTTAATTTAATTTAATTTAATGGATTTCTATGCCGCCCAATCCCTGGGGACTCAGGACGGCTCACAGAATAGCTTGACTCCCTCTTCTTTGTGGCAACCCCCATTAATGATAAAATGTTGATTAACCTGGTTATTTATTTGGGGATATGAACTCATTCACTGAAAATAATATTAGCAGAAGCAGAATTATTAGACCAGGTAAACCTTACTTTTATACATGAGGCAGGAATCTAATATTTAATTTTAATTGCTTTTCTCCATATGGTGCCCTCTAGATCTCCTGAACTAAAGCTGTTAGAATTTTTGGCCATCTTGGTCATTTGGAAGAAGACTAGTTGGGTAAATGTACTAAAGCTTAAATGATTACAAGTCCCACATATTTTAATTTGGGATTAGTTTAAACATTGTTTGCTAAATGTTATGCTGCATGCTTATACAACTCTCCATCGTATTTTTTCTAGTTTTGATTTTCTGTTTTTGTTTTATTTATATATGCTGTATCTATCAATGACTATAAATAAAATTACTACTATTATGCGTACAAAGATTTATATATCTGATTGCTTCTAATAATAGTAAAAGACAACAGCATTACTGGAAGGAAATTGTAACCTGAACCCAGCCCATATAAAAGTAAAAACCAGAAACAAGCTGTGGTAAGTAGAAATAACAGCAATGCACCTTGTGATGAAATATCAGTCTACAAATGCAATAGTGAATTCAAGCTGATAATGGATAGCAATAGATAATTTAAGCCTATAGCTCAAAGAATTTGTATACATTGGGATATAGCTCAGCTCTTTTAATTCTGCTGTTAATTACAAATTATACTTTTTTATGCTATGTTTTCATGAGTATTTTCAAGAATGATGTGTAAACTACTGGACTTTTTTAAATGATTGCTTCACCTGTTTGATATTTTATTTTTATTTATTTATTTATTTTGTCAAGCATATATAAGATTACAGAAAAAGTATAAATTGTGAATACATAAAATGGTTATGAATATATGAGATGGTTACAAATACATAGGAACATTAGGACAGGGACTTTAGGCACGTTGGTGCGCTTATGCACGCCCCTTACAGATCTCTTAGGAATGGGGTGAGGTCAACAGTAGACAGTCTAAGGTTAACGTTTTGGGGGTTTGGGGAGGAAACCACAGAGTCTGGTAGTGCATTCCAGGCATTGACCACTCTGTTGCTGAAGTCGTATTTTTTGCAATCGGGTTTGGAACAGTTTACATTAAGTTTGTATCTATTGTGTGCTCATGTATTGTTGCGGTTGAAGCTGAAGTAGTCATTAACAGGTAGGACATCGTAGCAGATAATTTTATGTGCTACACTTAGGTCAGATCGAAGGCGGCATAGTTCTAAATGGTCTAAGTCCAAAATTTCAAGTCTGGTGGCATATTCTGTTGGGAACAGAGGAGTGGAGGATTCTTCTTGTGAAATATCTCTGGACATTCTCAATTGTATTAATGTCCGATATGTAGTGCGGGTTCCAGACAGATGAGCTGTATTCGAGAATTGGTCTAGCAAATGTTTTATATGCTCTAGTTAAAAGTACAATATTACCAGAGAAGAAGCTACGCAAGACTAGGTTAACCACTCTTTTTTTTTATTATTCAAAAAAGTTTTATTAGTACAAACTTACATAAGTAGTAGCAAAATATTAAATATAAAGTACAAACATTTTTGTTTTTTTCTCCCCCCCCCAAACCCACCCCCAAAGAGAAAACTCTTTAACAATACAAACAAACAAACCTCCTACCTCCTCCCTTCAGTCCTCTATCTTATACAAGGTAAATGTTACATAAGTAATAACTAAATATAAAATACACAAATCGTAAACTAATATTGTTGACATTAAAAATAACCTCTAAGATAAAACTTAACTAAATGTTACATAAGTGATCATCAAATATTAAATTTCATCATGATATTAATAAGATAATATTATTCTAAATTAATTCACTAACTTCAATAAACAAAAAAAGAAAATGAAAGAAGAATAAACAATAAACAAATCTTCAACAAACTATATATATCTAATATTATCAACATTAAAAATAACCTCAAAATTATATAAAACTTAACTAAATATTGCATAAGTAATCATTAGATAGGGAAAAGATAAAATACAATCATATTAGTCTCTATCCATCCAATATATTTCAACATCACATCGTTTTGTATCTTGATAGTTCATCTTTTAATAGTTCAATAAATTCAAATTTGTCGAGTCGTCTCCCGTCTACTCCCAAACCTCCATCTCCTTTTCCCCAGCTATCTGATTCAGGCACTCCTTTTGGATTTTTGAATCTATTTCCTTTTGATCCATCAAAGGTGGCTTCCCCTCCTCCTCCTCTTTTATTTTCATACATCCTTCCTCTGGAATCTTGGATATATCAGCCTTTAGAACGTTGACATAAAATTCAGTAGCTTTTTTTATCGTGTTGAGCCGATATCTTTTTCCAGAAAATTTCACTGCTACTCCAACTGGCGCTTCCCATTTATATTGTAAATTTAATCTCTTAAATTCATCAATCAAAAAAGTATAGCTTTTTCTGGCTTTAAGCATTTTAGAGGGGATTTCTTTCCAAATCTTTAGTTCCTGACCATTCACCATAAGATTATTGTTAAACGTTGCTTGTATAATTCTGTTCCGTAAAGCTCTTGTGGTAAAATATATGACAATATCCCTTGGTAAATGCTTTTGTTTAGCGTACCACGAGTTGATTCTGTATATTTTGTCGATTTGTGTAGCCAATTCCGCTTTAGAAATTCCAGACACCTGATCCAATATGTCAACCATCCTGCCTTTTAAATTTTCATATAATCCTTCTTTCAAACCTCTAATCCTTATAGCAACTTCCATGGATCTGAACTGAGTCATTAAGACCTCTTTTTCAAAATTTGCAATATCATTTTGGATTTTATCTATGTAATTCACCGAAGTTGCCAAAGCTTGTTTATTTGTTTCAATACGTTCTGCCAAAACTTCAATATTTGTTGCTAAGCCTTTGCAAACCTCTAACACATCAAATCTTAGTTGTTGATTCATATTCTTCAAAGCAGCCTGCATCTTTTTGTCTATCTCACTTATTTTCTGGTTAAATTCCAAAGTAAGTTCATGTTTCATAATCTTTAAATTATTTAATAAATTTTCAGGTGTCAAAAGCTGTGGAGGTGTTAGCTCAGTGTTAAGTTGCATTTTAGAAATATATCCAGATGAATAGTCATTTCTTTTAGTCAAAACAATCTTTCCAGACTTTGAAGCCATTGGTGTTTCAAAAGAGTACAAAAAAGAAAGAAAGCCAGATGCCTGATTAAAGTTCTTTCCAGTTTAAAAATCAGATAGTCTTTTATTATTGGAAATATTTCTATTATAACTTTAATCCAGAGTTAGGAGACAGAGAGAGAAAAAACCATTTTTCCAAGTTAAAAGTTTCCATAAGAGAGAGAGAGGAAAAAAAAAAAAGCCTCTGGGAAAACGAAAGTCACTTTCACTTCTCAATCGCCATATTGTTACTCTGTTTCCTTTGTTCCTTTGCCGAAGTGAAAGCTAGCCCAGGAGTTGAAAAAAAAAGGAAAAAAGAGGTTTCAGTACTTGCCCATCTCACGCCTGTTTCTCTCTGTCTGCTTCTGTAGTTTAAATATAATTATAAATCCCATTCTTGAAGCAGCGGCTGGTCACGACATCTAGCTCTGCAAAAGCAGAGGTTTCCTGATCTTCGGAGCTGGAGACAGGCTGCATGGGGAGCTCTCCCTTCGTGCCCTACCAGATGGCTCCTAGGGCGCTGGGGGGGCTCTACCCCACCTGTCAGGCTCTCATCTCTCCCCTTTGCCCGGGGAAGAGATTTTAAAGCCGCCAGACAGCTGTTCTGGCGGCTTTTACAAAGATCGGAAAGGCATCCAACGAGGGATGTCTGCGATGAAGCGCTCCAAACCGGAAGTCCACTAGGTTAACCACTCTTAATGACTTTTTGGCAATGTTGTTACAGTGGGCTCTGGCACTTAGATCATTAGAGATGAGTACTCCAAGGTCCTTAACAGAGTGAGGATCGTCTACAAGGTCGTGACCATCTAGCTTGTATTTTATGTTTTGATTTTTTTTGTCAATGTGTAAGACTGAGCATTTGTTGGTTGAGATTTGAAGTTGTCACTTGTTTGACCATTCTGACATATAGTCAAGGTCATTTTTGAAGGGTAGCAGCATTGTCAGTGGTGTTGAATAGTTTTACATCATCAGCGAAGAGAATGCAGTTGCTTTTAATATGATCGCAAGGGTCATTTTTGTAAAGTAGAGTGTGTTGGCCTTAAAACGCTGCCTTGGGGGACACCGTTGTTAACAGGTACAGGATTTGATAGAGCACTCCCTATTTTGACCACTTGTTGCCTGTTTGACAGGAACGCAGTTATCCATTTATGCAGGGGTCCAGAAATGCCATAAGATTTTAATTTTAGAAGTAGTTTGTCATATACCACTGAATCAAAGGCTTTACAGAAGTCTATGTAAATTGCGTCTATTGCTTTGCCCTGATCGAGTTGTGTAGTCCATATATTTTTACAATGTAGGAGTTGCAGATTACCGGATAAATTTTTCATGAAGCCAAATTGTTTGTTAGAGAGTAGATTGTTTGTCTCTAAGTGGAGGGTAATGGATTGGTTAATGATTGATTCCATGACTTTGCAGGTGATGCAACATAAAGAGATTGGTCTGTAATTTTCAACTAGGCTGGGGTCACCCTTTTTGAAGATTGGGATTACTGTGGCTAGTGACCATAGGTTGGGCAAGGAGCTGGTCCTAAAAGATTTATCAAAGATTATGCTCAGAGGTTGTACTAAGGCAGTGGAAAGTTTTTTTAAGAAGTAGGCACATAGTCCATCAGGTCCAATAGATAGAGGTGGTTTTAGACTGCATAGTGCCTTTTCAATGTTGTCTTCTGTAAAATCGATATGTATTAGTGAATGTGAGTTAATATTTGTTCTAATCAGATAAACATATTTTCATTTTCCAAGAAACAGAAATGCCTGTTCTCAAACACAGGTTTCTTGAGTAACACTGAATATCAGTACCAAATCTGATTTAACTGAGTTAAATCTTATTTAACTCAATAAAATTTCTTTACTACTTCATTGCTTGAGAAGATGATTTTTAGATACTCAGAAGACCTTTTAGGACATTGAAACGAAAAGAAAAGGGTCATAAGTCGTAGCATCCATTTCATATATGGTAGGTTTGTTGGGTTTTTTTCTGAGGCATCTCTGGCTAGGGCTGAAAAAGATTCCTTTCTGAAAACAAAGAACCATTATCAAACAAGATAGACAATTATCAATCTAGTTGACGAATTAGCTCTTTTAAAATTAAAGTGAGGCATTGCCATATTTTATTGATTGTGGAAGTTACAAAGATACAACCTTAAGAAAGATCTATTTGTATCCTTACCTGCATAAATGATTGGGATTATGGCCATTATAATAATATAAATGCTTAAGAATGCCATCCTAAGTGGAAATAAGTATTCATGAGTAAGTTGACTCATTTAACAGGCTGCCCAGTTACCTTTCTGATTCTATTGTTTTTTGGGTAGTTAGTGTTTCTTCCCAGCACTTACATTTGTAAACCTTATAACACTAATTACCATTTCCTTTCTGAAGCAACTTATTTAGCAAAATAGAGTAAATGCTAATAACTATTCCAGATATGCAGATATTTTATTTACTAAATTTAAAGTAATGAATTATATTAATTTAGATCTTGCTTTTTGGCCAACAATATGGACTTTTTGACCCACAGCAATTTAAAACATTTAAATGTTGGAATCAGTAGCTCCATACATACAGCACTAGCAACAGAAAAATAATTAAGTTAACTAAAGTCTGAACTACGTCTGTTCTGAGGCATAGTATTAACAGCCTATTACACATGGTGGATGTTGAAAGAAATAATGAGCTACTACAGAATAATATGTATCCTCATAGCTAGTTTGCCCTTGTTGTTAATGCTGGAATAAAATTAAGCTGCCAGTTTTTCTGCTGAAAGTTGGGTAACAGGGCACTATGCATAGCAAATTCTTTCTTTCTCCATGACGTGGAGATCCATCCTTTTGTCCCTTCAAACAGTTGTTCTGATAATAAGTGATAATTCCTATGTGGATTGTTTTAAAGACTGGATTTATATATTGTAATTTTGCTATGCTGGTGATGGAGATTCCAAATAGTTCATACCCAACTGAGCTCCAGAAAAAGCTCTAGATAGCAACTGAGAAGTAAAGAATTCTTTGAGTTAATTGTAGCTCATATTAGTATCATTGGTACATACGTGTCATTTTCTTGGCAACAGTATAGAAATAGTCAGCCATTGCTGCCTTTTAGGATTTTAAAAAAAGTTTCTCAGACCAGCCTACAGTCTGTTTTTTCCTTGGGATCTTCAGGGCTGGTCAAGTTCAGTCATTTAAGCTGTCTGCTACCACCAAATACCTCCTTTTAAACAGTTATTTGCAATTTCAATAACAAAACTATTCCAGTTCCTTATATAAGAAGATAAAATGGCCTACCACTTAATGCAGCTGCCAAAAAAGCCAATGAAGTCCTGGGCTGCATCAACAGAGGACAGCATCAGGATCACAATATAATAGTGCTTTATGCTGCACTAGTGAGGCCACACTTGGAATACTATGTACCTTTCTGGTCACCATGACAGAAAAAAGATGCTGAGAGCCTAGAAAGTGTGTAGATAAAAGCAACAAAGATGAAAAAGGGATTGAATGCTAAATCGTATGATGAATGGTTGAGGCAACTAGGTATGTCTAGCCTATCAAAAAGAAGGATTAGGAGATATATGATAACTGTCTTCTAATATTTGAGATCACAGAGAAGAGGGAATTGACATTCTCCAAAGCAGCAGAGAGCAGGACAAGAAGTAATGGGTGGAAGCTTGCTAAAGAGAGATCTAACCTAGAAGTAAGGAGAAATTTCCTGACAGAAAGAAAAAATCAATGGAATGGCTTCTCTCCCGTAGTTGTGAATGCTCCATAACTGGAGGTTTTCAAAAGCAGACTAGACAACCATTTTTTCAGGATGATATAAAATCTCCTGCCTTGTGCAGGGGATTGGACTAGAAGATCTCTGAGTTTCATTCCAGTCCTATGATTCTATGTTCTAGAAACAAAACAGAAATTTCAATCAACTTTAAAATATAAATGTCACACTCCTGGGGTTCTAAATTCTGTTCATTCTGCATATAGAAATGGGGTCCTCTTCAAAAACAGAAATTGTGTTCATTGCACTCTCCAAAACAATCACTTCATAAAAAGAATTTGATGTTGCTTAGCAGGGCTTTTCCAGATAAGCCATATACCTGGGAAGTAACCATGATTCAACTGAGAGCATTCAGTTGTTAGCTGGGTGATAGATCATCCAATCCCAACTTCTTTTATATGTATACATATATATTTAGGTGGAGAAAGGGATTAGCACAGGAGGAAATGACCTGTTTTTGGGATGGTCTTTCATTTAAGTTGGCTAAAATGCAATGGATTAGCTATAATGATTAATTAATTATCAAGCCCAGTAAAATGAGAATAACTCTGGAATCTTTATACGGGTTGCTGTGTCTAGGAAGAAAAGGATTCTATCTATCTGTCTTAGGATTTCAACAATAGAAAGAACTATAAGTCTAAAATATTGGTGTAGAATTGCCATGTGGTATCTTTTCATCCCTTTATCTCTAAGCTTATAATAATAAAACACATTTCTTAGTCACTAACAAAGTAACCTCCCCTAGGAGGAAAATACTTTTTTTTGCCACCTAGTACTGTTGATGCTGCTACTCTCTTTTTCTTCCCTTAGGGAGAAGCCCATTCAGAGTCAGCTTCAGTGACAGATGCTGCTGAAGACAAAACAATAAGACATGAAAGAGTAGGCTTGAGCTTAGTTGGGGAGGGAGAGGGGGGATGGGTAGGTTGTTTTGACCGAATATACAAGAATCATTTTTTGTGCTCATAAGGGACAATTCCATTAGTGGTGGAAACTTCATGGCATCATTACTGTTGAAGAGGCTTAAGTCTCTGTCAGAGACATACAATCTGTATCTCTGCAGGATAAAGCCAACTTCTTTTGGAAATAACAAAAACAAAATTTAAAAACAAGAGCCAATTTTAGATTATTACTGCATATTTACTCAAATAAAATCCATCTTAATTCAATCTAAGTCTATCTCAATGTTTATTAATGATCCCAAAAGAGACATGTCAAGACTAAGCCTTTCACATCCAGAGCTTATTTTTTTTATTGTGTTGTAAGCATAATAGAAAAGGAAGGAGTAAAACGAGATAATCATTTTTTTAATGAATTAACTATTGCTGCACTAGTTTCTATAGTACTTGAGCTAACCAGCAAAAGTAGAATATATAGAAATAATATTTCTATTAAATATAAAGTGACCAGATTTTTTTTTTTTAAGCGGGACACTGACGGGGTGGGCGGGGCCGCCCATTTGAGTTTTGCCCTCTGCGCATGCGCAGAACGCTGCGCATGCACAGAGGGCAAAAGACCACCAATGTCGGCATCCAGGTGGGGGGGGAGGCGGGAGGCCTTTCTTCGCCTCCCGCCTTCCCTTCGGGAGCCGGCAGCGCGTTTCTTTCTTTGCATCCTATTTGCTTTAGTTTTTAACTCTTCGGGGATCTCTCCCCCCTCCTATTTTACTACTCTCCCCTCACCTGCATTATTAGAGGAACTGAGGAAGAGTCGTCCGGAGCTGTTCCAAGGATGAGGAAGAGAGAAAACCGGGCTTTCTAATTTGCATGCCCCAGGTAGCGGTCATTGGCTCCCCGGTCACTGTGGCTGTACCGGGGAGCCCGCGTGCTTGTCATCAATGGAGACGCGCGCGCGGAAGGCACCACGGAGCAGAGGCACCTGGCGAGCGAGCGGGCAGGCGGGCAGGAGACGCGGGCAGGAGCCTGCCGCCGATGCCGCCACTCGCCTCGCTCGCCAGGTGCCTCTGCTCCGTGGTGCCTTCCGCGCGCGTGTCTCCATTGATGACAAGCACGCGGGCTCCCCGGTACAGCCACAGTGATCCTATTTGCTCTAGTTTTTAACTCTTCGGGGAGTTCAATGGAGACGCGCGCGCGGAAGGCACCACGGAGCAGAGGCACCTGGCGAGCGAGCGGGCAGGCGGGCAGGAGACGCAGAGACAGTAAGACGAAACAGAAACTGGGAAAGGAAATCGCCGTCCCTAAGTACACCCCCCCCGCTCTCGAAACGGGAGACTTTTCCCCCTGTGGAGCAGATCCACCAAGCGCAGCAAAGAAATGGAGCCCGGGGGAACCTCTTGGCTGACCCAAGCAGAGTGGGAGGAATGCGATTTCTGGCCAATCAGCACCGTCTTTGTCTTCGCACGAGGAAGAGCGAGCGAACCAATGGGGAAGCAGTGGCGCGGCTCCACCGCCGGTCTTCATTTTGCTGAGAAGTTGCTGATGCAGGGATGGGAATCCGGCCGTGAGTGGCCTTTCGCAGTCCCTGGCGGCTCCCCCCTCGCGTCATGCTCATCACGCTCTGCTACTCTACCGGGAAAAGTCCCAGGTCGGATGCGCGCCCCGTCCCGTCCGCCAGTCCTGCCCCGCCCCCCCCAACCCCCAGCGCGAGACGCGCGTCCTACCTGGGACTTTTCCCGGTAGCTTCAGTCGCGTTCCTTGCTAATAGCGCCCAGAGCAGAGCAGCCCCTCCCAGAAGATAACGTCTCGCGATCTTCTGGGAGGGGCTGCTCTGCTCTGGACGCTATTAGCAAGGAACGCGACTGGAGCTGCTACCGGGAAAAGTCTCAGGTAGGACGCGCGCCCCGCCCTGCCCCGCCCCTTTTGCCGCGGCACACTTAGCATGGCCTCATGGGACAAGTGCAAAGTGGCGCTCCCCCCCCAGGGTTCGCTCTGCCCCGCCCCGCGCCACCCTGTGAATAGAGGGCACTGAATCGGAAGCCTGTCGCTCGGGCGCGCGTCTGGCTGGAGGAAGAAGCGGGGGCTCAAAAATCGGGACTTTTTAAGAGGGCGGGCGGGACGCGGGACAAAACATTAAAAAGCGGGTCTGTCCCGCCAAAATCGGGACGTCTGGTCACCTTAATTAAATATCTCACATCAACTCATCAGGATAATATGTATATATCCACAGCCTTGTAGGTTATTGTAGGCAACACAGTAACCACATTTTTCCTTCCTTGAAAATTACAAAGGAATAGTGATTAGTGTAATCACATCCCTAGACCAGAAGTAATGTTTCCTGAGGCTGTTATCAATCCCTTAACAATGATGAGTGTTATATTATTGTAATTATGACTAAATGTAATCTTCAGAATTTCTATGTAAGACTGGAAAAATGTTCTTAGTAGCCTTAAAATCTCACAAATATTCTCCAGGGATTGCAATAATGCAGAAAGACCAACATTAAATGTGGTCTTCCTCTTTCTTCTTTGCTGTAGGAACAGGAAAGCTTTTACTAATTCCTCATCAGCATTACTCTAAACAATAACATACTAACTCCTATTAGTGTCCCCATTTTTGGATAATCTTTACCTACAAAACACCTAACAACATATGATCATTTATTGGAACACAATGGAGAAATAGCTAAATTGCCACTGCCATCTCATTTATGATGCAACTTGGTTTAGAACAAGATGCAATAATTAATATAGTTTTTTGTCTACTGTGGCTTAAATGAATGTAAGTAAAGAAACCCTAAATATTGAAGTAATTATTAGAATTGTATTTATTTTATATTATTTATGTGCCTTCTTTGCCTTAAATTCACAACAATAAAATATCAATAGAACCTTTTAACCATAAAATCAATGTAAATATTATGGGCCAAATTACTTCCTAATATAGTACTTAAAACAAAACTAACTTCCAGTGCCAAAATAATAGCCAGCATTATTTAAACCTGGTTTCCAAAGGTTCTGTGAAAGAGGCTGGTTTTCACCTGTTTTCAGTTCACTGATAAGGAAAGAACAGATTTCTCCAGTTCTGATCCCAGGGTAAGAAATTGCCAAAGATTGCTCCTATGCTGCCTTCCCATGGACAGCAGTCCGATAATTTTGAATGAAAAGTATTACTCCATTTGAAATATTGATTACTTTGGATCATCACTCTTTCATGTGTGGGATGTGGGACTCTTGTCTGCCTCCTCTAAAAACAGATCTTGGGAAGGGTGCTAGAAGAAATCCTCTTCCTTCTCATTTATTATGAAAACCCATTAAGAAAAATGAGACATAGAACCTTCACAATGTTGTTTGCAATGTTAGGGATTCTGAAAACTCAAACTGTGGTCCCCATTATGTCATCTAGCCCAATGTTTTTCAGATGCATTAGCACTATAATTTCCACATTAGAAAATGATAAATTATTGTCAGTTATTCTTTACCAAGATAACTTCCCTGTTGCTTATATACATTCATCTCCCCTTGAGTATCAAAATGACACTTATTTTCAGGTCTCCCCCATCCCAATCAGGTCTTTTTTCAAACTCTGGTTTTCCCCCTCAAACTTTGTAAATAAATATGGCATGTGGCAGCTTCTAGCTGACATTGGTTGCTCTTAAAAGCCATATAGGATTGGTTTGGCTAGTGGTGAGATGAGACAGTACTTGTTAATTCCAGATCAACTGGCTAAATTACAAAATCAAACAAATAACATAATCTCCGAAGAAGATAAGGGCTAATCTATAAATGCCATGAAAATAACAGGAACAATTACTAGAAGTTGAGATCAACTTGAAGGTATTTCTTGAGGCTTCATGGGCACACCTATGCAGTTTTGCTTTTTCTGGGATGTTTTTCATCTTCCTGATCTAGTCTACACCCATGGGATTGTTGGTGGTTTCTATCCAAGTGCTAACTAAGCACTTAGGTTCCACAAGATTACACCTCCCATTTTTCTAAGCAGTATATCCATGGTGTCTATGGATAGCAGACATTGAAGGGTATCATGTAAGGATTGGCTGAATCTGGAGCCTTTTCATACAATAAAGGATTACTGCAAGAGTGACACAACCTAAATAGACTTTCCATTTTATCTTGAATAAGATAACTTTTCTTTTCAGTTCTTGTGCTCAGCATGAATAAAGGTATCCTTATCCCATACTTATCTCCAAGGCACTATTGTAATTTCTTCTTCTTTTCAGTTGTGTCTAATTCTCAGAGTGCCTTGAAAAGCTCCTGGTTTTCTTGGTAAGGTTTTTCAGAAGTGATTTGCTATTGCTTTCTATTGCGTTCTAGGGCTGGGAGAGAATGACTGGTCCAAGGTCACCCAGCTGGCTTTGTGCCCAAGTCAGGACTAGAACTCATGTTTCCCATTTCTAGCCTGGTGCCTTAATCATTACATCAAAGTGGCTCTCTGAATTTCTTCAGTTTAATAAAATAATTGTTTTTGTACAAATAGCTTAATTTGGTAAGCAAACTAATCTATTTCCTGAGTCTCTGGATTTCTCTTTTCACAATAAAGCAAATCACCGAAAAGAAAATGTTTACCTCTGTTCCATATGACTAGTAAATACAAGTACAGAAAGAGCTAAGTGACGACACGACAGGCTTCGAGAGCCTCCTTTTATCTGTTACCAATGGTGGGACGGCAAACTCCAGGATGCTGCTCACTTTATACCGTTTGTCTCCGAGAGTCAGAAAGAGCGAATCAGCGTGAGAAAAGAGAGCGCGGGGGCCTGAAGTTGCCGTTTGAAACAGAGAAAGTTGAGTTCCCAGAGCCTGTCAGGGGCGGGAAAAGGCGGAGCTCCGGAGTGAGGGCGGACGAGGTGCTTGATCTGGCCCCGAGCGAAGGTCTCTGACGGAGCCAGATCTCCCCGCACGGCCATGGGTTCTGTCACCTCAGCGCTCAACCGCTCGCGCAACACAGTGGTGCAGCTGACCTCGGAGCCGGCAACTCCTCCACGGGTCGCCTCCAAAAAGCCGCGAACCTTTAAAAGCCGGACAAAAGCGACGGCGGCGGCAACTGTAGAAGTCCGCAAACTCCCAACTGTTTCCGGCGCCTGGGAAGGGAGCAGCAGGCCTGCCCCAGCCGCGGCAGAAGTGTTCCAGGAGCTGTTCGACGTGCTGAAGTGCTCGGAAACGGAAGAAAGAGTCCCTGGGCTAGTCTTGCCTCCTCCCCGCCGAAGTCGTAGCGCCTGTGAGTATAATCTTGTATTTGTGTATATAATCATGAGTGTGAAGAATTACTGTATATTATCAAGATGCAACACAGGAGAAGGCTGGTCTATTTTACTCATACTAAATGAGTAAAAAGCTCAGGATGGTGCAACTTTTCATCTCCCTTCAGCATGATGACATAACAAACAGTATCGGTTGAAATTCTCTTTGATATTTGGATTTTAAAGAAGACAAATTCTTCTCTACTGAAATTTGGTTTTCATATAACCTCAGAGTTGCTTACTTTGGTGTGACAGAATAAAATCAGAATTGTGAATTAAGTTCAGTTTAGGGGTTTTCAACCCTATTAATTGCCAAAAAAAGTTTTCTAGTTGGATTCCCACCCCAGCATTTTGTGTATCATCTCTCACCCTGATGGGGACCAGCTGTATTAGACTACAATATCTATGTCCGTAATGATCCCAAAGCTCCAGACTGAAAAGCCTACTCTATTATTGCAAGTTGCATGTTATCAGGATGCTTGGCATTCCTGAGATCTACAAAGTAGTCAATCTGCAGACATATATGTTTACACGGATTCCTTATTGTATAGGATGTTTTGTAGAGTAAACAAGCAGAGGGCAGCACAAGCGAAGAATCAGCCTGCTATCTTCTGTTCCCAAGAAGGCTTCCATTAAGCATGCACTTTCACAATCAAACAACTCAAAAGCTGGTCACTTCCACATCCTCCCATTAGATTCAATCCCCCCCCCAACTTAGAATGAACTGATATTTTAAATTTAAATTTCAAAATCAGATCCCTTTTGTTTTCCAGGTTTATTTAGTTTTCCCCTACTGAGATTAAAGTTATTTCTATTATGTAGAATTTTCATGTCATTATCAGTTGGTAATTTGCTTCCAAAGGAAGAATCATGCAGACAGCAAAAACTGCTGTTATAGCTTGGTTGAGATTGCAAGAAAGTCAATTAGGAAGTGATTACTAATAGAAAGTGAAGGATGTACATAGCAATCTAGGTTTTGACAGTATAAGAATATTGTACACTGCAGAACCTTTACCCATTAGGTTAACCCAGAAAAAAGCTGTAGCACTTTTCTGTGATCTACTAATATTTAATTAGTCTAGAAAGGTCAGGTAGAGGATTAAAGTTTTAAGTAGGAAGGCAACCTCTACTTGCTATTAATCATAGAGTTAAATAATCTTTCTCCCTTATGTAATTTCTGACTCCTGCATGGCTGGAAAACTGCCTCTAAGTTAGCCTCTGAGATGATGAAAGGGCTGCATCCTTGAACAGGGAACATACAGAATAGAAGGCAAAGGTTGCCTCTAAATTGAGGATTATTATACTTGAAAATCTTGGCTTTAAGTGGGTTCTAAGCTAGAGGACATGACAAAATCTGTTAAATGACTTTTTGCACTATGAGAAATAAAGTACAGGTAGTCCTAGACTTATGATCACAATTGAGCCCCAAATTTCTGTTGCTAAGTGAGACAGTTGCTAAGTGAGTTTTGCCCCATTTTATGAACTTTCTTGCCACTGTTTTTAAATGAATCACTGTAGCTTTTAAATTAGTAAATTGACTTTGCTTGGCAGAAGAAAAGGTGATCACATAACCCCGGAACGCTACAACCAACATACTGTAAATATGAGTCAGTTGCCAAGCGAATTTTGATCATATGACCATGGAGATGCTGCAATGGTCATAAGTCACTTTTTTCAATGCCATTGTAACTTTGAACTGTTGTAAGTCAAGGACTACTATATAGTGGCTTCTGGTGAGACTTCATGGTGAACTAGATGTTCCTGAATGTGAAGGAATGGCACTGTGTGGTGGTGATTGAAGACCAGACAGCAAATTCTATCCAGCCTCTAGTCCAGTGATGGTGAACCTATGGCACGTGTGCCACAGGTGGCATGTGGAGCCATATCTGAGGGCACGCAAGATGTTGTCCTATGTCAGCTCCAGCGCGCATGCGCGCACTGGCCAGCTGATTTTTGGCCTACTTTTTTGCCGTTTTTGCCTCCCCAAGCTTCAGGAAAGCCTCCTGAACCCTGGGGACAGCAAAAACGCCCCAAAGGCCCAACCGGAAGTTCGTTTCCGAACTTCTGGTTGGCTTGTTGGACCATTTTTCACTGTCCCCAGGCTTCAGGAGGCTTTCCTGAACCCTCGGGAGAGCAAAAAACAGCCCAACCGGCCTACCAGAAATCCGGATGCTTCAATGAGGCCTGTGCACATGCGTGGGGGGGAGCACAGGGGGGTTGTGCGCATGTGCAAGGAGGCAGCGTGGGGGTTGTGCGCATGCATGGGGAAGGCATTGCATTATGGGTGTGGGCACGTGCATGCTCGCTATCGCGCATGCGCCCACCTTTTTGGCACCAGAGCCAAAAAAGGTTCGCCATCACTGCTCTAGTCTCTCTGTAAAAAAGAGAAATTGTGAGATCACCTACTTGCACTTGGTCTTTGTGGGTAGTATAGTCTCTTTACAGAGGCTAGAAGACACACCAAACATTTAAAAATGTTTCAAATTCCCAAGAATGTTTCTTCAAATTACAGATTGAATTTCAATAGCAATAGTCTTCAACAAACAATAGTCAGAAAAGAGAAATATTTCAGGATTTGGTGCAAAAGTTGAATTCTTTTTTTCAGTATGTATAAGTGTCTGCTTACTGGTCAACTGACATGCATATTTCAAAAAGGAAATACAATTAATGTGAACAACAAGACATATGATTATAAGAGTAGAAGAGAAACTAAGCAAGTGCTAATAATTAATTCTCTTTTGCCTATCTCCCCTCCCCTTGGTTTATTTTTGTCATGTGATCTAATCAGAATAAATAGACACAACATTCCTAATAATGATTTATAATAATGATGTAGGCATTCCTCAAGTCTAGTACTAATGTAGTGAATGGGATTCAGAGAGGGAAAGTATTTACTTTTGGGGGGTTTCAGCCTCCTCTTCCACTAGAGCAGTGGTTCCCAACCTGGGGGTCGGGACCCCTTTGGGGGTCGAATGACCATTTCCCGGGGGTCGCCCCAGCATCCTCAGCTCCCCACCACCACTGCCACAAGCCTGGCCATATCGGCTTAACTCGCCCGAGCCCTCCGATTGGTCGGGAGAGGTGCCATTCAGTGAGAGGCGTTTGTGATGCCTAGCGGCCGAGCTTTGACGGCATCAGCTAAGGGGCGGGGCGTCGCAAGATTGCGCGTTGGAGAGTACAAGGCGGTGCTTAAGACATCTGTTGCAGCCCCTGTCTCCTGCTCGCAGCGGCAGTTTCTTCCCGCTGGTGTCGAAGGCAAAGGGAGTCACGGGAGGGAACGGCCAGCCAACGACCACTTAAGTTTCACAGCGCATGACGGCGGGAAGGAGGACACCTGGGTCGGAATCGTCTGTCTGCCCTCTCGCCCTCGGCTGGCGCGGAGACCCAGCGAACAAAGAGGCAAACAGGGAGAGAGGGAAGAGAGAGACTGAGAGATATTAGCGCAGGGCTAGCCTGATCATACAGCCTCGGTGCTAAGGGCGCCACCGCCAGGGGCAGGAGGAGCTAAGCCAGAGGGAACTGGAGAAGGAGGTGGTGCCGGAGCATGGTCCATCGCCGCCGCCCTGCTCCGTATGATCAGGCTAGCAGATAAGGACGGCCAGCAACGCTGCATCACGAGAGAGCAGGGGGAGGGGGTTTCTAATTGGGGGCCCTATGACTGGCAGCCCCCCCTTTTTCTTCCAACTCTATCCTCCTCCTGTTGGGCAACTTCTCCAAAGCGCGCTTTTGGAGACGCGCAATGGGGAGCAAGGCGTCGTGGACGGGATCGCTGCGCGGTGGTGGGGATTTGCAGCCCCCCATCTCCTGGGTGGGGTATGGATTGGACTGGGGAAGGGGTGCAGAGGGGTGGGGGAGAAGCAGGAAATTATGGCCGGGTTTCCAGGGCTGCTCTCTCTGGGGCGTGTCCAGGTCTCTTGGGGCCAGCCTTTTTTTTGCACTGGGAGCTTTCTTCAAAGAGTTGCCCCCAAGCAGAGGGCGCCTTTTGGACAAAGCGAGGGTGGGGTGGGCTGGCTGGCTGGCTGGTTTCCCGGACAAGGTCGGCTCTGTGGGGCAGGCTGGCTTTGCTACAAGTGTAGGCAGGGCGGGCAGGATCCCCTCCCTGCTCGCTCCACTTTCCTGGAGTGACTGAATAACCACAATGCGCTTATTTGTCCGGGTTGCCAGAGAATTTGGCATGCACGGATCTTACGGTGCTGAGGGCTAGGAGAGGAAAGAAGAGAAAAGAGAAGGATGGAAGGAAGACCAGAGATGGATGGAAGGAAGGAAGGAAGGAAGGGAGGAAGGGAAGGAGAGGAAGAAGAGGAAGGAGAAGAATGTTAGGTGGGAGGGTGGGAGGAAGAAAGCAAGGAAGAGAAAAAAGTGAGAGAGGGAAAGAGAAAAAGAAAGGAAAGAAAGAAAGAAAGAAAGAGAAAGAAAGAAAGAAGAGGAAGGTTGGGAGGAAGGAAGGAAGGAAGAGAAAAAAGCGAGAGAAGGAAAGAAAAAGAAAAAAGAAGAGGAAGGTTGGGAGGAAGGAAGGAAGGAAGGAAGAGAAAAAAGTGAGAGAGGAAAAGAAAGAAAGTAAGAAAGAAAGAAACTGTTGAAAGAAGAGCCTTGCAAATTAAAATTGTTGTCTTTGCAGAGGTTTTGGGAAGGGTGGGTGAGCAGGCCCCATGGGGGAGGAAGGAATGTGGGGCTGTTTTAAGAAGAAAGAGCTTAAAAGAGGAAATTGGCTTTGGGGACCCTGGCAATGTTTTTGGACCAATCATGGGTTTTTTTGCCCCCTGTTTGCCTCCTGAAACTGTGGAGTCCTGTGAGAAAGCTACTAAACAGGGATTACTTTGCTGGAAGCTTATCTGATTTCTAGTTTTTCGACACTGCAGGCCACAATTTCTCAACCTCAACAACTTGAATATACCTGGACTTCAACCCCCAAAATTCCCTAGCCAGCTTTGCTTTGAATTCTGGGAGTTGAAGTCCAGGCACCTTAAAAGTTGCTGAGATTGAGAAATATTGCTGTACACTTGTTGGTTATCAAGTCTGAATACAGAAGCAGACTTGTTGTGGAAGATGATATTCCTTGTGCTCTTGCAAAGACTGGCCCAAGAATTTCTGATCTGGCATAATTACATAGTTTTTGTGATTAATTGCTATGCTTTAATTATGTTCAATTTGTAACAATGAAAATACATACTGCATATTAGATATTTACATTATGATTCATAACAGTAGCAAAATTACAGTTATGAAGTAGCAACGAAAATAATTTTATGGTTGGGGGTCACCACAACATGAGGAACTATATTAAGGGGTCGCTGCATTAGAAAGGTTGGGAACCACTGCACTAGAGAGATAATCAAGAGAAGTATTTTGTATTGGTTTGTTTATAACTTAGTTATTATACTTATTTTCAAATATTATTCAAATAATATTTCAATTCAAATAATAAATCTATAAATGTGCAATTTCAAACATTTCTACAATCTTATTTGTTCAGTTTTCCTAGCTTAGAAATCCCCAACCTTTGCGGCTTGGTGGCTAAGCTGAGGGGAGAGAGGGGATCTGGATTGTGTGAGTGGTGGGCTGGCGCGTGCATGCATACACATACGTAGCCTTTGCACGAGTGGCGGACCGGCACACATGGTGCAGTTCAACTTACACAAGTGGCGGGCCAGCGCACATCTGCATGATTGCCCACTGCTCTGCTGCTCGTGCAAGTTGAGCTGCACGCATATGCATTCTGGCCAGCCACTCATGTGGCCCAATTCCAAATTTTCTTCATAAGTTTATTTATAATGTTAATATGACTTCCATATGGATTTGGAACTCACAAAATGTGGCAATATCTGAATGTGGCAAATTTTGTTTTGCTGTATGTAAAATTAAACAGATTCTAACTGCCCACTGATAATCCACCACCAATCACAATATATTATTCTGTCTTTCTTTTTTATTTTTTTACTGTTATTGTTGTTTTTAATGCTTTTATTTATAATGCTGGTCTGTGACCGTAATAAAAATTTTATCTATATATATAAATTCAGTGACCTTTCAGACTTATGACAGCATTGAATAATGGACATATCAGGCATAAAAATTTAGTGTCTACACATAAAGGTTTCATGAAACTGATTTATTGCTTTATGTGATTTATCATGCCTATGCACGGGAATCTTCTCAACTAACAGCACCTGCTTGGAGTTAGATAATTCAATGGAGGTTGGACTTAGTTCACTTGTGGTTATGGTATTCTAAGCTGATCCCTCTTTTAACTCCACTCCCAAGTTCTGCTATTCCTCCTATAGGAGATTAAAAACTGTCTTTAAAGTTGTGATCTTTGCAGTGTCCCTATGATTACATGATTGCTCTGGAGAAAAGGAATCCTTCAGTGGCAGGGGGAATCTGCAGTATTGACCTGCATTTGTGTCCACCCTTAGCATCCACTTGTGTGCCCACCCAGTTGTGTGTCCACTTGCACTCATAGCCACCCATAGCACCTGCCTGGTCATCTCACCATACATATGCCTACTGCACTTTGTAGCACTTACTTGCCTGCTGTGCCACTTCCCACCACCTGCTTGTGAGCTACTTAGGCTTGTCATGATTGTGACTTGTAACTTCCTGCTGGCTTTCCCATTGATTTTGCTGTTTGGAAGCCAGCAGGAAATTGTAAGCTATAGTCCTATGAGTTCTTCACTTAATCACTCATCTGATTCTCACTTAATGACAGCAATGGGACTGCCAGGATTGTCATAACTAAGTGGTGCAATCACATGATGTTATGCTTTACGATCACATCTCTTAGTGTTAGAAATTCCAGTTTCAATTATTTGTAATAAATAATGATTAAACCTGATTAAATAGAGACGAGGGGAAATGCTATAGGTATTGTACTATAGGTACAATGAATATTTTCCAATTCACAGACTGAAAGAGCATCATCATTCTATTTATTACAAAGGAAATACATTAGTAAGCTGAGTTTATTTTAAGCCACCATGAGAATATATTTCTAAATTGCACTCTTGAGAATTTATTTATGGGGAAAGATGTGCACAGCTTATGAAATATACCCATTAATGATTAAAGTGAATAGACTATCAAAAAGGAAAGTCATGACAATTAATCCATTTAGTCAAGACAGGGCTGTACCTTAACATATGCTTAATCTTTAAAAACTTCTGGAGGAACTAGAAATCATCTAGAAATCTACCAGTTAGATCTATGTTCTGTCCAGCTGTGCTGTAGGATATTTATTGATGATATTTGGTATGGGTACAATGTATCTTTCTTACCATTTTCATTATCATCACTGAATTGATGTTAGAAGTAATAGAATGAAGTATTAATAAGGGAGAATATATTATTTTAATGTTCCTCTTCATAAGAAAGTAGCAAGTATAGACAATGGTCACAGCATGGTCACCAAACCAGAAGAAACAATACAGTTCATATATCTGATTTGGAATGAATACAATTTTATGGATTATATTTTTAAAGAATTCTTGAACCCAGTCATTGCACTGTCAAATGATGTTTTACTCCAGGGAGTTACTGTACCTTTTTGGCTCTTCTGCTCAAAACCTTTGTACAGATGGATTAATACTGAATAAATATGATAGTTTTATCAATCTTTCTGCAATTAAATAATTTAGATTTAGATTTATTATTAGAGTTGGAAGAGACCTTGTAGGTCATCTAGTCCAACCCCCTGCTCAAGCAGGAGTTCCTACACCATTTGAGACAGATGGCAGTCCAGTCTCTCCTTGAAGGTCGCAAGCTGTTCCACTGGTTGATCGCTCTCACCGTCAGAAAGTTTCTCCTCACTTCCAGGTTGAATCTCTCCTTGGTCAGCTTCCATCCGTTATTTCTTGTTTGGCTTTCTGGTGCCATAGAGAACAGCCTGACCTCCTCCTCTCTGTGGCATCCCCTCAAGTATTGGAACACTGCTATCATGTCACCCCTGGTCCTTCTCTTTGCTAGACTGGCCAAGCTCAGTTCCTGCAACTGCTCTTTGTATGTTTTATTTTCCAGACCCTTTATCATCCTGGTTGCTCTCTTCTGCACTTTCTCTAGAGTTTCAATGTCTTTTTTGTAGTGTGGTGACCAAAACTGGATGCAGTACTCTAGGTGTGGTCTGACCAAGGCTTTATAGAGTGGTACAAGTACGTCTCTGGTCCTTGATTGTATCCCTCTATTTATGCAGCTCAGGACTGCGTTGGCCTTTTTGGCTGCTGTTGCACACTGCTGGCTCATATTTAGTTGGCTGTCTACCAGGACTCCGAGATCCCTTTCACAATCGCTGCTATTGAGTGTGATTTCACCCAGTTTGTATGTGTATTTTTGATTCTTCTTGCCTAGGTGCAGAATTTTACTTTTCTCTGTGTTAAATTTCATTTTATTGGTTTGGGCCCAGTGTTCGAGTCTGTCGAGGTCCCTCTGGATTTTGAGTCTGTCCTCTGGGGTGTTTGCTACTCCCGCCAGCTTGGTGTCATCTGCAAATTTGGTTAGTTCTCCTGCTATTCCCTCATCTAGGTCATTTATAAAGATATTGAAGAGTACTGGGCCTAGGACGGAACCTTGTGGTACCCCACTGCTTACTTCTCTCCATGTGGACTTAGAGCCATTGAGGACTACTCGCTGGGTACGGTTGGTCAGCCAATTGTTAATCCATCTGGTTGTGTAGCTGTCTATCTATAATACTTTAAAATAATCTCTGGTCATTTAATTGGACTTACTGGATTTTTGCTTTAGTTTTCCTTACAATTATATTTTCCTGAGCTGAAAGAAAAACCAAGATAGGGCTAGCTCCTGTTTTTCAATAGATTCTCTCTGAAAGGCTTTTATTTTTTTATTACATACATGCATGCACGTGTATTGAGTATTTCCTGTATATTTTTATTACAAGAAGATTCAAAAAGAGAAATAGAATCATGTTTAAGAATTACTTTGATTTGGCAGCTAAGGCCAGAGCAAAGAAAATAATCATATAACTCTCATATCTACCTGTCACTATTGGCTATTGTAACAAATTAGAATAATCACATCTGGGATATTGGGAATTAAAAAAAAAGAAATCTTTCATGCTGATCATCTTACATAGCTAATGAAGGTAAAAGTGTACTTTTAATTGCACAACATGGGGTTTCGAAAAGAAATGTTATTTAGAACAATTACAAATATGTTTTATTTAGTCACTAATGATGAAGAGGGAAACTTGAAAATGATATACTTATATTTTCTGGAGAACATTCATCTGTGCTCTCTATCTTTCCAGTATGACAGGCATTTATTTTTGAAAAATACACAGATGGTGCTTTTTATATTTATATTAGGTACATTTATATTGTGGAGTAGTGGGATTCTGAATTTCTGCTTGGAGAATCTAGACTTCAGACTCTTCTAGGCCATTGCCACCAGAAACCTTATAGATCAGGGGTCCCCAACTCCCAGGCTGCAGCCTGTTTGGAACCAGGTTGCGCAATCGGTGGGGGAGCGTGAATGGGTGCATGAAGCTCCCCTCATGCAAGCAGTGGCCGCTTACCCTTGTGTGCGAAACTCCCCTCGCGCTCAGGGTGGCCACTCAGTTTGCACATGCCTGACTGCTATTCACAGAGAACAATCCCCTCTCTCCCCTGCCTGGCCACCAAGCCATATTTTATTGTAGAGATGCAGAAATTCGAATGAAAGCATCCTCAACAATAACAGAATAACAGAGTTTAAAGGGATCTTGCAGTCCAACTCCCTCTTCAAGCAGGATACCCAATACCATTTCAGACAGATGATTGTCCAATCTCTTCTTTAAAACCACCAGTTTTGGAACTCCCACAATTTCTGGAGGCAAGTCATTCCATTGCTTCATTGTTCTGTCAGGGAATTTCTCCTTACTTCTAGGTTGTTTCTCTCCTTGATTAGTCTCCATCCATTACTTCTTGTCCTTCTTGTCCTTCTTGTGATTGGTGGTCAACCGCTTCTTCTAATGCTATCCTTTATAATTACATTTTATTTAGGTTCTCTTCCTATGAATTCCAGTCCCTTGATTAGCCTTTTAAAGCTTCTTTGGCTCTGCTATTACTCTACTTACAAAATTGCAGCAGAAACTTAAGGCTGGCAAAGGAGGATATCTGGATGAAACTGTCTATTCTTTTATTTTTGTTAGATTGGAGCATGGGAAAAGAAGAGACAAGCCGAAGAACAGTTCAATACTTTATTTCTAGTTGGAGGGCAGAATACGAACTGGCCGCAGCCATAGAGAAGCTGCTTTTATGGGCTTCCCAGCAGCTTAGCTGGCCAGTGACAGGCGTTCAAATCGGCTGCCGCTATTCCAGCCAATCAGAGGCAGCTATGCAAATTTTCTACATACCTCCGTACGTAACACCCCTCCCCTCTCAGTTCCTGGCACAGCCAATCCAGTGCTAACATGAGTTACGTAGTCCCGTAAGTACGCAGGTCTCTGGATAGTCCTTCTGGGCCTGCGCAGCTCAGTTGGTAGGGTGCCTTGCTGTTGCTCCGCCGCCACCTTGTGGAAAGCTCGGGAACCAGCCTCTAGGCATGGAGGCTGAAAGTCACTCGTCTGAGGAATCGGCTCCGGATAGTGTCCAAGGGTCATCTGCTATTGTTGGTAAGTGGTTGCGCTCGGTCTCCGGGCTTGAACTAGTGGTTTCAGGTGGTGTGTTAGTCCGAGCCTGGTCTTCGTCGGCTCCCACTGTGCTTTGTTGATTGCAGTCTCTGTGGGGCAGAGACCTGTTTTTTGCAATCTCGTCTTCGTGACTGGCCTCTGGGTTGGATTGGCATAGTCCGGAGTCTCTGGCTCAATCTCTTAGTTGATCAATGTGCCTACGCCAGAGTCTCCCGTCCTCCAGCCGGACTTGGTATGATTTGGGTCCAGTAATTTCATTTATGACTCCCGGAAGCCATTTGGGCTCCCCCACGAAGTTCTGGGCGAATACTCGGTCGCCCTTGGCTAGGGTCCTTTCGATTTTGTGCAACTCTAGGGGTTTCTCTGGACTGTAGTTGGGGTTGAGTCTATCCAGGGCTGACCTTAATTTCCTTCCCATTAATAGTTCTGCAGGGCTTTTGTTTGTGGCCGAGCAGGGGGTTATGTGTTGGACCAGGAGGAACTGGTCTATCTTCTCTTGCCAGTCTCCTGGTCCCATTCTTGTTAAGGTCTCTTTGGTCAGTCTCACCGTCCGTTCCACTTGACCATTACTCGAGGGAGACCAGGGCGAGACTAGCACATGGCGGATCCCCAAATCGGCTAGGAAGGATTCCAGGGGCTTTGCAGTCAACTGGGGGCCATTGTCCAAGACTAGGGTGGCAAAAAGTTTCCTTAGTGTCCTGACGGTGGCCTTTGATGTGGTGGATGTCATGCGGATAACCTCCAGCCACTTGGAGTATGCGTCTACCACAATTAGGAATGTTTGTCCTTCCATGGGGCCAGCAAAGTCAATGTGTATTCTGGACCAGGAGCTTTTTGGTCGTTCCCATTCCAGGGGGTGGGACTTCCGGTTGGCTCCACGAGCTTCAAAGACGCTCCTTGTTAGGCGCCTGTTCCCGGGTTCTGTCAAGCCGCCAGATCAGCTGTCTGGTGGCTTGGAAAATCTTCTCCCTGGGCATAGGGGAGAGATGAGAGCCGGCAGGCGAGGGTAGAGCCCCCCTAGTGCCCCAGGAGACAATCTGGGACGCGAAGGGTGAGGGCTCGCCAGGCAGCCTGTCATCTGCTCCGGGACCCGGGACACCTCCGCTTTTGCGGAGCAAGAAGCCGCATCCAATTTCTGCTCCCAGAATGCGATTTTAACTTCAGGATTTACAGCAGAGAGCAGACAGAAAAAGCCAGGAAACACAGTTGGCAAGTATTCAAACTTAACTCCAATTTACACTTCGGAAGTGACAAACTAAATGAGTTAATGAGCTATAAAATGGCGATTGAAGTTTCAAAGGGCGTGAAAGTGAAAGTTAAAAGAAAGCTTTGCTTTGCTAGCAGCCCTTTGTATGAAAACGTCTGATGAACTTTCTCTTTTCTTTCTGACTTCGGAGTAAAACACAAAGTTTAATCCTTAAATTCTAAATGGCTTCAAAATCTGGAAAGATTGTTTCTAACAAAGGATTTTATGGTCCTCCTGCTTATATTTCAAGTATGCAATCTAATGTTTATTCAACACCCCAACAGACTTTAATGCTTGAAAAGTTACAAGAAGTTTTAAAAGCTAGGAAAGATGTATTGGTTATGGAGTTTACTTCAAAAATTAATGATCTTAATGAAAAAATACAGGCTGTTTCAGAAGAGATTGTAATTAGGAACCAGCAATTAAGGGAAGATACATTTATGGCATTTAAAGGACTGGTAGGAAATATGGAAATTTTGGAAGAGGAGGTGGCAGAAATTAAGCAATCTGTGACAACTTTGAGTGACAACATAGAAGAGGTTCAAAATAGAATTGAAAAGTATGAAATTGAGACATTAATGATCCAATATAGAAATATGGAGTTTGCTTTAAGAATAAGAGGAGTACAGGAGAACAGACAAGAAAACCTAAAACCAATGATGGTGGAGGCATTTGTGCAAATGCTGAGGGTGTCAAAAGAGGAACTGGATATGCAGATTGACAAGATATATCGGGCCAATTCTTGGATGGCTAAACAGAAACATCTGCCACGAGATATAGTAATATATTTTACTACAAGGACATTACGTAATAAAATCCTACAGGCGACTTTCAAGAACAAGCTCCAGATAAATGGAGGTGATGACAATGAAAGAAATTCCCCCCAGAATGTTGAGATCTAGAAAGGATTATGCCTTTTTGGTAGAAGAAATGAAAAAACAGCAAATACAGTACAGATGGGAAGCCCCAGTTGGTTTATCACAGGTCTGGTCTCTTGACATGGTCGACACGTTGCTACCCAGTCCATAATGTCCTGGTCTAGCCCTGGCCACCACAGATAGCTTCTTGCCAGGGCTTTCATTCGGACAATCCCTGGGTGATCCCTATACAGCGTTTGTATTACTGTCTTCCTTAGGGCTGATGGGATGACAACTCGTTCTCCCGACAGCAAGCACCCTTTAAGCACTGATAGTTCCATTTGTTTGTTTTTAAATGTTTGGAACTCCTCCCCTTCATCCACCTGTGGCCACCCCCCTCAACACCCAGTTTAAAACTTTGCTGAGTACCTTGTCTTTGCTGGTGTGCATGGCAATTTCTCTTGAGGTGACTGCGCTGGTTCGCTCTATGTCGATTAGCAGTATTTCGGCCACAGGTGCGGGGTCCTCCACAAGGTCTGGTGTTGGGCAGCGGCTTAAGGCATCTGCATGTCCAATGCTCCATCCCGGTCTGTGTATGAGTGTGTATGCATAGCTGGAGAGGAAGATGGACCATCTGGTGAGGCGAGGCGACATATATTGAGGAGTCTGTTTGTCTCCTGCTAGCAGTCCAAAAAGTGGTTTATGGTCCGTAATTAGTTCAGATTTCCTATCGTACAGGTATTCATGAAAACGCTTGATGCCGGCCACTGCTGCAAGCACTTCTTTATCCAACTGGCTATAATTTCTTTCAGCTGAAGACATTGTTTTGGAGTAGAATGCAATTGGGGCTTCTGTGCCATTAGGTAGTCGGTGACTCAGTACCGCCCCTACTCCAAAGGGGGAGGCGTCGCAAATTAGTAAAAGGGGAAGTGTCTTGTTATATTGCATGAACATGCTGTTAGACGACAATAGTCCTTTTACTGCTTTGAATGCTTCCCTTTGTCCCCAACTCCACGTGGTCGACTTTACCAATAACCTATGGAGTGGCTCTGCGACCGTTGCTTTCTGTCGTAAGAAAACAGCATAGAAGTTTAATAGACCCAGGAATGCTTGTAATTCAGTTTTGTTTTTTGCTGCTGGGGCTTCCTTTATTGCTCTGACTTTTTCTTTAGTTGGGTGTATGCCAAAACCATCTATGCGAAAACCTAAAAATTCCACACTGGGAACCCCAATTTTACACTTGTCCTTCCTCACTTTAAGCCCCTTGTCCTGGAACCTCTGCAAAACCTCTTTTAATCGCCCTAACAATTATTCTTCTGAGTCCCCTAAGATGAGCACATCATCGAAGTAAGGGACTACTCCAGGGATACCTTGTATCAATCGCTCCATTAAACTTTGAAACAGTCCTGGAGCCACGCAGACTCCAAATTGTAAAGCCTTGAAGGCTCCTCTGTGTGTAACAATTGTCTGGGCTTCTGCAGTTTTTTCGTCTACTGGCAGCTGTTGATAAGCCTGTGCCAGGTCTAATTTTGCAAATATTTGTCCATTTCTCTGGAATGTAATAAGTGTTGCACCACTGGTACTGGATAGGCATTGGGTTGTAGTGCCTTATTAATTGTCCCTTTATAGTCGGCACATACCCTGATTGACCCATCTGGCTTCATGGGTGTGACTATGGGGGTCTCCCATGTGGCATGGTCGACTGGCTCTAAAACCCCTTGGGCTATTAGCTTGTCGAGCTGTTCATCGACTTTTGGCCTTAGTGCAAAAGGAACTCTGCGAGGCTTAAGCCTGATTGGTGTAACACTGGGGTCTAGGCTAAATGATATTGGTTTACCAGTATATTTACCTAGTTGCCCATTGAAGACTGTCTGGAAACTTCCTAGCAGCTTGCTCAGGTCATCCTCTTTGATGTGGTTTACTCTGTTGAAGGTGATTCCTAAAGGCTTGAGCCATTCTACCCCGAGCAGGGTTGGGCTGTGTCCCTCCACGATCGTGAACTGGAGTTTCTTTTGGACCTCTTTAAACGTGATTGGAATTTCTGCTCTTCCTATAATGGGGACTTGAAGTCGGTTAGGCACGTTCTTTGTGGTTTTAAATCTTGTCTTTGTATTTCAGGCATGTACTTGATGAGAGTGTTCCATCCCATGATGGTGAATGCAGAGCCGGTATCCATTTCCATTGTGCAAGGAAGTCCGTTTATCTGCACAGTTATAAAAATCTTTCCATCCTGTCCTTCATCTGAGTGGGCTACTGTGTGGTAAAGCCCCCTTGTTTCGTATTGCGGGTAATCATTCCTTCTTCTGCCCCTCTGTCCCCAGGCTGGTTTTGTCCCTGCCTGCTATAGGTTGTGTTAGGTCTATAGTTCATGGGGGAGGCTTGGAGTTCGGCTGGCTGTGACACTCTGCATGCCTCTGCTATGTGGCCTCTCTTCTGGCAGCATCTGCAAACGGCGTCCCTGAACTTACACGCCACTCTTGCATGGTTGCCCAGACAGCTTTGGCAGTGGAATTGCCATGATTCTGGCTCTCTGGGACTCAACCTTTTGTTGTGCTGGACTCTATACACATGGTCCTCCTATTCCTCTCTGCCATCCTCATCGTCCTGTCCCTGGTTCCTCCATTCGTCCTGTTGTTGGGTTAGGTGGACTGCGGATGATTTCTGGATGGTGGCTGCAGATTTGTCAGAGGATTCCGTGGCTCTGGCTTCATCTACCACGTTCTGGAATGTGATTCTTCTGTGGATGAGGAGTTTCTTTTGCAGGGTGAGGTCCCTCATCCCCAGAATCAGTCTGTCCCTCATCATCTCTTCTCGGTTTGAAAATTCGCATTTGGCTGCCAGTTCTCTGAGCTTTGTTACAAAATCGTTGATTGTTTCTTCCTCTTTTTGGTTTCTCTTGTAGAATTCGAATCTACTGACCAGTGGAGGATCAGATGGTGCGTAGTGCTCTTTTAGCACTGTCTGTAGTGTAGTCCAGGATATGGACTCTATGTCCGCTGGAGCTATTAATGTCTGTGCCATTTTGTAGATTGTCGGTCCACAGTAGGACAGGAAGAGAGCCTTCTTTCTGTTGTCTGGTAAGTCTTGGAAGTTGTTCACTTCCAAGAACATGCGGAAGCGCGACATGTAGGTTTGCCATTTTTCCTTCTTCGGGTTGAAAAAGGCTGGTGCAGATGATTGCTGTTCAGTCATCCTTGCGATTCTTTGGCCGGAGCAGGTCAGTGTTGCTTTAAGATGGCCACGGATGCCACGAGGTGTCTTTGTTCTTGGTCTTCTTCTACTACCTCGTCGCCAGTGTTAGATTGGTTCGCGGGAAAAGAAGAGACGAGCCAAAGAACAGTTCAGCACTTTATTTCTAGTTGGAGGGCAGAATACGAACTAGCCGCAAGCTGTAGGGAAGCCGCTTTTATGGGCTTCCCAGCAGCTTATCCGGCCAATGACAGGCGTTCAAATCGGCCGCCGCTATTCCAGCCAATCAGCAGCGGCTATGCAAATTTATTACGTACCTCCGTACGTAACAATTTTATATTGAATTCTCATTATCTTACCCATCTTGGCTCTGGCCAAATCCAATTCTGCCAAATCCAGTTCTTGATAGCAGAAAATATTTTTCCTCTCCTGATTTTTGTGAATTGCTAAATTAGAATGCTAATAAAGTATAGCTGTTGGCCTATAGTTCAATATAATAATCCTAATACAGAGTTGTCATTTATGAGATGCTTTGATGAATTGGGACCTTGAAATGCCAAAATAATCTTTTTCTATGCCAAATATAAAATAGGCAAGAGTCTCAAGTCAAGTATTCCTTCTATTCTAAGCAAGGACATTAAGGTTCAATGATTGCATAAGACAAGATGCAAGCACTAGCGCATTGAGAATAACAAATTTCAGTGATTTTGTGGAACCCATTCTGGATAGTTCTTACATGGGGTGAGGACACTTGCTGTGTTTTTGGAATGGCATATGAATATATAGCAATCAAAGCCCCAGGGGATTTGATTCCATGCATATGGTCAGTTCATACTTATCCTATAAGTATGTTTGTTTACCAAACTGTTCAAGTAATATAAAAATAGAGGATCCTATGAGAGGACTGAATCTAGGGCTTCTATGCTTGTCATAGTAGTGAGCAAGAGATGGAATCAAGCTGCAGTAAGTAATTAGATAACCCATCTAGTTGTTATTAATGGTTTAGGAAGAAATATGTCCCCTCTGCTAATGGTAGCAAATGAGAAAAGACCCCAAGTATTCTACAAAATAAGATGTCTATGGAGATTCTCAATCATCCAGGTCATGGTTGTCCCAAAGGTGCTTTTTTCAAGAGGCAACTGGACTTTCTGGTTTTTGTTTGAAGATGTTTCACTTCTCATCCAAGAATCTTCTTCAGCTATGACTAGATGGTGGGGAATGGTCATATTTTGGACAGAGAGGATCACTGGATTGAAAGAGGGGTTAAAGAGGCCATTTATGTCAAAATTGAACAGCCCTCTCTCAACAGAGGGGGAGAAATACGACATTATGTATCGTCAACCTACAACACAGTCCTTTCAATAGTTCAAAGAAGGCTCCACATCAATTTGCACCATTCAGGTGACCCTGATGACACAGATAAACCGCCAGGTGACCTTAATGACCCGCTAAAAGAATGCAAATGACCAGCTGTCTGCAAGGAGTATAAATCCTTCCATTCCACACCATCCAGTCAGAGCTGAAGAAGCTTCTTGGATGAGAAGCAAAACATCTTCAAAGAAAAACCAGAAAGTCCAGTTGCCTCTTGAAAAAAGCACCTTTGGGACTACAAAGTAAGATATTAAGAAAATAAAGCTAGTAATTATGCAAGTTGCAATCTTGCCATTATAGCTGCTATTTTTTGTTGTTATTTAAAAACTTTAACTGGAGGGGTTCTAATTGTAGAATAATTAATTTGGAAAAATTAAGGGAAAAAAACCTTTTTCTTGGTTAGATAAGGCATATTGATCAACATAATAGTGGGCTTACATAATCTACTCCTATTGCTGAATTATTTTGTCTTTTAAAGTACTCTGTACCACAAACAGGAAACTCTTCAGAGAAACAGACTTCTGTTTTGATATTATTTGAGCTTTCTGAAATAATGGCTGGTTGGTACTGCAGCATGCAGATGCTGAATTTTAATACCAAACTGTAGAAGTGAAATAGATGTGCTGTTGGCATGATGCTTTGATTGTGGAACAACTTTAACAAATGCAGGATCTCAATGTCATGCCACAACTTCTCAGGAAACAAACCAAGATTGTTCAGGTGTAAACTAGGGAGGGGAAATAGTGCATCTATATAAAATTAGAAAAAAATAAAGAATTTGCACACATATGGATTGGAAATGAGAATGTCATTTAAAATGTACAAAAAATATTGGAGTTCTAAAATCCAGTAGGAGGGGTATTTTCCTCCTTTGGATCCAAGCTGAATCAAATACAACTCAACACAGCCACAGATTGGCCCTTAAAATATACTGCAGTTTATGTTTGTTATGTAGTTTTCCCATATTTGACTGAAAACCTTTTTCATTATAAATAGTATTTTTATTTCCATTTTAAAAATAATTTCTTGATTATCTTTTCTTTTTTCACATTCATTTCTGTTGTAATTTGTGGTGTTAGTATGTACATGTAGGCAATAGCCAAAAAAAAGAAATTATTAATGAAACAATGAACAGACGAGGCAAACGTGTAAACATCTTACTATTTTTAAAATTACTTTGTAATAATGTTCAGAAGAGTTTAACACTCTGTATATCTCTTTTGCATCTTGCTTCGGGTAAACTTCCAACAAGATTTTCATTGGGAAAAGTTAAAATACTTCACTAGATAAAATGCAATGGGTAAATTGTACTCCTCTTAATTTTTTAAAAAATAAATTTGATCTAATTTACTTTGAATTGAATATAATGCTAAAATTACCAGTAGTTGAAATCTGAAACTATGTAACAGATCCTGCAGATGTGACAATTCTGAAGATAGACATCTCTGTATTTTCATAATCTCTTAATATACAAATCACTGTGGTTTGGAAACCATGATTTAGTGTATTTAACAAACCCAGCAACTATGATTTATTCAATACAGTTCTGTTAATAAAGCATCACTTTGGTGATATATGGAGTTGGTTTGTGTATATTCAATTGCTACTGTGTAATTTGACAATTGACTTACATTTTTCCCAGTTATATATTATTTCTGTGAAAAGGTAATAGAATTTCTTGAAAGAGAGATATTGTTGTTATATATTATTTTATTTAATTCCTTATTACAAGGTTTGATATTTTGTGTATCTTTGTCCAAATGGGGCTGGGTGGGACAAATCTGTGAGAATATTGTGCTGAATACAGCATTTGAAAACTTATTTATATAGTTCTTTTACATCCAGCATTCCTACTGTTAGAGTTTAAAGGTTATTAGTCACTATTAATACTTACACATGCACTTTCCTGCTAAGGGTATAATTACACAAGCACCCAACTGTGACTTTAAAGAGTATAAGAAGTGATTCAAGTTTACTGTTCCCATGTACAAATTATATTTAATTTAATTTAATTTAATTAAAAGTTCTTATAGGCCGCCCAATCCCGTAGGACTCAGGACGGCATACAACAAGGATAAGAACAGTAAAATAAAACATAACAATTTAAGACATGACATCATTTTAAAAAATCACTCATTCATGGGGGAATCTGATCTTCTTCTTCTTCACCCCGCCTGCCAGAAGAGCCATGTTTTTAGGGCTTTGCGGAATGCCAGTAGAGTGGGGATGGTCCGGATCTCTGGTGGGAGTTGGTTCCAGAGAGATGGGGCTCCCACAGAGAAGGCTCTCCCCCGTGGACCCGCCAACTGACATTGTTTGGCTGAAGGGACCTGGAGGAGGCCCACTCTGTGGGACCTAACTGGTCATAGGGAGGTATGTGGTAGGATGCAGTCCCGGAGGTAGCCTGGTCCTGAGCCATGTAGGGCTTTAAAGGTCAAAACCAACACCTTAAATTGCGACCGGAGACTAATAGGTAGCCAATGCAGCTGGCGGAGAATAGGTGTTACGTGGGTGTATCTCGGCAGACCCACCACAGCTCGCGCAGCTGCATTCTGTACCAGTTGCAGTCTCCGGATGCTCTTTGAGGGTAGCCCCATGTAGAGTGCGTTACAGTAGTCTAGCCGTGAGGTGACAAGGGCATGAGTGACTGTGAGCAAAGCCTCCCTCTCCAAGTAGGGTCGCAATTGGTGCACAAGACGGACCTGTGCAAAGGTCCCCCTAGCCACAGCTGAAAGATGTTGCTCCAATTTTAGCTGTGGGTCTAGCTCTAGGAGAACACCCAAATTGTGAACCTGTTCCATTAATTCTACTCAATTTGGTCCTGAAGAGAGCATGACAGTTATTATTAAGTGTAACCATTAATAGAGTAGAATAAAGCTCAGCTGCACCTGTTCTCCAGTGAGGTTGCAGGATAGTCCAGGAATGGGTGGTGACTTTGTCCTTCTGCCTGGCGACCGAGTCATAATTTTATACCCACGCCCTGTTGCCTCTTTTTCTGGCTCTAGTCATCGACTCAGTCCTTGCCAGAGGGAGACGCTTCGCTTAGTGGCTGTCAACCTCTAGGCAGAAGAACGAGTCATTTCATTCCAATTTAGCCTACAACCTCCAGAGACCTTCACAGAAACTGTTATCCATGCTCCTTGACATCGAACAGTTTTAAATTTGCTGCCTCACGCCTGCGGGCATCAGGCGAGCTTGAGTTGAATTCGGACCGCATTCCCAACTGATTTTAGTGCCGTCCATAGACTCGCTTTGTAGACTGGACCTAGGCACTTAGGAGCAGGCTACCCTGGGTCTGCCCCAGCCGCCGCCCATATAGGAGCCGCATTCCCACCTTATCTCTTGCCGATTTATTTGCCTTCCTTAGCGAGCCTAATATCTCAGGAGCAGGCTCTCCTGGGTGCGCCCCAGCCACCGCCCGATATATTTAACACCTGACATTAATTACTTGAGGCTTTTCCTGACCAGGAGCCGGCTACCCTGGGTCCGCCCCAGCCGCCGCCCACTCTCCTTCGCAGCTGCCATTAATTGCCATTAATCTGCTGTTCCAATCAGGAGCCCGCTACCCTGGGTCCGCCCCAGACACCGCCCGATTCCCTGATGAATTTGTAGTGTGAGGAAATTGTTTGCCCTTGGCTGGCCACCCAGGTGATAATAGTAATTGCCGCCTCTGTCCTCCTCTGCAACCTGTCATCGGCTTGTTTTTCCCTCAACAGAATCTAGCCTGCTAATGGTCGCCCTAATTCAAGCCTCAAAATGGCGGACCATCAAAGTTCCTCTCAGCAGAGAGGCTCTGTCACTGTGCCTGAGGGGCCTGATGGCATTGGCAAGAGCAAGGCAAAACGCAGGCAGTCTGAGGAGAAGGCTTCCAAATCACATAGCTCCAAATTGGAGCAAAAGCTCGAGGAGAGGAGACTAAGGGCATTTGAGAAACAGATTTCCAGAGCAGAAAAATTGCAAGCCTCAGAGCTGTCAGATAGCAGCCAATCAGAGGCTGTCTCTTCCCGCCCTGTCTCTACTGTTAATTTAGCTCCTCAAACAGCAGAGGGAGCTGCTGAGCTCTCAGCCTCACCAGCATTAATGCCTATTGCTAAGTCTTTTGAAGATCCTTTTGCCTGCTCTGCCCCTTTGAGGTGGCTGGGAGGCATCCCTGTCAGGGGCCCTCCTGAGGCCACTTATACACCAACGGCAGCTGGCCTTCGCCCCAGTGATGATGATGATGAGGAGGAGGAACCAGACATTCCTGACAAAGTGAAAAATTTCATTTCTGAGGCAATTCCCAAAACTCTTGCGGCAGCTTGGCAACACCAACAGATCCCATCTGCTGTGCTCAGAGAGGGCATCCCCTCTTCCTTCCAGCAAATTCCCTTTCAGGACTGCTTGTCTCAGGCTGTACAACAGTCTCATTGTCATTCAGGGGAGACAACGGAATCTTTATTGGGGAGGAGACCCAAGTTGATTTGGCCCTCTCAGATGATGATGAGAATTTTTTGCTAGAGCCCCCCCTGCTTTCTCAGACCTATTTCCACTGGCATTATTCAAGCCATTGCTGCATAAGGCACGGGCCACAGCCCAGATTGGCACTGATCCTGCGCTACCTCAAAGGGCGCCACAGGGTCCAGACTCTGGGCTTTTTTCGGCCCCTGTAGCTGAACAAGACTACATTCCGGTCCCTGACTTGTTCCTGAATGTGGTCCAGAACCAATGGCTAGAGCCCAGGGTTCTACTGACCCCTAGTTTCAATGACAAAAAGCTTTACAATGTGGGATTGTCCTTATCGGAGCCGCTGTCTTTGCCTTCCATCGATGATCCTATTGTGGCCCTCTCATCACCTTCACTGTATACTTTTGGGGATGCGGAAGAAAACCTAAGGACAGAGAATAAAAAATTGAAACTCTCCCTTGGGAAAGCACACCTAGTGGCGGCCTGTGCTATCAAGGCCTCTACGGCGGCCTCCTTTTTTAACCGCACCACTCTATTGTGGTTGCGACAACTGCAGACCAAGATCTTACCCCAGGAGGCTCGATTACATCAAGATCTGAACAAGCTTGTAGCCGCAGTGCAGTATTCCTCTGATGCCACCCTGGATGCAGCCAAATATGCTTCCAGGGCTCTAGCCGCCTCCATCACATCTAGGAGACTCCTGTGGCTGCGTCAGTGGCAAGCTGATGCCAAGGCAAAATGGCGACTCGCATCTGCTCCCTATTCAGGAGGAAAGCTGTTTGGCCCATCACTGGAACCCCTGCTCGTTGAGAACAAGGACAAATGGAAGGTGCTTCCTTCCTCCACCCAGAGGGCAGACCGGCGTCCTACACCTTATGGTCACAGGTATTCCTTTCATCCCTTCGAGACAGATGCAGACCAGTTCCAGCGGTCCCAGTTTGGCAGAGCAGCTCGTCCAGAAGACCGACCTGACTTCCGCAACAGACCCAGGCAGCCCTTTCAGGTCAGACGCCCCTTTCGAGGGGCAGGGGGGAAGGCAGTTTAGGAGGCAAAAGTGATTCACTTCCCATAGGAGGCCGCTTGGCCCTCTTTGTAGACAAGTAGGAGGGAACAACCTCTGGCACCTCGGTCCTTGAGGCTCTCCATTCAGGTTTTCCCCTGGAGTTCCTCTCCAGCCCCCCGAACCACTTCGTGCAATGCCCTGTCTCCACTAATTTCACTAAAAGGCAACTAATGGCTTCTGCCATTCAACATCTTTTAGACATCAGGGTCATCAAGCCGATCCCCGTGACCGATCAGAGACAGGGAGTGTACTCCATTCTTTTTGTTGTGCCGAAGAGTTTGGGGGGGGAGGTGGAGGGCAATCCTGGACCTTAAGAACCTCAACTCCCACATTGTCTACAAGAGGTTCAGGATGAGCTCTCTACAGTCGATCTTGGAGGGGATCAGACCGGGTGATTTCTTAACTTTCATTGATTTGACCGAGGCTTACCTCCACCTCCCAATTAACATAAGTTACCACAGATACCTTAGGTTCTGCTATGCGGGACAATACCTGTAATACAGGGCCCTTCCCTTTGGGTTGTCATCTGCCCCCAGGTATTTTACAAGGGTCCTATCAGCCTTGGTAGCCCACCTGAGGTCTATCCCAGTGAGGCTGCAATGTTATCTTGATGACATTTTGGTGCAGGCTTTGTCTCCCTCCAGGGCGACAGAGGGTATATTACTTACCATCAAAACCTTAGAAGACCATGGTTTTTCCATAAATTGCACAAAAAATCATCTCGTCCCAACAACCCGTCTAGTCCACCTAGGGGCCATTATTGACTCCAAACGGGGGGAGGTCTTCCTCTCTCAGGAGAGACATGACAGCCTGATTGATCTGATAACTCCGATTCAGCAGAACCCCAGGGTTTTGATAGCCACCCTGTCCCAGGGGAAATGATTTCCTGCATTGGTATCATTCCCTGGGCACGACTCCATGCCTGGAACCTTCAATGGTTCCTCCTCCCCTTCCAACGTGCCAACTTTTCAGATTCATCAGACCTACTTATGGTCCCTGACCCAGTCCTTGCTTCACTGCGATGGTGGTCATCTCCAGCCCTCGCTAAAGGCTGTACCTTTCAGGAGCCTGATCACATCACTTTAACTTCTGATGCAAGTCAATTTGGTTGGGGGGGCTCACATAGAGAACAAATTGGCACAAGGCCACTGGTCACCGGAAGATCTAAAACATAATATTAATTGACTGGAGCTACGGGCAGTCCACCTGGCCCTGCTTCACTTTCGAGATTTTCTCAAAGGAGAACATGTACTTGTACTAACAGACAACATAGCGGCGAAATATTAATCACCAGGGAGGTACTCACTCACTTCCCCTCATGAGTGAATCCTTCCTCTTAGGGACTTGGGCAGAAGCCAACCTTCTTTCCATCAAAGCGGAGCATATAGCAGATTCATCCAATGTACAAGCAGATTGCCTAAGCAGACTGACTGTGGACCACACAGAGTGGCAACTCCATCCTGCCCTGTTCCAGGACATTGGTCGCTGGTTTGGCCAACCTACCATGGACCTCTTTGCATCGGACCTGAATGCCCAACTATCTTACTTCTACACGAGGTTCAGGACCCCAGGGGACAAAGGGACCAATACCCTGCATTGCAGGTGGCCAGATGGCCTGTTGTACGCTTTTGCTCTCTTGCCTCTAATCCTGGCAGTGATCCAGAAGCTGATCGCGGAGGAAGAAGTGATCATCCTGGTGGCCCCGCACTGGCCCAGGTTCTGTGGTTTGTGGACCTGGTCAGTCTGTCCATGACTCGTCCTTGGAGGATCCCTCCGGAGAAAATCTCTCTCAGCCAGGGGGTCCTGCTCCATCCAGAGCCTCAGTGGCTCCATCTGACCGCCTGGCACTTGAGAGGGAGCTCCTAAGGAGGGACCGCCTCTCCGATAAGGTCATCGAGACCATCCAGGTGCCAGGCGCCAGTCCACAGACAGAATCTACAATGCCACCTGGGTAAGTTTCTCCAAGTGGTGTGCTAACCATCTTTTAGTCCCCACACAGGCCTCCATTCACACTGTATTGGACTTCCTCCAAGAGGGATTGGACATGGGCCTCGCCCATAGTACTCTACGCAGACAGGTAGAGGCCCTGGCCACAGTAGTAGCTGGCAGTGGACAAGATTCTCTTGCCCACCATCCCCTTATATGTAAATTCCTACGGGGGTAGCGACCCTTTGTCCACCAGTGGTGCATCGTTGCCCCACTTGGGATCTGCCCAAGGTCCTGCAGGCCCTGACTGTCGAGCCCTTTGAACCAATCAGGGCGGGTACTCTCCGTAACTTGATTCTGAAGGTGGCATTCCTGGTCGCAGTTACCTCGGCCAGGTGCAGTTCTGAACTGGCGGCGCTTTCAGTCAAAGAGGACATCTGTCAGTTTCACCCTGATAGGGTCATTTTATGACTGGATCCTTCGTTTGTGCCGAAGGTCAACATGTGCTTCCATCGGGCTCAAAGATAACTTTTGTTCTCGGCCTTCCCATGCCCTGGAACACGTGGCACATGCTGGATGTGAGGTGGGCCCTCCAAGTTTACATCAAGAGGACGGCCTCCTCTAGGCGATTGGAGGCACTGTTTGTATCCTTCCAGCCAGCCTCCTTAGGATCTAAGGTGTCCTCGTCTACCATTGGCAGACGGATACGGGCCTGCATCGCAGCCGCATACCAGGCCTAATCTCTCCCGTTACCTCAACAGGTGACCGCTCACTCTACCGGGAGCGCTGCATCCACCGCAGCCTGGTCTACCCAGGCTTCCCTGGAAGAAATCTGCAGGGCGGCCACCTGGACATCTCCTACGCCGTTTATCCGGCATTACCAGCTGGACGTGTTTGCCTCGGCTGAGGCTTCCTTCGGCAGGAGAGTGCTCCAGCAGGTTCTCCGGGCATCAGAAGATCCAGCCCCAACGGAGACCTGCCCTTAGGAATGCCAGCTTTGGTATGTCCCATTCCTGGACTATTCTGCAACCTCACTGGAGGAGGAGTGTTGGTCCTACCTGAACACCTTTTCTCAGTGTAGGTTGCAGGATAGGCCAGTCCCACCCTAAAATGACCATAGGGTCTGGATCTGGAAGGGTGGGTAAGGGAATCTAACCTCTGGATAAGTTTTCTTGTTACAGCTGCGCCTTCGTTGATAACTGGAGCCAGAGAGAGAGGCAACGGGGCATGGCTATAAAATTATGACTCAGTCTCCAGGCAGAAGGACAAAGTCACCACCCATTCCTGGCCTATCCTGCAACTTACACTGAGAAAAGGTGTTCAGGTAGGACCAACACTCCTTTTGTAGTTGTCAATATGATAATCATAGTTAGAGCTCTTCCCACCTCATTTATTCATTCTATTCAGAAAAGTATTTCCACAATTTCAAGGACTGTAATTTGTATGCTCAGTTAAATGTTACACCTATGGATATAGATACACAGATGAAAAGCAAGAAATTATGTCTGCTGATTTCACCTTGACCTCTTTACTTTCAGAAAAATGACTTTTTCAATTAAAAATAAATACAGCATGGAGGTTCTGCTGATATCATCCAGAACTCTCTCAAAGGCGGCATTTGCATCAATGTGTAGAACTGTATGAATCTCTCTGAGGCAGGATGAGAATGTACCAAGTGGGCAATATCTTGTTTCCCATATTTATGCATTTATGTCCACTAAGAAGGTGTATTAGTAGTCTCTATTCTATTCTTCCATACTTTATTGAAAGCTTCAAGAGCAGCTGATTTCAAAAAAAAGGAGGAGAAAGATATGAAAGCAATGTAGTTATGGCCAGAAAGCAATGTAGTTATGGCCACTAGTGGGTTGCAAATTTTTTAACAACCGGTTCTCTGCCCCAATGACTGGCTGGCTGGGCGTGGCTGGCTGGGTGTGGCTGGCTGGGCATGGCCAACTCAGTGTCACTTATGTCGAGGGGCGCTTTGCCTCGCCTGCCCTCTCATGACCGTGGGGATGCTGCAACGGTCTTAAGTGTGAAAAACGGTCATAAGTCAGTTTTTTCAGTGCCCTTATAACTTTGAATGGTCACTAAATGAACTGCTGTAAATCAAGGGTTACCTGTACAAAAATACAAAAAGCTTATTTGCTTGCAAAAAGCTGCCCTAAATACCAGTCATTAGATTAGAAATGGGGGAATACACACTGAAGATCAATGAGTCACAGCCATCATGGAAACCTAAACCATTCTGTCTGAATACCTTCCTTTTCATCAGCGATACTTGCAATCCGGAAATACAAATCAGGCAGGTTGCCAGAGCACATTGAGGAATTAAAATAGTTAAAATACAAGGATAACTATCAGCAGCCAAGTTACTCTTGCTCATAAAGCGAAACCAGCGGCGGGTTGCTCCCTTACCGGTGCCAGTGCGCTGCGTGCACATCTCCATGCTTTGGGCACGTGCTCACTCGCTATGCGCATGCGTGGAAGCAAAATCTCGCCAAAATCTCACAAGGGGACACACGCGCGAGAGAGATTTTGGCGCGATTTTGCTTCCACGCATGCACAGAAGCAAAATCTCGCCAAAATCTCTGTCTCGTGCGTGTTCCCTCACGAGATTTTGGCACAATTTTGCTTCCGCGCATCCACAGAAGCAAAATCGGCCAAAAATTCATGAAAAAAATGGCGACACGCGCAGTGGACCGGCAGAGAGGGCTTTGGGGCAGTCGCGTGCAAATTGCGCAATTGGCTGCTCCCTACCGGAGCTGCTCACTGGGCAGCTCCGACAGGAACCCACCTCTGAGTGAAACCCTTTAGTGGAGAGGTTATTTAAGCTCTCCAGAAAGTGGGTGGGCATATTTGGGCTACAAAATGCCGAGCTAAAGAGACAAATTAACAAATTAACATCTTGAGCGATTCTGCCTTTGTTCAGACCTTGCTGCAGGGAATTTTTGCCTATGAATGAATATAGCTATCTATCTCTTTATCTCTTAAGTGCTAACATCTTCTGTGGGCTATTAAGGAAGGTGGGGGCTCCTTTCTCCCTCTAAGAAAACATGTTTCTCCATTTCTTTCAGGGAAATATATTCTTCCTTTTTAATATTTCTCAAAATATTGCATTCTTCTAGGAGAGGGGTGGGTGCTAACTTTCTACAATTGATACCATGTTACTATGCCATATTATCATGAAAAAAACTATAACAATTTGGAAGGAGAATCTACTTATTATCAGTGAGCAATCATTTGCCTTGCCCACTCCAAAGCAATGTAAGAGACTCCTGTCCCAAAGGTGCTTTTTCAAGAGGCAACTGGACTTTCTGGAAACCAAGAAAGTCCAGTTGCCTCTTGAAAAAAGCACCTTTGGGATAACCATGACCTGGATGACTGAAGAATCCCCATAGACAAGAGAACTGACAAAGCACAGTTTCCCACCCAGGAGAAGCAATCATTAGATCCATTTGCACCACTTAAAGATACCAGCTGGTCTCACTCACCTCACAAGATATCCTTAGGTAATCATCCAGATTTAAGGAAAGATCACATGCCTCCAGAAAGGCAGTAAAAAAATCAGACAGAATGCCAAATTTGCATCCTGCCTCTCAGCCATTTCTTCTATGGCTATGCCAACCCTTCTGTAAATAGCTGTTCCAACCATGTTGGAAGTATACTCCAAAAAACTTAAAACAACCCTTTAACAATCTTTAAGAAAGTCAAGTCCCCAGGAATAAAAGTACCACAAAAAACTCCGGGAAGGGGGGAACTCCGGAGAAGCTCAGTCTACAGACAGAAAGTCTGGGCGTAAGGCTTACAATGTAACAAGCTTAACCCAGAGGCAGTTTCTGAAAACACTTAAAGCAGCAGGGCAATTAAGATAAGGCTTAGGACTTCCGGGGCGGGGCCATGGCGGAGCGAAGCTGAGAAGCAAATCGCTGCAACTTAGCTCGACTTTCTTCATTCAGACTGCCTAAAATCCGCAGTGTGGAGCCTCGTAGGGGCTAGCGTGAGGAAGGGGAACATCGAGCGAGGACGGGAGGAGGTGCAAACCACCGCCGAAGCAGATGGGAACCCCAAACCTGAACGAAGAAGAAACCAGCAAACTGTGCTGGTCCAGAGGTATGACCGCCTGAGCATACAGCAAGGAAGGGAGAGATAGAGGAACGGCAAAATATCTATAAATCATTGGAAATATCAAATCAAATTGGATTACAACTTTCTTTTTCGGAGAATACTCCCATTGAGAAAAAAAAAACGATCGGCACTCCCGAAGGACAAGTGAGTCTCCAAAAAAGGACTTAGCGGCACCTTAGCAGAAAGGAGCGAAAGGCAAGACAAAATAAAATAAAATCAAGAACGGACTGCTTTAAAGGGACACGAACCAGAAAGAACTACGGGAGAAACAGCTGATGGTAGAAAAAGGAATCTACGACACGGTTATATTTGAAACGCTCTGAAACCAAAGGGGAAAAAAAAAGAACTGTGACAAAGCAATCTTCTAGAACACAGACATCTTGAATAGACTGTGAAACAGAAATAGAAGACAGAAGACCCCTCCCCTAAGAGACACTTGTAAGATATAACATACAATACTTGATCATCTTGAAATTAAAAACTTTAATTTATATATCGATTAAAGCCATAACCAGTAATATTTTGATATTTAAATCCTAACATATAGTTACTAAAGTTATAATTAGAAATACGTGAACACTTAAGTAATTAACTATCACTGTTATCATATACTAGATTCTATGGAAAGCAAGAAATAAGACTCTTAAATGTATTAATAATTTGAATTAAGTGATTGAATTAAGTGATTCTATATTTTCCTGTTACTGAAGCTCAAGTTGTTTAAGCTGTTTAAGTTGTGAATTAATAACGATAGAAATTATTAGTAAATATCTCTGATCTATATACTGAAAAGATAAGTTTAAAAAAAAAGTAATAATAACAATCTCTTTTTTTTTATTCAAAAAGTTTTATTAGTACAAAGTACAAACATTTTTATCAATTTTCTCCCCCCCATCCCCCCCTATCCACAACCCACTCCCTCCCTTCCCCCCCCCGGACTTCCCAGAAAAAGTACAGGGCATAGTATTCAATAACATAAATTTAAATTAAATTAAAATAACTTCTTAGATCCCTCATTTTATCGGCATCTTTAACTCCAGATTAAAACTATTCAAAATGTTAAAAATTAAAGAGAAAGTAAACAAGTGAAGAACAAAAATAAGCAAAATAACAAATAAAAAGGAAACAAAGATGAACCTCATACACTAAACTTAGTCATAACTCAAACATTATTAATAGCATAATTTTACAATATACCAAAGTATTAACTTCCCAATATTATATATATATATATATATATATATATATATATATATATATATATATATATATATATATATATATATATATATATATATATATATATATATATATATATATATATATAAATAACAATTGGCTAACCCCTTATATTTCAACACCCTTAAACTTAATTAAAATCCACCCACTTATTAATAACATAATGTTATATATATAACATTTCCTCTGAACCTCAAACCATAAAATACACCTTCATAACAATAATCCTATACCTTAAGGTATCGCCTCAGAGTATATATTATCTACTATACTAAAAATAGTAACCAAAATATATAATAATAATAATAAAAAAAATAAAAACCAACTCTTTATACCTCTAAATTTTTAAAACTTAATCCCTATATCCTCAAAATAATGATACCAAAATATTACACTATATCCAATTTATAACTTCAAAATATTTGATATGAAAATACCATCAATAAACAATATTAATATTTCAGATCCCCAAATTATTGATAACGAAATACTCTATATCAAATTTATAACTCCAAAATATATAATATATATCTAAAAAACAATCTGGAAATAAAATATAATACCAATAATAGACAATATTAATACAACATATATAAAAAAGAAAAAGAAAAAAAATGATTACAATCTTGTTCATCTTTCCAACCATCCCATAAGTTTCAACACCATCTGTCCTTTGGCCATTTCCAATCTGTCGCTTCAGCTGTCATCTGATCCCATTCCTCCGTCTCCTTATCCACGTAAACATCTGTCTGGCTCTGCCACTCTTTTGGAATCATCGAAATTTCCTCTTGATCACATATATCCGGATTTCCCTTCTCCTCCTCCCTTATTTCCATGCCTTTTTCCACTGGAATTTTAGAAATATCAGCCTTTAAAACATTGATGTAGAATTCTGTAGCTTTCTTTATGTATTTAGTCCATATCTTTTCCCCAAGAATTTTACAGTTACTCCTGTTGGTACATTCCATTTATATTGTAAATTTTGTATTTTTAATTCCTGAACCAAAAACGAATATTCTCTTCTATCTTTAAGCATCTTGGCAGGGATTTCTTTCCATATCTTTATTTCTTGACCATTTGCCTGAAGATTTTTATTATAAGTCGCCTGTATGATTCTGTTTCGCAAAGCTCTGGTAGTGAAGTATATTACAATATCCCTTGGCAAGTGGTTTTGTTTTGCATACCAAGAATTGATTCTGTATACTTTATCGATTTTTGTAGCCAATTCATCTTTAGACAATCCAGACACCTGCTCCAGTGCCTCTGTCATTCTTTCTTTCAGATTTTCAAATTTTTTTTCTTTCAAGCCCCTGACTCTTATAGCAAATTTCATCTCTTGAAATTGAGAGATCATCGCTTCTTTTTCCAGTTTTAATATATCATTTTGAACCTTGGTTATATATTCTTCTGAAATTGTTATGTTTTGCTTATTTTTTTCCAAATCCTTCTCCAAAACTTCCATATTCACTGCTAATCCTTTGCAAACTTTCACCACATCCGCTCTCAATTGTAGATTCATCTTCTCCATAGCAGCCTGCATCTTTTTTTCTATCTCAGCAAGTTTTGAATTGAATTCTAAAATTAACTCATTTTTCAGAAGTTTCAGGGTATTAAAAAAAGTCTCAGGTGTTAAAGAATCAGGCATAGGTTGTTTCTTTAAAATATGATCAAAGGAGCACTCAGTTCTTTTATTCACTACAGTCTTTTCAAGTTTAGAAGCCATTTCAATATTTTCAAAAAAAAGACAAAGAAGAGAGGAAGAGGAAACCCAGATCTTTACTTAAAAAAGAAAATTCTTTTCAAAGTCCAGAGCCATTTAAATTTTTCCTTCTATAAAACTATAACTTAATTCCAAAGAAGAGAAAAAAAAAGGGGGAAAAAAATCATCCTTCAAATCAAAGGTTTCCAGAGGAAAGGGCTGGTAACAAAGCAAAAATAACTTTCTCTTTTACACCACAGTTGCCAATCGCCATCTTGTTGCCACTCCTTATTAAGTTACTTTGTTTCTTCCATCTTAAAGACCCAGGAATGGAGTTAAAGTACAAACTATTACCTCCAGGACTCCTGTCTTCTTCTGGCTGCTCTCTGTATTTTTAAAATAATTATACCTCCTTTAAAGCAGCAGCGGTGGTCGCGGCATCTTGTTCCGCTTTAAAAGCGGAAGCTTCCAATCTTCTGGAGCAGCTGACAGGCTACCTGGGGAGCCCTTACCCTACGTGCCCTAAGTTGGTTTTTAGGGCACTAGGAGGGCTCTACCCCACCTGTCTCGCTCTCATCTCTCCCCTTCGCCCGGGGAGAGATTTTCAAGCCGCCAGACAGCTGTTCTGGCGGCTTTTACAGAAGATCGGAGGTGCGCCCTACAAAGAGCGCCAGCGACGCCGTCGGAGCCGGAACCGGAAGCCAATAATAACAATCTCTTGATAGAAATATACTGCATAGAAAATTGATGTTTAAATGATTAATAATTAATTCTTCTTTCCTATCTCCTTCTCTCAAAACACGAATAATATTCTCCATTACTCTCCTTTATTGTATTTTAATGACTTTCTGACTTTCCTTTGAATTCTTTAAACTTTAGACTCTCTATTTCATTCTACCTCTTTCTTCCTTCTTTGTAGCTAGTAATATTAATTTCTACTTTCTACCTTAAGAATACTAAATATAACATAATAGGAATTAGAAAGGATAAAGTATAAGGATAAGGATAAGAAAAAAATATATGAAAGTGTGGAATAACTTTTTTAGTAGAGTGATAATGTCAACAACAACGACTGTGACCAAACCGATCAAGAAACCAACTCCGGCAACACCCTCAGCGACAGGGCAAAAACTGATTACAGAAATGGCAACTACAGAAAAACAAGGACAAGCACCCTCACTACACACTATGCAGGCCACACTAGATAGAATACAAGAATTTATGATGACACAACAAGAAACAATGGTCAAAATGCAACAAACAATATTTAACAATCAGGAACAGACAAATGAAAATTTTGAAGAAGTTAAGGGAAACATCAAAAAATTAGATAATAGAATGGAGATAATCCAGGGAGTGGTTGCCAAAAACGAACAACAAATTAAAAATTTAGAGGAAAAAAACTGAAGTAACCGATAAAAAAAATAGAGGAAACAGAAGAATCACTAAGAGCAAAAAACAAGGAACTAGAGGGGGCCATTGCACATCTCGAGATGGAGAAATCAGCATTTTACTTAAGGTTTCAAAACATACCAGAAGTGAAAGAGGAGGAGTTACGTGAACAGGTAGTAGAGATATTGGCGGAAGCTCTACAGGTAGACAAAAAAAAATAAGTAGACATATAGATGAGGTTTACAGAGTACAAACAAACTTTGCAAAAAGACACAAGCTACCCAGGGAGGTACACGTACAATTTACTAAAAAAGCAATAAGGGACGAAATCTATAAAACCACAAGAACGGAACAAATATTACACAAGGAAAGAGAAATCAATGTATTAAAACAAATCCCTAAGCGAATAAGAGAAGAGAAGGGACTTACAATACTGCACTGCAAAATTAATAAGACAAGAAATTCCTTTTAGATGGTTGATTCCGGAAGGAAGCCTAGTAACATGGAAAGGGAAAAAAATAAAGATAGAAACAATGGAGGAAGCAGACCAATTTATTGAAACACATCTAGAAAAAGAAGGAGAGAGCAGTACAGAGGGAGAGGGATGAAGCCAGGAAGAAAAAGAAATGGTAGAAGAAATGGAGAGAATGAAAAGACAAGAGAGAGAGGGAGATAGGAAGATGAAATCAAAAGAAGTAAGGACCGCGAGACTAACAAGAGCAACAAGTAAAAAATAAAATGCAAAATCAAATTAAAATATTTTCAGTAAACATAAATGGAATCAATTCACCAATAAAAAGAAGGCAAATACTCAATAGACTACAGAAACAAGGATCAGATATTACATGTTTACAGGAAGTTCACATAAAAAAAGAAGAGTATAAACTATTAGAACAGCCTAAGATAGGTAATCTCTTTACATCCCTAGCCGACTCAAGAAAAAGAGGAATAGCACTATACATAAAAAGTTGGTTAAGCCCCAAGCAAATATATAGGGACACAGAAGGAAGAATACTCATAGTAGAAATTACCATTGATAAAACCAAAATACTGTTAGTAGTCATCTACGCCCCCAACAATGGACAAAAAGAATTTTATGCAACACTATATCAACAAATTATTAAATTAGAGAGAGAAAACATTTGCATAATTGGAGATTTCAATGCAGTAGTAGATGCCAAAGAAGATTATAAATCGGGATCAAAAAAAAATCTGGAAAGGAAAATCTTACCCAAAAACTTTTTTGAAATGGTGAATGAATTTAAAATAAAAGATATATGGAGAGAAAGACACCAGAAACAGAACCAATACACATATTTTTCAAACCCACACCAATCCTGGTCCAGACTTGATATGGCCTGGTCCAATATAGAACCAATTATAAAAATAGAGAGTGTAGAAATAGAACCAAATATATGGGCAGACCATAATCCCATAGTAATTACAATAAGAGGAATAAGTAAGGTAAGAAGAAGATGGATGATGAGCCAGAAAATAATAAAAGAAAAAGAATTTAAACAATATATGGAGAAAGAATTAACTTTCTTCCTACAGGAGAATTGGAATAAAGATACAACTATACAAAATATTTGGGACACTATGAAAGCATATACAAGAGGACTAACTATTGCCTATTCTAGTAAAAAAAATAAAAATAAAAATAAGCAAATTAATGACTTACAAAACAAGATAGGGGAATTAGAACGTAAATTACAAGAGACACCACAAAGTAAGGAAATAAAAGAAGAAAAGGAATTAATTAAACACAAAATAAATTTGATATCACAAGAAGAAATTGCATTAAAAATTAAGACATCCAAACAGAATTACTTTGAACATGCCAATAAACCAGGTAGATGGCTGGCTTATAAATTAAGAAAAGAAAAGGAAAAAAACAATACAACAATTAAAGGATTCGCTAGGGAGAATGCAATTTGCAATAGAGAAAAAAAAGAAATAGCAAGAGAATACTATAGGGAACTATATAGCAAAGATAACATACAACTCAAAAACATACAGGACTATCTAAAAAACTCCAATATAGCACAACTACCAGAGGCCATTAAAGATAGGATGGATGAAGAAATAACACTGACCGAGTTAGAAAAAGCAATTAAGAATCAAAATAATAATAAAACCCCAGGACCCGATGGAATTCCAGCAGAATATTATAAAGAACTACAAATGATCTTGAAAAATATACAATTAATTACATACAATGAAGTGTTAACTAAAGGAGCAATTCCAGACTCATGGACAGAGGCATTGATAACAATAATCTCAAAAGACACCACTATGAAACATAAGATCCAGAACTACAGGCCAATCTCGCTGTTAAACTCAGACTACAAAATCTTTGCTTCAATAATGGTGGAAAGACTGAAAAAAACACTCACCGAAATTATACACCCAGACCAAAAAGACTTCCTACCAAACAGATACATTAAAAACAATATAAGAACAATTATAAATATTTTAGAATATTATGAGACACATCCAGGGGAATCCGTGGTACTCATATTTTTAGATGCCCAAAAGGCATTTGATAATTTAAATTGGGACTTTATAACAAACCAATTAAATAAAATGAATTTTGGAGAAAAGTATATAAGGACAATTAAATCAATATATTCAAAACAAACTGCTAAAATTCTTATCAATGGAGAAACTACTAAAAACTTTAATATAGAAAAAGGAGTCAGACAAGGCTGTCCGCTCTCCCCCTTATTATTTATATTATCACTGGAATCACTATTACAGAAGGTAAGGGAAAACAAGGAAATAAAAGGACTCAAGATAAAAGAACAAGAATACAAACTTCAGGCATTCGCGGACGATTTGGTTTTTAACATTGAAGAACCATTAGAGGTAGGACCAATTTTACTAAAAGAAATAAACGAATTTGGAAAAGTAGCTGGTCTTAAAATTAACAAACAAAAAACTAAAATAATATCCAAAAACTTGACAGATACACAAAATAATGAATTAGAAAAGAAATTAGAACTACAAATTGTAAAGAAAATAAAATACTTAGGAATAAATTTGTCAGCAAAATGCACCACAATAAAAGAAGGAAACTATATGGGCCCAGGATGGAGGAAACTCCTCCATCCTGGTGCTACTTGACCTCTCAGCGGCTTTCGATACCATCGACCATGGTATCCTTCTCCATCGGCTCGGCGAGTTGGGAGTGGGAGGCACCGTTTTACGGTGGTTCTCCTCTTATCTCGCTGATCGGATGCAGTCGGTGTTGGCAGGAGGGCAGAGATCGTCCCCTAGGCCCCTATCATGTGGGGTGCCTCAGGGGTCGGTTCTCTCGCCCATCCTGTTTAATATCTACATGAAACCGTTGGGTGAGATCATTCGCAGACATGGGGTGTGTTTCCATCAGTACGCTGACGACACCCAGCTGTACATCACCACCCCGTCTGACTTCAGGGAGGCAGTTGATGTAATGTGCCGTTGCCTGGACGACGTTAAGATCTGGATGGGGAGGAACAGACTCAGACTCAATCCCGACAAGACTGAGTGGCTGTGGATATTGCCTCCTAAGGACCATGACAACTACCCCTCCTTGGTCTTTGAGGGTGCGAAACTGACTCCCTCAGACCAGGTCCGCAACTTGGGGGTCCTCCTAGATCCACAGCTAAAATTGGACCACCATCTTTCTGCTGTGGCTAGGGGGGCCTTTGTACAGGTCCGCCTAGTGCACCAGTTGCGGCCATACTTGGAGAAGGAGGCTCTACTCACGGTCACTCATGCCCTTGTCACCTCGCGTTTGGACTACTGCAATGCGCTCTACATGGGGCTACCCTTGAAGAGTATCCGGAGACTTCAGCTGGTGCAAAATGTGGCTGCGCGTGCTGTGGTGGGTGTGCCAAGGTACACCCACGTGACACCAATACTCCGCCAGCTGCATTGGTTGCCCATCGGTCTCCGGGTCCAATTCAAGGTGTTGATCACCATCTTTAAAGCCCTTCATGGCTTAGGACCAGGATATCTTCGGGACCGCATTCTGCCTCATACTTCCCTCCGACCGGTTAGGGCCCACAGAGTTGGCCTCCTCCAGGTCCCGTCGGCCAAGCAATGCCGGCTGGCGGGCCCTAGGGGGAGAGCCTTCTCTGTGGCCGGCCCCGTGCTCTGGAACCAACTACCCCCAGAGACCCGGACCATCCCCACTCTGCTGGCCTTCCAAAAAGCCGTTAAAACATGGCTTTTCCTGCAGGTAGGGGGGACAGCTTAATCCACCTGAGATCACCCCCCAAGTATATATGATGTTGAATGGATGTTGTTGTTTTAATACTGTTTTTAAAAATTTGTACTCGTTTTTTTTAATTATGTGTATTTTGATTATTCTTGTATTTTTCCCTGTTGTACGCCGCCCTGAGTCCTTCGGGAGTTGGGCGGCATATAAGAATAACAAAATAAATAAATAAATAAATAAATATTAAAACAAATTGAAAAGAAACTAGACAAATGGAATAAATTACAAATTTCCCTTGTTGGCAGAATTGCAGTGATTAAGATGTCAATATTACCCCAAATTTTATACCTATTTCAAACCATACCAATCAAATTAGAGAAAATGTACTTCAAACAATTAAATAAGATACTAACCAAATTTATATGGGCAGGAAAGAAACCGAGAATTAAATTAAAATACTTACAACAAAACAGGAACCAGGGAGGATTTGGATTGCCAGATTTTGAATTATACTACCAAGCATCTGCCCTAACATGGATAAAGGACTGGATACAAATTAAAAATAGATGCCTACTGGCATTAGAGGGCCATGACTTACATTTAGGGTGGCACGGATTCCTCTGGGATGACAAACATAAAACACATTCATATTTCAAAAGACACAAAATCAGAGATTCTCTCCTTGGAATTTGGTTTAAGATTAAAAAACAATATTATACAAAAACACCACCTTGGTTTTCTGGTATGGAAGCTATTACACACCCTAATACAACAAATCTGAATAAAATGGTCACATATGAAGAAATACTAGAAGAAGGGGGAGCCTTAAAATCTATATCAAAACTAGAACAGGAAGGAATCAAAATCGATTGGTGGCCATATTTTCAAATTAAGAACAGATTAGAAAATGACAAAAGAAAGTACGGAATACAAAAAGTAAGATCAGAATTAGACAAAATTTTATTAGGTCAAGAACAAAAAGCAATAACCAAAATATATAAATTTCTTCTAAAATATAAAATGCAAAAAGACATAATAAAGGGAAATATGATAAGCTGGACTAAAAACTTTGGATACGATATACAACTAAATCAATGGGAAAAAATTTGGAATCAGAACTATAAAATGACAAAATCAGTCTCATATAAAGAAAATTATTATAAACTATTTTATAGATGGCACGTCCCCCCAGCGAGATTGGCAAAAATGTATAAAAATCTAGCACCTAATTGTTGGAGATGCCAACACAAAACAGGATCTTATTACCATATGTGGTGGACCTGTCCAAAAATAAAAAACTACTGGAATACAATCAAAAACTGGCTAGCAGAAATTACACAACAGGATATAGACATCAAACCGGAAGCTTTCTTACTGGGAATCATTAATCAAAAAATGAAAAAAAAAACACTACTATATTACACTACATATATTAACAGCGGCAAGAATAATGATAGCACAAAGTTGGAAACTAAATGACACTCCTGACGAAAGCAGTATAATTAGAAAAATTCTGGATTGTGCCGAAGCAGACAAATTAACTATGGAACTAAAAGGAAAGGAAGACTCCGATTACTACAAAATTTGGAACTTATTCTATAACTGGTATGAAAAACGAAAACAAACACTATCAATATAACAAAAGTAAACACAAATTAAATAATAAGACATATAGAAATCTGATTAAGGAACTTATAAGAAAATTAGTTATATTATACTAATGTATATGTATATTATGATATTACAAAACTAAAAACATCTTTTTTTCTGTACTATTATCATTATTATTATTAATATTATCATTAATGTTATTACTATTGTATTATTATCAATGTTATTGTGAACATTATTATTATCACTACTGATTTATAATACATATTACAAAAATACAAGACAAAAAAAAATCGAAAACTATATAAAAATAGATTGCTAATACATATTTGCCGTAAGATAAATCATAGAGATCGACAGTTTTATAGCTGTATGCGCTTTTTATGTTTTGTACATGTTTGTAATGTATTTGTTATCGTCATAAATGTTTTCTTTTGTATGTTTTTTAAATGTAAATAACTCAATAAAAATTATTTTTTTTAAAAAAAAGATAAGGCTTAGGCTAGAAATATAGGCATACCAGAATGTTTCCTTCCTGCCTCCTTTGCAGGATTAGCCCTGTAAAGTGGGAAAAGATTTCTTCCAACAACCAGTTGTCCGAACTGCTCAGAAAATTAACATCTGGTTCGGGAGAACTGGTGCAAACCAGTAGCAGCACATCTCTGGTTATGGCTCCCAGCACTTTCCAAGCAACCTTTGATCACTCCTCCTTCAAATAGATAATTTGATATTCCTTCCAAAACAATGGGTAATAAAACTTTATTGATTTTATGGATCTTGAAGATACACTGGAAAAATATGTTTATGTACTGGTAAATATATGAATGACATGAATGATTCAAATCAGTTGAGGATGAGATAAGGATAACATTATGCAACTAAGGCTACTGTATCTGGGATGCAAAAATCCAGATTACAACCAGATGCAGATGACCGTAGATGGCAGAAAACAAACTCTTTGTTGCCTTCTAATTGTCTTCTGGAGTTTTGTACCCCAGCTTCGAGAGCCCTTCATCAAAAATAAAATTTGTCAACCCATGATGGGTCATGAGAAATTTCAAGCTGGGATAGATTGTTTGTATTTAAATACTTTCACCTAAATCTTTTAAAGTTTTGGGGGAAGGCATATGGATTGCAGGAAATTCCTTTAGCCCCAATACTATAATATGATCAGGGGTGGGCTCCTCCCGGTTTGGACCGGTTCACCCGAACCTGTAGCAACCCGCTGGTGATGTCACAATGACATCACCGAACCGGATTGATCGGTGCCGGTCTGTGGGCACTGCCATCTTTTTGAATTTTTTAAGATTTTTTTTCCCTTCTGAGCATGCGCAGAAGGCAAGTTCTGGCACTGTGCATGTGGTCACCATCTTTTTTTTGGCTTTGTTTTTTTGCCACGTGGCGCGGGAGGAAGCGAACTGGCAGCGAGGTAAGTTAGAACCCACCCCTGCTTCCAGGGTCCCCCGTGCCCCTTTTGGCTCCCAGGAGGCTGTAGGGAGGCTTGCTAGGCCCAAAATGGGGTGCGGGGGGCCTTCAAGGGAGAAAGAAAGAAAGAAACCCTCATTGTTTGGGGATCCCCACGTGTACTAAGTTTGTGTTGAGAGCTTATTGTAAGTGGCTGCTAAGCTATCCTTGCTCAGGCTAAGCTAATCAAGAGTGGAGCTCTAAGAATGCCAGATGATCAATGGGCATGTTATCAGTTTCAAAATATCTGGCTTTTCGTCCTGCTACCAAAGACCTTCTGGGGTTCTTCACAGGGAAGGTGGGAGGGAGGGAAGGGAAAACCCAGTGGTGGGTTCCTACCGGTGCAGCCCACTCTATCGCACTGGTAGCAACCAGCTGGTGATGTCACGGTCGGTTACAGGTCCCTGGGCACCGCCATCTTTTTTATGAAGTTTTTTGAAATTTTTTTCTTTTCTTCTGAGCATGTGCAGAAGCCGAGCTTCCGGCCCTGTGCATGCATCTACATCTTGTTTTTGGCTTTATTTTTTTATTTTATTTGCCCTGCCCACTCACTCCTCACCATTTAAGCTGCCTTCCCAGTTCCCACGTGATGCCTGCCCTGCGCCCCAACTGAGCTACCTCCTCCTGCCTACAGGTAAGTCGCGGTCGTGCTAGCCCCCCCCCCATCCAGACCGGTGGCTGCATGTGCATGTCCCCTCTCTGCCCGGGTGCATTTCCCACAGCCGGGATTCTGGAGGAGAACCACCGTTACCCCCCCTCGCCAGTTACAGAGAAGAAGCAGCGCTGCCGCAGGAGCCAGGGTAAGAGATGCGCTGGCCTGAAGGGATGCTTGCCAGGCAACGGGTGTGTGTGTGAGGCAGTCCCCGAGGGTTGAATTAGGCGGGACTCATTCCACCCAGGTCCCTCCAAATGGGTCTCCCTATGTTAGCCTCCCTGAGAAAGAAAGAGAAAGACAGAAAGAAAGAGGAAGGAAGGAAGGGAGAGTGAGAGAGACAAGAAAGAAAATAAAGGAAGGAAGGAAGGACCCTGCCCAGATCTGTCCACCGCCACTTCCTGGGAGATGCGCTGCTGCCGGGACAGGACGGGCAGGCCGCCCTCCCCACCCGCCCTTCCTCACCGAGCGCTCCACCGGCGACTCTGCCCTGCCCAGATCTGTCTGCTGCCACTTCCCAGGAGACAGTTGGAGCGAGGGGTGGGTGGGAGCGCTCGTGGGCCTGGCCGGTGCTTGGATTACCTTCCTGGCGAGGCTCGGAGACCACCCAGCACGCCTATCTGCCGGCTCTCCAGGCAGTGCCACTGTCTCCCTGCCCTGCCAGCCCCAGACTCTGAGGCCGGCAGAGCTCCATAGGTGCGCGCCCCAATGCTGCCCAGCCCGCGAAGTTCCCAGAGCCGAGGGGGCGGCGGTGCTGCCGCTGGGCCGGACCGCCCGCTCTCCCAGAGCACTTTCTTCCTTTCTTCTTTCTCCCACCACCGAGAAGAGAGAAAGAGAAAGAAAGAAAGAAAGAAAGAAAAAGAGAGAGAGAGAGAGGGAGGGAGGAGCGCTTGTGGAGGCTCGGTGAGCATAACGGTATGAAATGTTAAACCTGGAAGATTTGTAATGGCTAAATGTCAAGGGCAGTTCCCGTCCTTTTCACCTATGTATTTGGAAAGGATCCTAGAAAAACTCCTTTGCCAGCACTTTGCACTGCCTCGTAAACAGATCGCAGTGCCTCTGGACGCGGACCCCGTTAGAAGCTGCATCCGCGGCATGCTACAAATCTTCCCCAACTCCCTGGGCTTCCAGTGTTTTTCTTTCAGCCTTCTAGGCTGGTGCTGCCTTCCTCTTCGGTCTCTGCTGACCTGCTGAAACCCAGAGAGTTTCGCGCCGGGATAAAAGGCTTTCATTTCCGTGCCTGCAAAAACAGTCTGGAGTGTCTTCCCCCCTCCCCACAACCCCCACCCCATGCTCCCGACTGAAAAGCTCCAGCTGGAAAGTAGGTCGCTCAGAACTTGTCAGGGGAAACGCGGCTCTATTTGGAGAAAAGGGAGTCTAGGAGTGGACCTGGTATGGGATGGAAATGTCTTGATGCAAAGTTCCTGTTATGTCAGAGGTCTTCAAACTTGGCAACTTTAAGACTTGTGGACAGAGAGATAGATCAGGCTCTTTCAGGGAATTGCAAGCAACATTACTAGCTATGCAAGAGACGATATGTAAAAATCAAAAGGAAATAAGCAGAGAAATAGGAGAGGTTAGAAATGATACGGGAGAACTTAAAGAAAAGATACAATCTATGGATGGGAAATTTGAAATATTTCAACAACAGATTATAAAAACTGAACAAAGAGTATGTGATATAGAGGACAAAATGGTGAAAGAAGGAAAAAGAGTTGATGAAATTAATGAAAGATTGACACAAGCCAATAGGGAGCTCGAAATGACAGTAATTACCTTGGAATTAGAAAAATCTGCCTTCTTTTTACAATTTCAAAATATTAAAGAAGTGAAGGGGGAAGACCTACCTGACATGATGACTGAACTGTTGGCAGGAGCATTAGGAATTGGAAAGGAGGAAATGGCTAATGAAATAGACGAGATTTATAGAATCCATATGAATTTTGCTAGGCGACACAACCTCCCTAGAGAAGTACATGTTAAGTTTGTGAAAAAATCCATAAGAGATGAAATTCTATTTAGGACTAGGGATGACCCGTTAGAGTATGGAGGAAAACAATTGACAGTTCTCAAACAAATCTCTAAAAGGGTTAGAGATATGAGAAGACCATTTCAAATGACTACCTCTAAACTTATAAGGAAAAATATTAACTTTAGATGGATGACTCCACAAGGAATAATGGTATTTTGGCAAGAGAAAAAATATAGGCTAGAATCGGTGGAGCAGGCTGAAGATTTTTATATACAAAACTTTGGCAACGACGATGGAACAGTAGAAAAGGAAATAATAGAATCACGAGAAGAAGGAGAGATAATAACAAAATCAGTAGAAAAAGAAACGGCCTATATGGAAAAGAAAGATAATAGGAGGGGAGAGATAGATAATGGAAAGCAAGATGAAAATAGGTCTACAGAACATAAAGAGGCTAGATCAACAAGAGTTACAAGATCAAAATTTAGATAGGGGATTGGGAGAAGGAATAGAAATTTTGTCTATAAATGTAAATAGATTAAACTCTCCGCAAAAAAGGAAAAAATACCTACACAAATTAAGTAAGATGAATTTGGATGTAATAATACTACAAGAAACGCATATAAAGAAACAAAATAAACATTTATTAAATTACCCCAAATTGGGAAATTTGTTTATGTCACTATCACAACACAAAAAAAGTGGTGTAGTAATATATGTAACCAAGGAACTTATAGCAAAACAGATCTACGTAGATTTATTTATTTTATTTATTTTGTGAGATTTATATACCGCCTCACAGTGCAAGCACTCTCTAAGTGGTTTACACCAGTAAGCAATGTATATTTATATTGCCCCCAACAATCTGGGTCCTCATTTTACCTACCTCGGAAGGATGGAAGGCTGAGTCAACCTTGAGCCGGTGAGATTTGAACCGCTGACCTGCGGATCACAATCAGCTAAAGTGACCTACAGTACTGCCTCTAACCGCTGCGCCACCTCGATGATGATGGGAGATACTTATAATTGAAATAATTTTGAATAAAGAAAAAATAGCACTAGTAGGATTATACGCTCCCAATGATGGACAGAAACTATTTTTTAAAAAACTACATAACATTATAGGTGAACTTGAATATGAAAAAATTGGTATAATTGGAGATTTTAATGCAATAGTAGATAGAACAATGGACTATAAAAGTAATAAAATTAGAAAAGGAATTAGAAAAACTTTCCCCACTACATTTTTTAAAATGATAGAAGAGTTCGATATTAAAGATAGCTGGAGAGAATGGAATATAGGAACACAACAATATACATATTATTCAGGCCGGCACACCTCATGGTCTCGGATCGATATGGCATGGCTAACGGCAGAATTGAACTTAGACATAAATAAAATTATAATTGATACAAACTCCTGGGCTGATCATCACCCAATAAGAATACAGTTAAAAGGACAAAAAAGATTAAGAGATGGACATTAAAAAGGGCAATTTTGAATCATAAAGAGTTTAAAATAAAAATGGAAGCACAATTAGATTTATTTTTTGAAACAAATAAAAAAGAAGATACAAATTGTCAAATCTGGTGGGACACGGCCAAAGCTTTTATAAGAGGAGTAGCTATCGCATATATGGCTAAAGAGAACAATTGTAAAAAACAACTACAAAAGAAATTAGAAGAAGAATTAAAAAAAGAAGAAACTAAACTGCAAAATGAACCACACAGGCAGGAAATTAAACAACAGATTGATCTTATTAAACATAAAATGAATAATATAGAGAAAGCAGAATTGGTACAACATATAAGACGCGTTAAACAAAATTTCTTTGAAAATGCTAATAAACCAGGACGATGGCTCGCTTATAAAATTAAGAAACAAAGAGAGGAAAGAAGGATAGAGAAATTATATAATGAAAAAGGAGAAATAATATATGATAAAGAGGGGGGAAAGGAGTAGCCCTCGAATTTTATAAACAATTATATAATGATATGGAAAGAAAAGATAATAGTAAAATTTTAAAATACTTACAAAAATCCAAATTGCCAAAAGTCCCTCCTGAGACTCAACTAATGCTAAATGAAGAAATAACACTTTCAGAAATATTAAATGCAATCAAAAAAACAAAAAATAACAAAGCACCAGGCCCTGATGCCCTGCCAGTTGAGATATATAAGACCTTTCAAGACTCTCTAAGCCCAAGAATATTAGATGTATATAATGAAGTATTAAAAAATGCGAAAATTCCGAAATCTTGGGAAGAAACAACAATAACTTTGATTTGTAAAGATAATATTGATCCTGCACAAATAAAGAATTACAGACCCATATCCCTCTTAAATTCAGATTACAAAATATTCATGGCCATAATGGCTGAGAGATTAAAAATATATATGACAGAGTTTATACACGTAGACCAAAATGGCTTTTTGCCTAAAAGATATATAAGAAATAATATCAGGATAATCTTAGACTCTCTAGAATACTATGAGGCGCACAATGAAAAGCAAATGGCATTAATTTTTTTAGACGCGCAAAAAGCGTTTGATAACGTTAGGTGAGATTTTATGCTTTGCCAATTAAAATATATGGATTTTGGGGGAAATTTTATAAAAATGTTTAAAACGATATATTCAGAACAGAGAGCAAAAATAATTATTAATGGGGAAACAACAGACAGTTTTTATATATAAAAAGGAACAAGACAAGGTTGCCCACTGTCTCCCTTATTGTTTATAATGTCCTTAGAGGTGCTAACAAGAAATATCAGGGCAGATGACCAAATAAAAGGCCTAGAGATTAAAAAAGAAAGCTTTAAAATACAAGCTTTTGCAGACGATCTAGCTTTTATTATTGAGGAACCACTGCAATCAGGAAGTAGACTGATGGAAGTATTGGAGGAATATGGAAAATTGGCTGGCTTAAAAATAAACAGAGAAAAAACTAAAATGATTGTTAAAAATATGACTAAGACACAAGAACTTGAATTAGTAGAAAAATTGGATATTCAAACTACAAACAAATAAGATACTTGGGGATACAAATAACATCAAGGTGCGCCACATTGAAAAAAGATAACCATGAAAAATTGATAGAACAAATAAAATTGGATTTAGATAAATGGACAAATCTTCAACTCTCCCTTATGGGGAGAATAGCATTAACAAAAATGAATATACTACCAAGGTTGTTATTTATATTCCAATGCATACCGATTAAATTGGAAAAAGAATTCTTTCAAAATTTAAACAAAATTACACTCAAATTTGTATGGCAAAAGAGAAAAGCAAGGATTAAATTAAAATTGTTACAAGATTCAAAGGAAAGAGGAGGATTTGGATTTCCAGATTGGGAAAAATATTATTTGGCCACTAAATTAATATGGATAAAAGATTGGATACAACTGAAAAATCAAACTGGAAGGACACGATCTACAAGTAGGCTGGCATGCCTTCTTGTGGGAAGAAAAACATAAAAATCACCAATACTTCCTGAGACATTATGTTAGACGAGCACTGATAGACGCATGGATAATAATCAAACGGCAAAATTACATAAAGATCCCTAATTGGACTTCGACCTTAGAGATGATTACTCATCCAAACTTTATGAACCCAGAGAAAGTAATAACATATAAACAGATAACAAATGAAATTGGAGATTTAAAATTGAGGACAGAATTAAAGGAAGAAGGCGTAGATTTAGAATGGTGGGCATATTTACAACTGCAGTCAAAACATGGGAAAGATAAAAAAAATCCAGGAATTGAAATGGAACTAACAGAATTAGATAAAATAATTTTAGGACCAGAAGATAAAACAATTAAATTTTTTTACCAATACTTCTTAGAATGGGCCTTATTTGAAGAGCAGGTCAAAGAAACCATGATAACTTGGTGTAGAGATTTTGGGTTTAATATTGACCTAGAAAAATGGCAAGACTTATGGCAAAGAAACCAAAAATTGACACTGGCTACTTCATATAAGGAGAATTTATACAAGATGTTTTACAGGTGGCACTTCCCACCAACAAGATTAGCCAAAATGGGTACACATCTTTCTTCATTATGTTGGAAATGTAAAATCCAACCCGGCACCATATTATCATATGTGGTGGGAATGTCATAAAGCACGAGAATTCTGGACAACAATCAAACAATGGCTGGAAGAAATACTGAAAATAAAATTGGACCTCAAACCAGAACTTTTTTTATTAGGGATAACATTAGATAAATATGATAAAAATATAATATACTTAATGTTACATATATTGACTGCCGCAAGGTTAACTTTCGCTCAAAATTGGAAAAAACAAAACGTACCCACAGAAGAAGAAATTTTACGTAAAATATTAACATGTGCTGAAATGGATAGGTTAACGTCAGAAATGAAGGGAAAAGATGAAATTGAATACATTGAAACCTGGAATAAATTATATCATTGGTGGGGAGAAAGTAGAACCAAGATTAAAAATTAAAATGGTGGAGATGAAAAGAAAAACTATAACTCATTATTTGCAATTTAAGATAAATAACGATGTATAAATTAACGGAATGTAAATATGTATACTAGATTATGATTCGTCATGTACTTGTTTTTTATGTTTATTGTATGTTTTGTCTTTTTACCTGTTTTATAAATAAAAAACTTTTTAAAAATTAAAAAAAAAAGACTTGTGGACTTCAACTCCCAGAATTCTCCAGCCAGCATAGCTGGCTGGAGAATTCTGGGAATTGAAGTCCACAAGTCTTAAAGTTGCCAAGTTTGAGGACCCCTGGGTTAGGTAGAGAAGTCAGCTTCCTTTCCTTTCAAAGCCTGCCTGATACAGTGAGCAGATCAGCGAGGAGCCAAGTGAACTTTGGTTCTCCTGAAAGCTTTTGTGAAGCAGTTAAAGAAAATGCCTTGTGCGGTACTTCACTCCTCCCCAGTTGAGAGTGAGACCATTTATCTAGGCTAGGAGGCTGAAGTCTAACTGATCTGAAAAACACAGTTGGGAGAAGGCAGCCCTAAAATCTGGATGGTTGTTATCTTTGGGCTGATTCAAACCATGTAATATTGGCATCAAGCAATGGACAAGGTAATGAGTTGTTTTGCTTAAAGCCATCTTTTTGAGTAATGTTACTCTTCTGAGGTGGCTTTAAGAACTCTGAACCACACACAAAAATAATTTCAGCAAGAAAAAAATCTTGGAGTTGACATTTTCAAGCCAAGTACAGCACAGTTTTTTTCTAAACTGTGTTTGCAGAGTATTTTGGTTTGTATTTTCATGGAAGAAACCAGCAGCAATGGTCTTATATTTATCCCTTTGAAGTGGGAATTTAAAAGGCAGCACTTTGCACACAGGCCAGAAACAAATAGCCTGTTTAAGTATTCATGGTACTGGACATATGTAATGTAATCTGAGGACCTAGATCCCATAAATCTTCAGGCTGCCATAGTTCATTTTTGTGTGCTTGTGTGTAATATGTATGTACACATATGGCATATATACAGAGGATTAAATAGTATATTTTGGATGTTCTGTAGTAGTAAATAGATAGGGAAATTGTATCTTGTTGAGGCCTTTGAGGTGAGGAGAGGCCAGGCACCCTAACCGTAACCCTTGACGTGAGTGACGTCAAGTTGGCCATGTCCACCCAGTCACATGATCACCCAGTCACATGACCAAGCCATCCCCACCCAGTCACATGTCTGCCAAACCACTCCCGCCCAGTCACATGACTGCCAAACCACTCCCACCCAGTCATATGACCGCCAAGCCACTCCCACAAAATTAAACCACTCCCACAAAATTAAGCCACTCCCACAGAGCGGCAGTAAAAAATTTGGAACCCACCCCTGGGTAAACCCTTTTACTCACACTTCATCCTCACTGTTTGGAGATCCCCACGTGCACTGCGCTTGAGTTGAGAGCTAATTGAAAGTGCTGTTAGCTATCCTTGCTCAGGCTAAGCTAATCAACAGTGGAGCTCTAAGAATGCCAGATGATCAATGGGCATGTTCTCAGTTTCAAAACATCTGGCTTTTCTTCCTGCTACCAAAGACCTTCTGGGGTTCTTCACAGGAAAGGAGAAAGGGAGGGAGGGAGGGAGGGAGAAAGAGAGAGAGAGAGAGAGAAAGAAAGAAAGAAAGAAAGAAAGAAAGAAAGAAAAAGAGAAAAAGAAAAAGAAAAAGAAAAAGAAAAAGAAAAAGAAAAAGGAAGGAAGGGAGAGAGAGAGACAAGAAAGAAAAAGAGAAAGAAAGAAAGAGAAAGGAAGAGAAAGAGAAATAAAAAGAAAAAGAAAGAGGAAGGAAGAGGAAGGAAGGAAGGGAGAGGAGAGAGAGAGAGGGAGGGAGGGAGAGGGAGAGGGAGAGAGAAGAGGAAGGAAGCACCACAAACCCTGCCACTAGACGTGGCTTCAGAAGACACTTTGAAACAGCACAGCAATTTAGGGTTGGAAGATATCTCGGAGGTCATCTAGTCCAACCCCCTGCTGCAGCAGGAAACCTTACATTGTCTGGATTATTTTAGTGCCTCTAACAGAGAGGAAAATTGCCAGAAAGGAGAAGGAGTTTATTAGGACAAGGCTGCCATGAAGAGGAAGGCAGAGATAGTCCTTGACTTATGATCACAATTGAGCCCAAAATTTTGGTTGCTAAGCAAGAGCATTGTTAAGTGACTTTCACCACATTTTACTCAATCCATGACATTTCCTGGCTCTAACAGTGATGTGCAAGCTAGGGAAGAACATCTGAAGGCATGTGTAATGTTCTAATGTACAGAAGTTATGGTTAAATGTGTGGCAGAAAGTGGACTCGGTGTATTTTTCCAAATGCAGTAAGTGAGGTTGAATGTGTAGTTTTAGAAGAGCTCTCTCTCTCTCTCTCTCTCTGTGTGCATGTGTACATACACATACAGTATATATAGTAGATAATGTGCCTGTGTGTAATATGTATGTACACATATGGCATATATACATAGGATTAAATAGTATATTTTGGATGTTCAGTAGTAGTAAATAGACAGGGAAATTGTATTTCATTGAGGCCTTTGAGGTGAGGAGAGGCCAGGCACCCTAACCCTAACCCTAACCCTAACCCTTGACGTGAGTGATGTCAAGTTGGCCACGCCCACCCAGTCACATGACCACCCAGTCACATGACCACCCAACAACCCCCACCCAGTCACATGACTGCAAAGCCACTCCCACCCAGTCACATGACCACGAAGCCATGCCCACTGTCACATGACCATCAAGACACTCCCACAAAATAAGCTACACCCACAGAATCGGTAGTAAAAATTTAGAACCCACCCCTGAATATGATTGAGCAGAGGCTATGCCAAATTCCGAATGAGTCTGTTGCTGAATTAATTATTCTTAGCCTATGAATACTGTGAATGATTCAGTGCTGCAAGTGTTTTATTTTGGCTGTAAATTGGCGAGCATCCACCAAATGTCTTTCATTGTGCTCCTCATAAATTGGAACTGGATTACTCTAGAAGAGTGTCATTATTTCACTGCTGTACTTTGTACCTGCAAACCTATGGCATCAATTAGAATAAAAATAGCATGATGGTTTGATTAGCCAGTGTGTCTTTAGCAGAAGGGGAGAAAAATCAGTTTTGTTTTGTTTTGACTGAGTTGCAAAACATGGAGATAAATGCCATTAGGTAATATGATGGTCATTAAAACTAAGCTGGCTTGTATAATTAGCTGAACAGAAGTGATAGTATTAAGAAGATCAAATTCCTTTCATATGTTTTATATTTAGGAGTCTATGTGTGGGGAGGTTTCCATTTTTACAGTACTTAATTTGTACAGTAAAGATTATTAAGGCAATGGCTAATCGATAAGTCACATACTGCTCATACAATGGGCTTGATTGGATTTTATTTATTTATTTATTTATTTATTTATTTATTTATTTATTTATTTATTTATTTATTTATTTATTTATTTATTTATTTATTTATTTATGTATTTAGTCAAGTACGTGTTGGTAATATACATAGATGTAACATTGTTTATATACATAAGATTGGCACTGAAAGAGGGAACATTAGGACAGGGACGGTAGGCACGCTGGTGCACTGATGCACGCCCCTTACTGACCTCTTAGGAATCAGGTGAGGTCAACAGTGGGCAGTCTTAGGGTAAAGTTTTGGGGTTTTGTGACGAAACCACAGAGTCAGGTAGTGAATTCCAGGCATTTACCACACTGTTGCTAAAGTCATATTTTCTACAGTCAAGTTTGTAGCGGTTCACTTTGAGTTTGTATCTGTTATGTGCTCGTGTATTGTTGTGGTTGAAGCTGAAGTAGTCATTGACAGGAAGGACGTTGTAGCGGATAATTTTATGAGCTATGCTTAGGTTGTGCCGAAGGCGACGTAGTTCTAAGCTTTCTAAGCCTAGGATTTCAAGTCTGGTTGCGTAAGGTATTCTGTAGATGAGTGGAGGACTCTTCTTGTAAAGTATCTCTGGACACTTTCTAATGTATTTATGTCCGATATGCGGTGTGGGTTCCAGACAGATGAACTGTATTCGAGGATTGGTCTGGCGAATGTTTTGTATGCTCTGGTTAGTAGTGTGATATTACCGGAGAAGAAGCTACGTAAGATTAGGTTAACAACTCTTGAAGCCTTTTTGGTGATGTTGTTGCAGTGGGCTTTGGCACTTAGGTCTTTTGATATGAGTATTCCAAGGTCTTTGACAGAGTGAGGGTTGTCTGTAAGGTCTTGTCTATTCAGCTTGTATTTAGTGTTCTGATTTTTTTTGCCAATGTGTAGGACAGAGCATTTGTTGGTTGAGATTTGGAGTTGCCAGATGTTTGACCATTCTGACACAAAGTCAAGGTCTTTTTGGAAGATAGCAGTGTTGTCGGTGGTGTTGAAGAGTTTTACATCATCAGCGAAGAGAACGCAGTCACTAGTAATGTGATCGCAAAGGTCATTTATATAGAGTATGAAGAGTGTGGGTCCTAGTACGCTGCCTTGGGGTACACTGCTGTTAACAGGAACGGGATTTGATAGGGTGCTCCCTATTTTGACCACTTGTCTGTTTGACAGGAACGCAGTTATCCAGTCATGTAGAGATGCCGTAGGATTTCAGTTTCAGAAGTAATTTATCGTGAATCACTGAGTCGAAGGCTTTACAGAAGTCTATGTAAACTGCGTCTATTGTTTTGCTCTGGTCAAGTTTTGTGGTCCATATGTTTTTGCAGTGTAGTAGTTGTAGATTGCAGGATAGTTTTTTCCTGAAACCAAATTGTTTGTCTGAAAGTAGATTGTTAGTTTCTAGGAGGAGGGTAATGGATTGGTTTATGATTGATTCCATGACTCTGCATGTGACGCAGCATAGAGAGATTGGTCGGTAGTTTTCTACTAGACTGGGATCTCCCTTTTTGAAGATGGGGATGACCGTGGCTAATGACCATAGGTTTGGTAGGGAACTGGTCCTATAGGATTTTTCAAAGATTATGCGTAGTGGTTCAGCAATGGCTGTGGAGATCTTTTTTAGGAAGTATGCACAAAGTCCATCTGGTCCGATTGACAGAGAAGGTTTTAGGTCATGTAGTGCTTTTTCAACGTTGTATTCAGTGAAGTCTATTTGTGTTAAATTGTTGTGAGTATTTGTGGTACGACTAGGGAATTTTGGGCATGAGCCATTGCTGTTTACAAAGACTGAGCCAAAGAATGTGTTGAAGAGGTTAGCTTTGACTGTTTCATCGTAGCATTCTTTGTTGTTTGGTCCTTTTAGTGGTGGGAGGGGTCTCGAGTCCTTGAGTTTGTTATTTACGAAGTTGTAGAAGGTGCGGTTAGATTTAGTGCGCAGAAGGTTTTCCTCTTGTTTGCTGTGGTAGTTGGAGCATTCCATCTTTATTTGGTGGCATATATTTTTGTAGCGGTTTTTGAAGTTAGCTACATAGCCTGTTTTGTTTTTTCGCCAGAGGGAATTTTTTTTGGATTGAAGCTTCCTTATTGATATGGGTAGTTTGTTTTTTTTTGTTATGGTGGTTATTAGTGATACGTGTAATCTGATAGTTCTTTTGACTTCGAGCAAGAAGATGTTATAGAGGTCATCGGCAGTGTTACAGTTAGAGAATAGAGTTTGCCAGTCAAGAGTTGAGAGGTCGGTGTCTATGAGTTCATAGTTGGCTTTTTTAAAGTTATACTTGGGTGTCCCATTATTAAGGTGATTCTTGCAATGGTGTAGATTGTGGCTAAAGTCTATCATGCTGTGGTCGCTGTTGGAAAAGGGTTCTTTTATTTGAAGTCCATAAATTGCATGACATTTGAACAAGAAAGAAACTATGGGTCACAAGAGGATCAGTTTTAACTTTCCAAAATATTTGTTTGGTTTCTATGTTCCTTTATTCATTCAATTTGAAACCATAGATCAAAAGAACAATGAGAAATAAAACAAAACAGAGTAAATAACAATAGGCATAGAAGTAATATAAAAACAAAAAAAAGTAAAATGGCAATAATATTAATGTTAATAATAAAAATAATGGCAAAATAAAACAAAATATTACCAGGATGGAAACTAATCACACTCATCATCTTCTAACTGTGATTGTTCTTGGTGTGCTGTAGAATGGTTTATTGGGAGGAAAGACATTATTTCCCATTGGGGTCAATTCAAGGATCTAGTATCAGCTTGGCAGATTTTCACTAGACACAGGTATGGTTCAAAAGCATATAAATAGAACATGTCAGTGATGGGCTTTTACCGGTTCGCACCGGTTTGGGAGAACCGGTAGCAGCAATTTGGTCTGGGTCGCCGAACCAGTAGCGACGGCTGGCTGGCCACACCCCTGAACCGGTCGTCCACCGTGCCTCGCCTTTGCCATGTGCATCCACAGAACTGCCTCCTCCTGCCTACACACATGTAAGTATTTGCGCTAGCCTACCCCCCTCCCCGCTGGGCCAGAATCTCCTGAAGCCACCGGCATTGCAGCTGTGGCGGGGATGGGGGGGCAGCCCAACAAGCTTCACAGCCATGTGACTACGAAGCTTGCCAGACTGGGTGGTCCCTCCCCGCTGGCTCGTGTCTTCCAAAGCCGCCGCCATTGCAGCCATGGCAGGGACGGAGGGGGGCCAGCCCGGCAAGCTTCGCAGCCAGGTGGCTACAAAGCTTGCTGGGCCGGGCGGCCCCCTCCCCACTGGCTAACATCTCCTGAAGCCACTGGCATTGCAGCCAGGCTTGTCCGGGCTGCAGCTGAGCTCGCTGCCCTGAGCTGGCGGAGGCACCGCAGGCTGCGGCTGGGAGCGCGCTAACCTTGCTCTCCCAGGGCATCACCTGCCCACCAACCATCAGCAGAGGCGCTCTCCGGGAAGGATGGGAGAGGCCGGCTGCCAATCCATGGCCCCATGGAGGAGTGGCTCCGCATGGCCTGAGCACCGGACTCCACCATTGCCACCGCCCCACCCAGCTCGCCCACAGCTGGCTCCCAAGCTAGGAGGCAGCAGCCGGTTCCCCCTGCCCTCCGGATCACCAGCATGAGCGTGGGTCTCCAGGAGTTCAACAACAATGTGAGTAGCAACGCTGGCTTCCCACCCAGCCACCCACTTTTGGTCGCGGGCAGGCTTGTTTTGCAAAAGCACAGCACAGCTGAGGGCCATGCTCAACCGGGCCGGGCCAGCAAAGAAACCAACTGATCCAAAGGCAGGGACACTTTTTTGGGAGCGAGGGGGGACACCATGCTTGCAACTTTTATCCCTAGCCCACCCACTCACCACCCATGTCCGACTATAGGGACTACGTTGGAGGAACCCAGGCGTGATTGGGTTTTTTATTTATTTTATTATATATACAAAGACATTACAGAACATACAAATATACTGTATATTGATAGGAAGCACAGTTCCTATTTCAGTTATAGCTCTAGATCAGTCTACACATGTTTCATCTATTTGTCATTTTCATTCAATATATTTAATACATTTGTGTTTTCCACCATATATTTCTAGTTTCTGTTCTACTTTTTATCCTATTTCAGCTAATCTATATAAATAAAAATGTAAATGTTCGTTTGTTCAAAATCTTAAATCTCTGAAAGTTCTTCACTGATTGCTTTGAAATTTTGACACAACATTGCATTTGAATACGCATGTGTTTTTATATATCTACGGTATATTATATAGATGTCACACCTGTGACAGGTAAAAACATGCTTTTTTGAAAAACAGTGCCATCTGTTGGACATAAAAGCAACACACGCTATACTAAATATTTTGCAGGACGAATTTTATTGCCTCATAACTTCTGCAATTTAGTGACGTCAAAAGAAGAATTGTTTCAAAAAGTATTTCCCAATATTCAAACCAATTATAAGAATCACGATTGGCTGAGTGAACGAGCTATTCTTGCAGCCAAGAACAAAGATGTCTACGAACTTAACAATATTATTCACTCTAACATTCAAAGCGAGGCAGTCACATACAAGTCCGTCGACACTGTTGTGGAAGCAGATGAAGCAGTTAATTATCCAACAGAATTTTTGAATTCACTCAATCTGCCAGGGATGCCACCGCACGTACTGCAATTGAAAATTGGCGTGCCAATTATCATGCTGTGAAATATGAACCAGCCAAAGCTTTGCAACAGCACGCAGCTTGCAGTAAAAAAATTAATGGCCAACGTCGATTCGAATCAGGAAATCATTTCCCAAAATATACATAAAAAGCAGCCCAATTATTATCTATAAACTAGATTTGCGGTAGGGAGGGAAAGAGAGAGAGGAAGAGAGGGAGAGTGAGGAGAGAGAGGGGGAGAGAGGGAGGGAGAGAGAAGAAGGGAGGGAAAGAGAGAGGGGGAGGGAGAGAGGGAGGGAGGAAGGGAAAGAGAGAGGAAGGGAAGGAGGGAAGGAAAGAGAGAGGGAGGGAAAGAGAGAAGAAGGGAGGGAAAGAGGGAGGGAGAGGGGGAGGGAGGGAAAGAGAGGGAGGGAGGGTAGGGGTGTGTGTGTGTGTGTGTGTGTGTGTGTGTGTGTGTGTGTGTATGGTTTCAAATCATGGTGGATATGCCATTTCAATTTAAGAGATTGCAATTCCCAATTCGATTATATGTTGCGTGTTCTAGAGTCGGCAAACCAGACAATCTCTATATCTGCACAGACAATGGAACAAAAAAAATTGTATACCCACAAGCATTGTGAAATCAAACATATTAGAAACGTGTGCTTTCTCTTTTCTTTCTTCTCCATTTAACCAGACTGAGCCACAGCAACGCGTGGCCGGGTACAGCTAGTTTTTCTATAAAGTTTTATAAAGTTTTATATTATATTTTCAGTCTTCAGTTTCTATATACATTTCATTTACATACAAATCTTTTACATATTATATATATATATATATATATATATATATATATATATATATATATATATGTATGTATGTATGTATGTATGTATGTATGTATGTATGTATGTATGTGTATATATATATATATATATATATATATATATATATATATATATATATATATATATATATATATATATATATATATATATATATATATATATATATATATATATATATATATATATATATATATATATATATATATATATATATATATATATATATATATATATATATATATATCAGATCACATTTTTCATGTTTCCGATTCCCTATTTTTTAACCAGTCAGAAAACATGTTCCAAATTGTATAATATTCTGATTCCTCCTTATCTTGCAGTTCTTTGGTCATCTTGTCCATTTTGGCGCAATTGAGAATTTTCCTTATAATTTCATTTTCATTTGGTATTTCATTGTTTTTCCATTTTTGTGCATAAGAAATCCTAGCTGCCGTTAAAATATGAATTATTAGGTTCCGGTTTGGCTCCGCAGGCATCGAGGACGCTCCTCGTTGAGCGCCTGTTCCGAGGTCCCGTAAAGCCGCCAGAACAGCTGTCTGGCGGCTTGAAAATCTTCTCCCCGGGAAAAGGGGAGGGATGAGAGCCGACAGGTGAGGGTAGAGCCCCCCTAGTGCCCCAGGAGACAATCTGGGGTGTGAAGGGTGAGGGCTCCCCAGGCAGCCTGTCAATTGCTCCAGGACTTTGGACGCCTCCACTTATGCAGAGCAAGATGCCGCGACCACCTCTGCTTGCAAGATGGGATTTATAATATTTTGATTCATTACAGACAGCAGACAGAAAAAAGCTGGAGACCTGATGGCAAGTACCCTAACTTTAACTCCTTTGCTGACTTTCACTTCAGAAGTTACAAATTAACTGAGCTAACAAGCAACAAAATGGCGATTGAAGAAACAGAGGGTGTGGAAAGTGGAAAGTGAAAGCTAGAAAGTTTCGTTTCATTAGCAGCCCTTTGTTTGGAAATGCCTGACTCTGAGGAATTTTTTCTGTCTTTCTCCCTGACTTTGGAATAAAATAACAAATCTAATTTTAAAACCTAAATGGTTTCAAAACCTAGAAAGACTGTTTTTAATAAAGGATTTGGCTTTTTCTTTGAAAATGTTTGAAAACGCCTGACTTTGATGAATTCTCTTCTATCTCTGATCTTGGATTAAAACCAAAAGTTTAACCTAAAATTTTAAATGGCTTTTAAACCTGGAAAGTTTGTTTTTAATAAAGGATTTGAGCACCCCCCCTGTTTATACTTCAAGAATGCAATCCACTCCTTATTCAACACCCTCACAGACTTTAACACCTGAAAAGTTATTTGATGCTTTAAAAGTCATGAAGAATGAACTTGGCCTGGGAGTTGGGCGGCATATAAATCCATTTAAATAAATAAATAAATAAATAAATAAATAAACTTGTTATGGAATTTAATTCAAAAATTAATGAAATTAATGAAAAGATACAGGCTGTTTTAGAGGAGATTGATACTCGACAACAGCAATTGAGGAAGGATATGATAGTTGTACTTAAAGGACTGGTAGGAAACGTGAAATTTTGGAGCAGGATGTGGAAGAAATTAAACAGTCTGTGATAACCTTGGATGAAGATATAGATAAGACTCCAAATAATATGGAAAACTTTGAAGCTCAGGTGCTAATGATTCAATATAGAAGTATGGAGTTTGCTTTAAGACTAAGAGGTGTAAAAGAAAAAAACCAAGAAGATTTAAAAGAAAGAATGGGGAAGGCACTTGTGCATACGCTAGGAATCACAAAAGAGGAATTGGTCATGCAAATTGATAAAATATATCGTGTTAATTCTTGGGTTGCTAAACAAAAACATCTGCCAAGAGATATCGTAATATATTTTACTACAGGGGCATTACGTAATGAAATCCTACAGGCGACTTTCAAGAATAAGCTTCAGGTAGATGGACAGGAAGTAATGACATTGAAAGAAATTCCTCCTAAAATGTTGAGAGCCAGAAAGGATTATGCCTTTCTGGTGGAAGAACTTAAAAAACAGCAAGTACAGTACAGATGGGAAGCTCCAACTGGGATTGTGGTGAGACACCTGGAAAAGAGATATCAGCTCAATACGATATTGAAAGCTACTGATTTTTATGTAAAAGTGTTAAAGGCCGACATATCCAAAATTCCAGAAGGAAGAAGAATGAAGGAAGTAATAGAAGATGACAGAGGAGAATCATTGATAGTTTTTCAAATGGAAGGAGCTTTGATGAATCAAGGTGATTTACAGAACCAGAGAGATATTCATAATGTGGAAGGGGAGACAGAAGATCAGAGTCAGACAAGAGCAGAACTGACAATTCAAAAAATTACTAAGCCACAAAAGGCTGTAAGTCAGATCTAAAGTTCGACCGAGAAGAAGGAACGACTAGATTTGGTCTTAGTATGGGAAGTTATAGGCCAGATGGAGAGATGAATGAAAATTGACACTTTGCAGTAAAGAAGATCCATTTACTATTGAGGAAATGATGCTGATGGTTGTGTCTTCTCTTTGTCTTTCTATTTTTTCTTTTTTTCACTACTATATTTTAAAGATTATATAAATGAAAGACACTTAAAGGATTGGTTTAAGAGGGGGATAATTTGATAAATTGGAATGCTAGGCTATTAATAATGTGTTTGACTTTTAGATCATGTTTAAAAGGTTTTGAGTTATAAGGGGTTAAAGAATTAGAGAAATATGGGAATTAACAATTTGCTAGCATATTTTACTTTTTATGTTTATGATATTTTTATGTTGATTGATTAATAATATGCTTGATTTTTAGATTATGTTTAAAAGGTTTTGAGCAACAAGTTAAAGATTTAGAGAAATTTTGAAATTAAGAATTTGTTAGTATAATTTTATTTTATTTTTATTAAATATTACACCCTGTATTTTTTCTGGGAAGTTGGGGGTGGGTGGGTGAGGGGGGGGAGGATGGGGGGAAGGGGAGGGGGATGGAGGGAAGGGGGGAAGAAAAAGAGAAAATGTTTGTACTTTGTACTAATAAAACTTTTTGAATAAAAAAAATATGAATTATTAAATAATATAGTCCTTTTGGATAATTTCCTGGAATGATTCCCAATAAAAAAAATTCTGGTTTCCAATCAATATATTTCTTTGTTATGTCTTCTATCAGTTTTTTAATCATAATCCAATTTTTTTTAGCGTTCTCACATGTCCATTATTTTTTTTACTTATTTTTTTTAATTCAAAAAGTTTTATAAGTACAAAGTACAAGCATTTTTCAATTTTTCTCCCCCCCATCCCCCCTACCCCCAACCCACTCCCTTCCCTTCCCCCCTCCCCCCGGACTTCCCAGAGAAAGTACAGGGCATAATATTCAATAAAATAAATTTAAATTAAGTTAAAACAACTTCTTAATTTCCCCATTTTTTGGAATCTTTAACTCCGAGTTTTTCTAAACTATTCAAAACATAATCGGAAGAAGGATAAAAATAATAAAAAAATAAAGAAAGTAAATAATTAAAAAAAAGTAAACAATTAAAAAACATTACACAAAATCTCATACTATAATTCACATCTCTAAACCTCTATCTTTTACATAATCTATATTAGTAATTATAAAAGAGAAAAAAAATAGAAGAGAAACAAAGATGAACCTCAAGAACTAAACTTGATCATAAAATCAAACAATATTAATAACATAATATTACAATATATCAAAATATTATCTTCCCAATATATAATATATATATTAATAATGATAAGAAAAAAAATAAAAACTAACCCCTTATACTTCAAAACCCTTAAACTTAAACCTAAAGTCCAACAACTTATTAATAACATGATATTAGATATATAACATTTCTTCTAAACATAAAATCATAAAATCAAACACATTAATAACAATATTTCTATACCTTGATGTATCGACTTCAAAATATATATTATATATAATAATAATAATAATAATAATCAAAGTATATAATAATAATAATAAAAAAGAGTAAGAACCAACCCCTTATGCCTCAAAGACCTTGAACTTAATCCCTAAATCCTCAAGATATTGATAACAAAATATTACACTATATCAAATTTATAATTCCAAAATATATGATATATACATATAAAATAATCTAAAAGGAAAATACCATCAAAAAACAGTATTAATAAAAAAATGAGAAAAAAAATGTTTACAATCTTGTTCATCTTTCCAACCATCCTATAAGTTTCAACACCATCTATCCTTTGGCCATTTCAAATCTGTCGTTTCAGCTCTCATCTGATCCCAATCCTCCGTCTCCTTTTCCACGTCACAAACATCACTCTGGCTCTGCCAATCACTTTGAATCTTTGGAATTATTTCCTCTTGACCACATATGTCTGGATTTTTCTTCTCCTCCTCCTGTATTTCCATGCTTCTTTCTACTGGAATTTTAGAAATATCAGCCTTTAAAACATTGATGTAAAATTCTGTAGCTTTCTTTATTGTGTTAAGTCCATATCTTTTTCCCAAAAATTTCACAATTACTCCTGTTGGTGCATTCCATTTGTATTGTAAATTTCGTGTTTTTAGTTCCTCGACCAAGAAGGAATATTCTCTTCTAGCTTTAAGCATCTTGGAAGGGATTTCTTTCCATATCCTTATTTCTTGACCATTTGCCTGAAGATTATTCTTAAAAGTCGCCTGTGTAATTCTGTTCCGCATAGCTCTGGTAGTGAAATATATTACAATGTCCCTTGGCAAGTGGTTTTGTTTTGCATACCAAGAATTAGCTCTATATATCTTATCAATTTGCGTAGCCAATTCATCTTTAGACAATCCAGACACCTGCTCCAGAGCCTCTGTCATTCTTCCTTTCAAATTTTCAAATTTTTCCTCCTTCAAGCCCCTAACTCTTATGGCAAATTTCATCTCTCTAAATTGGGACATCATCACCTCTGTTTCCAAATTTAATATATCATTTTGAACCTTGGTTATGTATTCCTCTGAGATTGTTAAATCTTGCTTATTTTTTTCCAAATCCTTCTCCAAAATCTCCATATTTACTGCTAATCCTTTACAAACTTTCACCACATCCGCTCTCAGTTGTAAATTCATCTTCTCCATAGCAGCCTGCATTTTTTTATCTATTTCAGCAATTTTTGAATTAAATTCCAAAATCAGCTCATTTTTCATTACCTTCAAGGTATTAAGAAAACTCTCAGGTGTTAAAGACTTTGATGATGTTAAATCAGGCATAGATTGCTTCTTTAAAATATGATCAAAGGAGTACTCAGTTCTTTTATTCACTACAGTCTTTTCAAGTTTAGAAGCCATTTCAATATTTTCAAAAAGGAAAGACAAAGAAGAGAGGAAAAAAAGCCCAGATCTTTACTTAAAAAAATTCTTTCCAAGTCCAAAGCCAGTTGAATTTTATATTTTATAAAGCTATAGATTAATTCAGAAGAAAAAAGAAGAAAAAATCATTCTTCAGATCAAAGATTTCCAGAGGAAAGGGCTGGTAACAAAGCGGAAATAACTTTCTCTTCTACACCCAACGTCTCCAATCGCCATATTATTGCCACTTTGTTGCTTTCAAAATAAAATCCAGCAATGGAGTTAAAGATCAAACTAATGCCCTCCTGGACTCTTGTCTTTCTCTGGCTGCTCTCTATAGATTTAAAATAGTTGTACTTTCCTTTGCAGCAGCAGCGGTGGTCGCGGCATCTTGCTCTGCTTTTAAAGCGGAGGCTTCCAACTTCCCGGAGCAGCAGACAGGCTACCTGGGGAGCCCTCACCCTACGCGCCCTGTTGGCTTTTAGGGCACTAGGGGGTCTCTACCCCACCTATCTCGCTCTCATCTCTCCCCTTCGCCCGGGGAGAGATTTTCAAGTCGCCAGACAGCTGTTCTGGTGGCTTTTACAGAAGGTCGGAAGGACGCCCTGCGAGGAGCGCCAGTGACGCCGTCGGAGCCGAAACCGGAAGCCACATGTCCATTATTGATGATAATATGTACCATATGTTTTCTGGCATTTCCAGTATATGGGAGATATTTTTTTAGACATCATTGCAAGACATGCCAGAGGAAGATGCCATCTATAAAACACCTTGCATTGGTTTTCTCTGTATGCCGTCGATACTGTCAATTTTAAATTTGTCTGCCACATTTTTCCCATTTTCCCAATTCAGTATTATAATCCAAATTTTGTGCCCATCTACCGTATTTTTTGGAGTATAAGATGCACCTTTTTACCCCCCAAAAGAGGGTGAAAACTTGGGTGCATCTTATACACCGAATGTAGCCCCACCCAGCCACCCCCACTCCTTGATCTTTGCCTGCCAGCAATTTACCTTTTTGCAGCAAACAGTAGCAGAGCCTCATTAGCCACTGATTATCTGCCTCCCGACACTCAGCTGATTTATTGAAATTGCCGGCAAGCCCACGTGCTAAAAATGAAAGTGAAACTAAAGCTGCACGGAGTCAAATTGCTGGAGGGAGAGGCAAAGATAGAATCTTATTTTCTTGTGCTTACCAGACTGTGCTGAAACTGGCTGTTTTTTGCTGCAAGAAGGTAAGTCAATAACTATAAATGCCTATAGAATGTTCAAATTATTAAACTTATTTTTAAAGATTGTTTTATTATTGTTCTAGATCAGGGGTCTCCAACCTTGGCAACTTTAAGACTTATGGACTTCAACTCCCAGAGTTCCTCAGCCAGCTTTGCTGGCTGAGGAATTCTAGGAGTTGAGGTCCACAAGTCTTAAAGTTGCCAAGGTTGGAGACCCCTGTTCTAGACAACTTAACAAAATGAAGAAGCTTTTTAAAATAAATGCTTGATCTGAAGAGGCTCAGTGCTATTGTATCTTCTTTTAAATAGCAGAGAATACTTCCAGAAAGCCACATCAATTTTAAAGTATAATCTGAAATGTCCTGTTTTAGTATTAAGTATTAGTATTAAGTATTAGTATTAAAATAAGGCAGCTGAATTAAACCCTGACTTAGTCATGTTTGGAGTAGATCTATTTAAATAATTGGGAGGAGTTAGTGTGATTACATTTAAGAAAACTTTCTGGGGTTAATATACTGCCATAATGTACATTTTTCCAATTCTTTGCTATTTCTATGGGTTAGACACACATGCACAGAAATACACAGCAAACAGTGTATATAATCTGTGCTGTTTGCTGTTTGCTGTTTGGCAAATTGCTGGGAGGCAGAGGCCTTTTTTCCTTGTTTTCCTCCCCCAAAACTAATACTTTGGTGCGTCTTATACTCTGAAAAATATGGTAATCATAATTTCTTTGACTGTTTCTTCTTCTAATTCATATTGTAGTAGGAATTTGTATATTTTACTAATTAATTTGTAGTCTGCCAATAAAATTATCTTATCTAATTCTTGATATTCTATCTGAAATTCATACTGTTTTATGTCTAATTTGTATCTATTTTGAATTTGGATATATGTATACCAATCTAAGTTAATGCCTTGTTGTAATTGTTGTCTCATTTTTAATACTCTATCTTCAGTTAATAAACCTTTATATCTTATTATTTTTTCTAAATTTGTTAATACTGGATTTTTTATTACTTCAATTGTTGATAGCAAAATTGGAATTTTTGTATAATGTTTTTTCTTGATTTTTATCCAAGTTTGTAATAACGCTTTCCTAATTAAATACCTTTGGCAATATTTGTGTATTTTGTATTTGCCATCCCAAATTAGAGCATGCCATCCAGCTTTTATATCATGACCTTCCAGGGTCAATATTCTTTTATTTTCCAACGATATCCGGTCTTTAATCCAGGTCAATGTTGCCGCTTGATGGTAAAGCTCCCCATTAGGTAATGCCAAACCTCCTCTTTCTCTGAAATCTTGTAAAGGTTAATCCTTGGTTTTTTTCCCTACCAAATAAAGTTTGTTGTTAGTTTGTTTAAGTTTTGAAAATATGGTTTCTCTAAATTTATAGGGGCAACTTGGAATAAAAATAAAAATTTGGGTAGTATGTTCATCTTTATTACTGAAATTATTCCAATTAATGAAATTTGAAGTTTGTTCCAATTTTCTAAATCTTTTTTTATTTGTTGAATTAATTTATTATAATTATCCTCTTTTATCGAAGAATATTTTGCTGTTAACCATATACCTAGATATTTTATTTTTCTAACTATTTGCATATTCGTTATTTGTTCCAATTCCAGTTCTTGTTTTTTGGTCATATTTTTAGTAATTATTTTTGTTTTGTTTTTATTTATTTTCAATCCTGCCACTTTGCCAAATTCTTCTATCATTTTAATTAGTTTTGATCCAGATTTTAATGGTTCTTCTAAAACAAAAACTAGGTCATCAGCAAATGCTTGTGTGAGGATGCACCCGTCCCCTTCCAGTCAGGTTTATTGTTTTATATGTCTTGGTAGCGATTTGTGTTTAATTTTCTTTTCTTATATCTCCCTGACCAAGGGTCGCACCCTCTGTTTCACTTTTCTCTCTCTTTAGGGGCTTGCTTTTACTTTTACAATATCTCTAAGCTCTGCAGGATTGTTTAAGATTTGCTTTATGTGAGGAATAGACAGACATTGACACGTTTCTTGAACAAACTAGTAAACAGTTTATTTAAATACAACTTCTCAGTAATTGTCAAGTGAATTTGTTAAAGCCACAACCAGCTATTTAATTCTTTCTTTTCTCTTCTTCCCCTCAAGAGACCCTCCTTGCTTTCCTGACTAAATCTAAGCAAATCCAATTCTTCTTTGTTTCTAGCCTATAGATAAGAGCATGTTTCACCGTTTATCTCTAGCTACAAATAACACAATATATCAGTCAATAAAGTTCCCTGACTCTGGCACCTGCTTCCCACAGAACTGCCTAGGGCCTATTCTTCTCTCCTGTCAGCTTCCCTCTTGGACAGTTATACTCAGGCAGAGATTATCTATAAATCTTCCCTCTTTGGAAGTCACATACAGAGCTCCTCAGCTCTCCATACTAAGCCTTCCCTCATGGAAGTTACACCACAGAGCTCTTCTCAGCTCTTCTCACTACACCTTCCTTCCTGGAAGTTCACACAAAACAGAGAGCTTTCCAGCTCTTCACACTAAACCTTTCCTCATGGAATTTACCACATAACAGAGCTTCCCTCAGCTCTTCACACCAGGCCTTTTATAGTTCCTGGCCCTGCTATCTACGATCCGATTGGCTGTCTCTGATGATGTCATCTATCCCCCCCTCCCTTCTGGAGCACTGGGATAAACACCTCCCCCTTTACTTACCAAACATTTTAAAAGCTGTTTGGCTCTATACTTACTTGTTTAAACAGTTCCTTTTAACAACACTTTTTAACTTTATACAACAACTTACTATTTTACATTCAGTACCTGTATGTGGGCACCACAGCTTGCAATTTATATTCTTCATTTTTAATTTTTAGGCCTTTAATATCATGATTTTCTCTAATTCTATTTAATAACAATTCTAGAGTTAAAATAAACAGTAGTGGTGAAAGTGGGCATACTTGTCTTACTCCTTTTCTTATTTCGATGTTTCCTGTTAATTCGCCATTTATTATAACCCTTGCCGTTTGTTTATCATAAATTTTATTGATTATTTTTGAAAATTTGGAGCCAAATTTCATATAGTCCAATTGTAGTTTTATAAATTCCCAATTTATGTTATCGAATATCTGTTCAAATTTTTTTTGGTTCTTTCTGCCATTATTGCTGTAAATATTTTATAGTCTGTATTTAACAACAAAATGGGTCTGTAATTTTGTATGTTTTGATTATCTGAACCATCTTTCGGAATAAGTGTGATTATTGCTTCTGTCCAAGATAGTGGAATTTTTGCTTCCTCTAACACTTCATTGTATATTTCCAATAAAATCCATTCTATTATTTCTAATGTATTCTTATAAACCTTGACTGGAATGCCATCTGGACCAGGTGTTTTATTTTATTTTTTTGTTTCTTCAATGTTGTTTCTAATTCTGATAAAGTAATTGGTCTATTCAGCATTTCTCTTTCTTCCTCTGTAATTAAATCTGGTGGTTCTGCCATTATATATTTCTTTATTTCCTTTTCTTCTATATCATCTTTTTGGTAAAGTTTTGTGAAGTACTTCTGGGTTATTCCCTCCCCCCCTTATTGTAATGTATAGTCCCTTCAGTGTCTAGTAATTGATATATTGTTTTCTTCTCTTTTTCTTTTTTCAGTTTATATGCTAACCAGCATCCTGGTTTGTTAGCATGTTCAAAATATTTCTGCTTTGCCAATCTAATTTTCTGAGCTACTTCTTCTTGTATTATTAAGTTTAATTTGTGTCTAATAGTCTCACTTTTTTCTTTTATTCGATTGTTTTGTGGATCTTTCTGTAGTATAATCTCAGTTTCTTTAAGTTCTTTTTGTACTATATATTGTTGAGTCTTTTTTCTCTGTGTTTTCTTGCTGTGTATGCCATTGCCAGACCCCTAATATATGCTTTTGTGCTGTCCCACAAATTTTGTGTCGAAGTGTCTTCCTTTTTGTTAACTTCATAAAATAATTTTCACTCCTTATTTAGCATTTCCTTAAAATCTTTGTTTTTGAATAAATGTTGATTATTGTCCACCTATTTTTTTCCTTTGTCCCTTCCATATTATTTTTATAGGATTGCGATCTGCCCATTCATTAATTTCTATTTCTATTTCCATGATGTCATTTCTTAAGTTGGAGGTCATCCATGCCATGCCAATTCTTGTGCATGAATGATGTGGATTTGAGAAATATATATATTGCTTTTTCGATTGATGAGTTTCTCGCCATGTATCATATAGATTATATTCTGCCACTAATTCAAAAAAAGATTTGGGTAATATATTTTTCTTTTTCTTAATTTTTTGTGAGATTTATAATCATTTTTGGTATGTGCAATTGCATTAAAATCTCCAATTATGCAGAAATCCTCAAATTGTAGTTCTGTTATTTTACTGTGTAGTTTTTGTAAAATTCATATTGATTTGAATTTGGTGCATAAATATTTATAAGAAGAATAGGTTTTGTTTCTCTCTCTAATTCTATCATTAGGATTCTGCCTTCTTCATCCACGTAAATTAATTTGGATCTTATTTTTTCTTTTATGTAAGTTGCTATTCCTCTCTTTTTATTATTTGCTAGTGATGTATATAATTTTCGTAATTTTGTATTTTCCAGTAATTTGCTATGATCTTTTTTAATATGAACTTCTTGCAATGATATTACATCTATATCAAGTTTTCTCAACTTTGAATATTGTTGAGAATATTCTACATCTTTTTTTTGGAGCGTTAAGTCCATTAATGTTTATAGAAATCAATTTGATTTCTTCTCCCATTTCTATTTATATTGTTTCCTGGTATATCTAATTTCTCTTAATACCCTAGTTGTAGTTCCAGCTTGCTCTGTTTTTTCTTTTTACTGTACTCTTTTTTCTCCTCTATCTTTCTCTCTTCCCTCTATCACTTCTTCTTCTCGACGTATACTTTCCCATTCTTCCTTGCTTTCTTCTTTGCTCTCTTCTTCGCCTTCCATCCCCAAATATTGTTCAAAGAACTCGTGGGCTTTTTCAATTGTATCTATTTTATATATTTTTTCTTGCCAAGTTAGAAAGATGCCTTCTGGCACCAGCCATCGAAAGGGTTCCTTGTGTTTATTAATTGAGATGTCAGGAATTCGTATTGCCTTCTAGAGTTCCATACCCATCTTGGGATTTGTTTTAATACAATTATTTCTCTTCGTTTATATGTAAATGTTTCTTCTCTAGTTCTTTTGTAAATAATATCTCTAGTTGCCCTTTTTGTAAATTTTATTTCTTTTGGTAATCTATGCCTGCGTACATAGTTCGTATGAATCCTATATACCTCATCTATTTCTCTTAAGATATCTTGTTTGGTACTTTGCATTATTTCTGCTAAGATTTCTGCCATTTTTTCACCCACGTTTTCTTCTCTATCCTCTTGAATGTTTTGGATTGGAATCTTGAATAATATGAAGATTTTTCCATCTCTAAAAATATAATGGATTCTTCAAGTCCTTTATTGATTGTTATTAATTTTTGTTCCATGGTTTCTACTTTCTTATCAGTCTGTTCCATTTTTGTTTCTACAATTTTTATTTTATGTTCATTTTCTGTTATATTATTCTGAATTTTTTCAATCTTGTCATTCATATTTTTATGTCTCCTTTCATTTCTCCCATCTCTATTTTAATTTCTTCATGATATGTTTTTGTTTCTTCATGATTGCCTGTTATAGTTGTGTCTTTGTTATGGATTCTTGTGTTTTTGCCATCGTTTCTTGTATGTTTTGTAACATTAGTTGCATGCTTTGCATGTTAATTGCAGAACCTGCTTTTTCAGCTCCCAGCATGCTGACAATTGATCTCTGTGTGGGTGGTGCAGGGGAAATTGTAGATGGATTTAATGCTGTTTTCTTTCCTGTTTTTGTTGAAAGATTTGTATTCAACATCCTCAATTTTTGTACAATTCTATTCCATACAACACTCATATATCAAGATTCTATCTATTAGAGTATTCCATAACAGTTTTATGTTATTCCAAAACACCCTATCACTCTAACTTATTTTATTTGCTTATTCCTTATTTGTATTATAACTATATTGTATAATATTGTACTATAATATTTTATATATCTATTTCTAACAAACTGATTACTTAAATAGTTATTTTATAATAAATCATCTTTGGTTAATATATAACAACTTAATATATAGTATAACAATATTTTAAAAGTATATAGTATATTTCAAGGGATATGTAAAAGAAGAGAAAGTCTATAGAAATATAGTACTTATCAATCTGTTTTCACTTTCATGTCAGTGAGAGTCCATTCGATTATAGTAGAAATCTTGCTTAGTCACGTATATATATCATTGTCTCTTCTGTTTAAGCAACAATTAGTTTAGAATATCCTTTTTCCATCCAATCTTTCATTTAATAATTACCATCCTAGTTTATATATTCCAGTTAATCAACGGTCCCACGCCTGATGGAAGAGTCTTCTCACAGTCACTCACGCCCTTGTCATCTCATGGTTAGACTACTGCAACACACTCTACATGGGGCTACCCCTGAAGAGTGTTCGGAGACTACAACTAGTCCAGAATGCAGCCGCACAAGCTATCATGGGGGTACCCAGGTACACCCATATTACACCTATCCTCTGAGAGCTGCACTGGCTTCCTATTGGTCTCTGGGCACAATTCAAGGTGTTGGTTATCACCTTTAAAGCCCTATATGGCTCAGGACAAGGTTATCTCTGAGACCGCCTCCTACCACACAGCTCCGTTCGACCAGTGAGATCCCACAGAGTTGGTCTCCTCCGGGTCCCATCAGCCAGACAATGTCAGCTGGCGGGTCCATGTGGGAGAGCCTTCTCTGTGGCAGCTCCGGCCCTCTGGAACCAGCTATCCCCGGAGATCCGGACTGCCTCCACCCTACTGGTCTTCCGTAAGGCAGTTAAGACCTGGCTCTTCCATCAGGCGTGGGACCGTTGAGCTTGGGAATATCAGGGATAAGTTCCGGCCCGTGAAAGTAGTATGTATGTATTTTTTAATCGGTTTTTTAAAAATTGCTTTTAACTGTTTTTTTAGATTTTGTGTTTGACATGCTGTTAGCCACCCAGAGTCCCTCGGGAGTTGGGCGGCATACACATCTATCTATCATCTATCTATCTATCTATCTATCTATCTATCTATCTATCTATCTATCTATCTATCTATCTATCTATCTATCTATCTATCTATCTATCATATAAATAAATAAATAAATAAATAAATAAATAAATAAATAAATAAATAAATAAATAAATAAATAAATAAATAAATAATAAATTAAATAAATAAATAAGTCAAAACAATTCAATTGTCAGATTTAGCCACCCAGAGTCCCTCGGGAGTTGGGCGGCATACAAATCTATACAAACAAACAAACAAACAAACAAACAAACAAACAAACAAACAAACAAACAAACAATAAATAAATAAATAAATAAATAAATAAAGTCCAAACAATTCAATTGTCAGATTGCCCCAAAGTCAAACATTACAAACTTCTTTCTTTCTTCCTTGGTTTAGTTGCAGTCCTCATTAATAAATGGCTTCTCTGCCGGAAGTTTAACTCACACTTTCACTTCTTGTTTTTGCTGTTAGTTTCACTCCTTGCAGTGAATAAATCCACTGATTTCTAATTGTCAATTATCCTGAAAAGAGAAAGATATAGTCATTCGTTTCCACTTGTAAAGATATAATCCAAAGTGATCTCTCTCACCACTGCCGTTCTGGTGCGTCCGCTATCATTTCTTCCTCCACATTGTGTGCTGTCACTCTGCTGTTCCTTTCAGCTCTGTCTCTGTCACACGCCGCTTGCTCTCTTTTAGAGCATAAATCTTACCACTCAGTCTTTTGCTCTGTTGATAATCTCATCATGTAATCCAAAGTTTTGAAAGTTATTTGTATTCTGATCTTTGCTATTAAATCCACTTTTTTGCTTCCTGCTGTGTGGCTGTCTTCGCTCTGGAACTGTCAAAGATGGCAGGTTTTCTCCAGCCAGATTGAGGGGGGATTCTCCTGAGTGAACTGGTGTCTGCTTCACACCACATCACTCGCCAGAGTGTCCCCTACAATTTTGCAGATCTCTCCAAGATCTGCGAAGCCCCGATTGGGCTCCCGACCACAGAAATTCATGCTGTGAATTCGGAGCTCACTCTCACAGCACGCACCGCAAAGATAACACCACCGGAAGTCTGGCGTGATTGGTTTTGAATGTGGGGACATGCACCCCCACTCCCCCCTCTGCACTTTTGCAGGTTGGGGGCTGTGGAGCATGGACCCTTTTTCAAGCCCATCCCAGCCAGTTGAGTCCTTCCTTGGGATGGATGCCCGGACACGAGGGGCACAGCCTAGGACCGGGTGCCCTCATCCATTTCTCCCAAAGGTAGTTTTTTTCCCCTCCAAGAGGCAACTGGACTTTTTAGTTTTTCTTTAAAGATGTTTCGCTTCTCCTCCAGGAAGCTTCTTCAGCTCTGAGGAAGCTTCTGGGAAGAGCTGAAGAAGCTTCTGGGAGGAGAAGTGAAAGGTCTTAGAAGAAAAAGCAGAAAGTCCAGCTGCCTCTTGAAAAAAAAAGCAACTTTGAGACAACCTGGATTATTGAGAATCCCCATAGACATCCCTCATCCTAGCCTTCCTTTCTGATGCCTCCTAGCCTTGCTTGCCTTCCATCCCTTGTGGTGGCCACTCTCCGAAAGCCCATGATAGTGGAACAATAAGTCCTCTTGTAGTATCAAGGGTGGCTGAGAATTCAGAGGTGCTGGTTTCCTGATTGCCAGGGCTAATTGGGAAATCTAAGTTGGAGAGACCTGTTCTATCCCAAACTTTTGAAGCTGGTGGGCTCTGGATAAAAGTTGAAACCTGAGTTTGATGCTGACCTAGAGCTTTTTGTTGGAATCCTGGTTTAAGTTTTGGAGAAAGACTTAATTCATCCTAAGCTTGTGACTGCTTTCATCAAACCTTAGAGTGATTTAAAAAGAAAGAAAGAAAAATAAAGAAAAATAAATAAAAAAGAGAGAGAGAAAGAAAGAAAAAAGAAAAAGAGACAGAGAAAGAGAAAGAAAGAGGAGAAAGAGAAGTAGAAAGAAAGAGGAAAGGAGAGAGAGAAGAGGAAGGAAGAGGAAGGAAGAGGAAGGAAGGAAGGAAGGGAGAGAGAAAACTGTGCTATTATTTTTAATTGTTCCATTATTTATCATGTGTTAATATTTTACACTGTCCCTACACCTAGAGTGATTTTACTGCCTTCTTTTGCCCAGAGCTACCACATATTTTTCAGGGATTTACATGCATTCAATGTCTATAGTCCAGAGCATAAATATGTGTGTGTCTATTTTGTACATCAGGTTGCATAAGTCCAGCTTAATATGCTATTCCTGGTATGTGATGTTTTGTATACATACAGAGAAAGAAGCACTCTTGTGATTTTGACTTTTAGGCTTGCTGTCAAACATCAGCCATAATACTAATTACTGTTTTGAACAATATGCAGGTTGTATTAGACAAATTGCTATTTTGTATGTGAAATTATGACTGAAATATTTCTGGACCTATATTGGTTCTCACTGTCAGAAAGTTTCTCCTTAGTTTTAGATTGCTTCTCTCTTTGTTCAGTTTCCATCCATTGCTTCTTGTTTTGCCTTCTGGTGCTTTGGAAAATACATTGCCCCCCCACTTTCTGGCAGCCTCTTAAAAACCTGTTGCCTATCACACTCTTGAGCAAAGCATGTGAGCCATTTCCTCCTTTCAGTGGTCCATGAAAGTACATCTATAATATGTAGATAATAAAGTTTTTAAAAGGTGAACAACATTTTTACAGAACTTTAGATATGTGGAGGCTGGGTGTGACAAGGAATGGCTGGGAGGGGAGGGGCTAGGCAAGGCATCCCTTGAGGTGAGTGACATTGAGTTGGCCATGCCCACCCAGTCACATGACCACCAAGCCACACCCACCCAGTCACATGACCATCAAACCATGCCCACAGTCACATGACCACCAAGCCACGTCCACCAAGCAAGCCATGCCCACAGAACTGGTAGTAAAAAATTGAAACCCACCACTGGAATATGTGCAATTGGTTCAACTTTTGTGTCAGAACATACACAGGGGTATTCTTGATAGTGCTATCTCCCATTACTTTTGAGGATAGAGCATCATTCCTCTCGATATGACAAGAAGGATATTTTGAAAATATTTGGCATATCTTAGGAAGTGCTGATAATGTTATAAGACTGAATGATGTTATATATGTATGTGTGTGTGCATGCTTTCTCTCTCTCTTTTTCCCTTTCCCTTTCTCTCCTTTGCCCCCCTCTCTTTCTCTCTTTCTTTTTATTTCCCTCCCCCCTCCCCCTTCTCTTTCTCTCTCTCTGTTTCTCTCCAGACACATGCCTTTGAGCCAGTATTGACTCCTGATTGATCCCTGCAGTTCTCTTGGAAATCTTTCTGAAGTGGTTTACCCTTATCTCCTTCCTAGGGCTGAGAGAAATTGACTGGCCCAAGGTAACTCAACTGGCTTTCTATCTAAAGTGGGACTAAAACTAATCATTTCTAGCCGGGTGCCTTAACCACTACACCAAACTGTCTCTCTTTAACTTAATGTGATATTTTAGCTCTATTTTTAATTTCTTTTTTGTACTGCATTTCATATGTTTAAATTGTTTTTAATAGTTGTTCATTGCCCAGGGTCACTATTTTGAAATGGGCAGCTATATACCGTATTTTTCGGAGTATAAGATGCACTGGAGTATAAGACGCACCTTAGTTTTTGGGGAGGAAAATAGGGGGGAAAATATGCCTACCAGGTATTCATCTGGCTAGCGTCCTTACAGCACATTATTTTATCCCCTGGTTAGGGCTTAAAAAAACGTTTTTCGGAGAGAGTAACAATGAAAGAGCTAGCAAGCTGGGAAGACCGTTAGCACCTCGTTAGGGCTGGAAAGAAACTTATTCGGAGCAAGTAGAGCAATGAAAAAAAGCCTGCAAAGACTTAGGGCTGGAAAGACATTCTTTGGAGAGAGTAACAATGAAAGAGCCAGCAAGCTGGGAAGACCGTTAGCATCTCGTTAGGGCTAGAAAGAAACTTATTTTGAGCAAGTAGAGCAATGAAAAAAGCCTGCAAAGACTTAGGGCTGGAAAGACAATTCTTCGGAGAGAGTAACAATGAAAAAGCCTGCAAGGTAAGAGCTGGCACCTTGTTAGCACCTCGTTAGGGCTGGAAAAAAAGCTTCGAAAATGCTACATTCAGAGTATAAGACACACCCAATTTTTCAGCCTCTTTTAGGGAGGAAAAAGGTGCATCTTATACTCTGAAAAGTACGGTAAATTGATTGAATGATGGAATCAATGAATGCCTAGATATTGAAGGCCTTGGTCTGTTCAGCTTGGATCTGATTGATTTTTTCAGTTATGCAACATGTCAATAAAGTGCTTCATAAATCCAACTATCCTAGTTAGGAAGTAGTTGTTTTTCAGTTTTTTTATCTTGACAATATGTTTTTATCAAGTATTTTTTTAAAAGTTTATAATTACAACAGTACAAACTAAAAGAAAGATAGAAAAATAAAAAGGTCAATGGAGAAAAAGGAAAAGATATAAAGAATAGAAAGAAAAAAGAAAAGTAAGAATATAGTAACAAAAAAAAGAAAATATAAAGAAATAACTTCCAATCTTAAACTCAACAAATATAAAAATTTGTAGTTCACAACTCTCCTTATGCCTTGTAGCACCTTGAGCCTTCGTAAAATGATCTGCCATATTATTTTCACTTATACAATATTCCAATTTAATCATTTTACTTTGCACACATTACCTAACATTTAGATACCTTATGTCAGTATGTTTTGATCTTGTTTTTATACCCAAATTAGTTGCCATACTAATTGCTGACTGGTTATCCTCATATACAGTGAACGGTTCATGTACAGCAATTCCCATATCTTTTAACAATTGCTTGTAGTATATTAGTTCCGCACACATTAGAGACAAACATGAAAATTCAGCCTCCATAGTCGATAATAGATCTCCAGCCAACTAACATATTACCTAACAGTATTCCTGAAGTTGATTTTCTTGTTACTATGTCTGTTGCAAAACTCGCATCTGCATATGCGGTTAATTCCAGTTCAGACCTCAGTTCTAGATACAACGAATAATACATTGTATGTTTCAAATACCTAAGTATTCGCTTTGCTGCCTGCCAATGCCTCTCATCAGGATCTGCATTATATCTTGCCAATTGATTGACACTATATGAGATATCTGGTCTCGACCAGTTTGCTAGATATGATAAGCTTCCAATCAATGCTTGATATATCTGCTTGTCAAACATAGAACCTTTTACATCACTATGTAGAAACTCTGTACTCATTGTTGTCTTTGCTGTTTTACAGTTCTTCATATTATAACGCTTCAGTAATTGGCTAATTTTCTTAGCTTGCGATATCTTAAACCCTGTATTCATTTTAATAATATCTAAACCTAGATAATGTTTGATCTCCCCTAAATATTATATTCAACCTAGCAACAAGATCATTTGCTTCTCTTTCTGTCTTTGTAATAATGGCTATATCATCTGTAAACAATAACAATAAAGAAACTGCACCATCTTTCTCTCTTTTAAACAAACATGGATCAGCTAAATCAGCATTAAAACCCATTTTTAGTAGTTCATTAACAATGCACTTATTCCACTCATATCCTGCTTGTTTTAATCCATACAGACTCTTTTTCAACCTCCAATAACCAGTCTTTCCATTATCTTTCAACCCTAATGGTTTCCTCATATAAATCGTATGCTGCAGAGGTGCATGCAGATACGCTGTTTCTACATCAACATGATTTACTACACATCCATTCTTGGCTGCCCACACTAAAGCTGCTCTTAAAATACTAGCTTTAAGACTCGGAGTGAAAACCTCATCATAATCTTTATTGCTCTGACCAAAACCCTGAGCAACAAGCCTAGCCTTATGGGTTACAGTTCCATCACTGCCTGTTTTCAGTTTATATATACCCATTTGCAACCAATAGCTCTCTCACCACGTGGTAGCACCACATCTTCATAGACTTCCAACTCTCTTAATGATTTCAACTCTTTAGTCATTGCTTCTTGCCAAGCTTTTTGATCCTTTTCAGGATACAACCTAATATCATTAAAACTAGAAGGTTCTAAACTCACTTGACAAACAATACTAGCCTGAAATCTATCAGGTGGCCATCTCTCCCTAGTACCTCTTCTAGGTAAATTTGTACTAGTAGCAGGAATTTCCTTCGCCTTTAATTCTACTTTCACCTCCCCTATCGGATCTCTTTCATCATTAATAGAGGGTTGCTCACCTGATGAATCCTCCATTGAAGATTCCTCTTCAATATTATTCTCAACATATCTCTTAGTAGAAGTACTATCCTCAAACAACGGAGTCTCAATAACAACACTATCATTCATTTTGTTGTCTTCCTGCTCTAGCTTACTCCATCCTACATGCTCCATAAACTTCGCACTTGCACTACTATATGTATGTTTAGTACCTTTCTCCCAAAATCTGAATGCCTTAGGATTTCTATCATAGCCAACAAAATACAATAACCTAGCTCTATGCTGACCTTTACTTCTCATTTGAGTGGGAATATGCACCCATGCTGGTGCACCAAATGTATGCAAATAACTTAAATCAGGCTTTCTACCATACCATCGAGTGAATGGAATTTCCCCAGTTGTTGCATTAACTACATTGTTAATAACATGGTTTGCACACATAAGAGCCTCTCCCCTGGTCTGGCAAACCAGAATCTGTAATCATTGTTCTCACCATGGCTTGGAGTGTCTGCCCTCTCCTCTCAACATAAGCATTGTGTTGAGGTCTATATGGTGCAGAACGTTTGTGCTCTATTCCAGCCCTTTGCAACATGGTAACAAACCTCCTATTTGTAAACTTTGTCCCGTTATTTGTTACAACACTCACTACTCTCCTGTTCTTTATCCTCTCTACAAATCTCAACCAATTGGAGAAATGTTGATATGTTTCTGTCTTAGATTTCATTAGGTAACAGAAACCATATCTGGAATCTATGATACTGAGAATATAACAAGCTCCACCCAAACTGGGTTTCTTTGGACCAATTAAGTCTACAATCACTGCCCCTAATGGTGCTTTAGTTTTAAATCCGTTGAACCTGTTTGCAGGAGTTACCTTACTTTTCTCCTGGTTACTGGCATTACAGTTTAAATATTTTGCACAAGGCTTTAATTTAATACCATTTGCTAATTCAACAGTTTTCTTCAGAATTTTAACATTCATATGTCCCATACTTCTATGGAGTAAATGAATACATTCATCATGTGGCTTTTTGTTATCAAAAACTGGGTCAGCATTACTTTATGGATTGTCATGAAGCATAAACAAACCATTTTCTAACCTTGCAGTAACATTTCTTCCTTGCTTTTCAATTACACATTTATCACTCTCAAATGTTACAACATACCCTGCTTTTACCAATATCCTAACAGATAGCAGATTAAATACTAGTTTAGGCATATACAACATTGGTAAATTCTCATTTAGCCATGAACAATATGCATTACCTTCTCCACTTGCTTTCATTTTCCAACCATTGGCTAATGCTACATGTTGGTTACTGTTATCCATTTTAACAAACATTTCCTTACTGTTTGTTATGCATTGTGTTGCCCCACTATCAACCACCCATAAATCATGGTTAACCTTTTCAGTTGAATTTGGCTCTAAATAGTTTAGATGAAACGTGGTGATATGTTAGCTCATTTGGAGTTGATGAAGAAGACTATGCAAGAGCTACATGAAAAGAAACTGATATTTTCTGAATTGCATCAAGTGTATATTATTATTTACATGTGAGGTGTATGTGTGCACCCACATTATCTCGAACATAAGTTCGTTTCAAAATATCCCAACATTTAGCAGCAGACTCTTCGCCACGAATATGGACTAGCTGCTGATCACTCAATGTCAGTCCAATTATGCTAAGAGCCTTATCATTGTCCCGATTAAAGTCAGCTATTTTCTTTGCATCTTCATCATTTGTTGAATCCTAAGCAGATACATCCGGTGGATTAATTACTACAGACCATAGTCCTTCTTTTCGCAGCAGCAGGCTACATTTCATAGACCAGGAAACATAGTTTGTTCCATCCAGCCGGGTTATCATGGATAAGCAAGTTGACTGTTGTTATGCCATCATTATTTCAATAATACAACTTTAACTGTCTGAATATACAAACTGGAATATTCAGTTTTTCACTACTCACTATCAATATCATACTGGCAATACCTCACTGGGAATACCACACTGGGAATACCACACTGGGATTACCACACTGGGCCCATAACCAGTGTTAAGGAGTGTGCTGATCGACCCCTGAGTTATCAGGGACATGCACAGAGAAATGGGGTATTTCAGCGTGGCAACCAGTGGATAGGAGTAATGATCCAGTCACAAACAGATTCGTTAAAGTATATAAAATAGTTTACTTTTAGATAAATAGCACAGTCCAATTAAACAGTCCAGGTCATTCACGTTCAGTCAGTCAATATCAAGAAGTACAATAATTTTCTTACCAGCCTGTCTTTGTCTTAAACATCAAACAAAGATATTACAGCTTTCAAACACTTCAATACTATCAGAGAGTAACAGAGCTTCACACAGAGCTCCCTATCAGACACACAGTCAATCACGAATGAATCAACATTCCAGAGCACAGCACAGCTCTGCTTTCAACTACGATCTCTGGCTCCCTATTATGGCAAACTTGAAACACCACAGCCAATCAGAATACAGCAGTACATTTAAAGTTATAGTACTTATATACAAACATAGATTGATAGCTTGTTTATATATTAACAACCCAACCGTTTGGACATAGTCCTAACAGCTTCCTACAACTACTAGAGGCCAGATTTGAGGAGGCGGAGGAGGACCCGTATGCGGAAGATGTGCTCAGAAACCTAAAGCAGAGGGGGTGACCCATCAAGGAACACATCCGTGAATTCAAGATAGTCATTGGGAAGCTATCCCCTTTGCCAGAGCGGCTGTTAATTCATTTTTTCAGGACAAGCCTGGACAAGCAAATTGCCCAGGTAACCGCCTACTGGGACATCCCGAACTGATTCTCTGAGTGGTTCCAAGTAGCCATAAAAGTCGATGGCGGATTGCACACCAATGACATGAGAAAGCAACTGGACACTAAAGGGAGAGGTCAACCAGGCCAGAGATCACCCAGCTGACGGGGAACCACAGTACCACAGCCGGCCCCAAAACGAGCCATCCCACGAAGTCTGCTGAAATGCTACAGATGCAAAAACCTGGAGGCCTTCAGGACCCCATGAAAACTATCTCCAAAACAAGTCCACAGGGCTCAATACTTCAACCAGTTTAACTTTGTGCTAAAGCACATTCCAGGGGTGAAGGACTTTCTAGCTGACGCCCTCTCCCGCATGCCCCAGTACAAATGCGAACGAGAGGAGGTAGTAAACGCCATTGTCCCCCCTACCCAAACAGCTGCCCAGGTGACCACCAGACGATAACATCACAACTGACAAGACCAACTTGCAAGCGATCTAACCATGAAACTCAAAACCGAACTGCTAGCAGACCCCTGGTTCCAAGACAACCAACACATCTTGACAAAAAGAGATGACCTAGTGTGGAAGGGGATGAAACTCTGTGCCAGAATCCTTATGTACCCTAATCCTTACGCACCCTAATCCTCCAGAGGAGTCACGACGTCAAACCAGCAGGCCACCAGGTTCCTAAAGACTTTACTCTTAGCACGGAGGCAATTCTGGTGGCCCAGCATAAAGAAAGATGTGGACAGTTATGTGAAAAGCTGCACCATCTGTGCCACAATGAAGAAATGACCAGGAACCCCCCCCCGACTGCTGCAACCAGTAGCAGAAACAACGAGGCCATGGGAGGAAATCGTAATGGACTTTATAGTGGAGTTGCCAAAAAGTGGTGGAAGCACGGTGATCTGGACTGTAATAGACTTATTCTCCAAGCAGCCACACTTCATACCCTGCAGCGGACTATCCTCGGCCCAGCAACTAACCAAACTGTTCCTGAAGCACATCTACCGCCTGCATGGAGTGCTACAGAGAATTATCTCAGACAGAGGGGTCCAGTTCATGGCTAAGTTCTGGAGGGAGTTCCTGCAGTCCAATGGGTTGTCCCAAGGCCTTAGCTTGGCTTTTTATCCGAGTACCAATGGGAGGGCAGAAAGACTGAATGCCATGGTAGAACAGTACCAGAGGTGTTACGTGAACTATCAGTAGTCCAATTGGGTGGACCTCCTGCTTTTTGCTGAGGTCACATACAATAATGCTGTTCACAGTAGCACGGAACTAACTCCGTTCAAAGTAGTGAACGGCATGGACTTCGTCCCAATGCCTGAATATCCAAGGGATCCCCCCTCCTCAGTCAGCTTGACCGACTGGATGTCAATGCTGAAAGCAACCTGGGAGAATGTCAAGAAAGCGCGAGCTAAGGTGGTGCAAACCTATAAGAAACAGGCAGACAAAGACCGAGCTCCGCAATGGCCATTCCAGTTGGGGGAGAAGGTCTACCTCTCCACAAAATATTTGAGGTTAAAACTCCCTAGCAAGAAACGGGAGCCAAAGTTTATGGGACCATTCCTCATAGTAAAGATCAACAACCCAGTCACGGTGCAACTGAAATTGCCCTGACTGCTAGGGAAGATACACCCGGTATTCCATAGTAGCCTCTTAAAACCCGTGTTCGGATCGACCCTGAGGCTACTGACCGGTGAGCTCCTGGACCCCATGGTCATAGGGGGCCAAACCCATTATGAGGTGCAAAGGTGCATAGGGGGCCAAACCCATTATGAGGTGCAGTGAATCCTCAATTCAAGGTGGCTGTTGTGGCCCACCAGCAGCCCGTGCAGCTGGTAGCGGATCCCGATAGAGAAGAGGCTGATGTGGTGATGCACCAGCGGCCTGTGCAGCTGGCACCCGAGTCAGACAGTGAGGAGGCTGGAGAGGACTCGGTCCCAGAGGCAGAGATTCAGCCAGGGCCTTCAAAACCTCCAGAAACTCCCACCAGTGATGAGAAAGAAGAGGAGGAGCCTATTCTTAATGCACTGGCACACAAAGCTGCCAAAAGGCAGGAATGGTTTCTCAGGAGAAGGTCTCCTAGGGAGTAGGCTTGGGGCTAATTGGCCACTCCCCTAGTCTATTTAAGGGATGATGATGCAGGCAGCCATTTGCAGGAAACAACGTTTGTTCATATGCCTTCGTGTCTTGAATTCAGAAATGTCTGCTCGGCTCTTGTTCTCTCTCTTGACATTCTTCCTGCAAATTGCTTCTGGGCATTCTGCCAACCATTGTAAGCTTCCTGATATCTACAAGATTGTTTGCTCAGACTTGATTTATTATTTCGTGGACTTGTGCTGGCTGTTAATGAAGTTGAATTAACAGCCGGTGTTCAGAAAAGATTGCTTTAAACTGTATTTGTGTTTGACCCTACTAAGAAAGCTCATTAGTAGTCTTTAATTTAGTAAATGAAGGTTTGGACAGAATTTGTGTGTGCTGCTTTCTGGGCCATAGCTGGGGCAGAACAGTGGCACAGGAGACAATTCCAGTACTTAATCAAGTGGAAGGGCTACTCCTTATCAGAGGCATCTTGGGTAAAGAGTAGAAACATCCAGGCTGACCGCCTAATAGCAAAATTCCATGCAGAAAATCCAAACAAGCCTGGTGGGGGGTCACAGCCCTAAATTCTATACTTTACTCAAATTGTTTTTGAGTACTGAGGCGGTTTGCACAGGTTGCCTTCAGGAAATGAGGGGAGCCGAATGTCAACTCGCAAAGCATCCCTGGCCTGCTCTCGAGTTGCCATAGGCAGGAGGGGGGGGAAACTGACAGAGCAGCATGGCAGCCACAGCCAGAAGCACATTCCACGTATACCTTTCTCAAGGCTGTATCCCAGGTTACTGGCAACAATCGGAGGGGCGTGATCTGTACAGCCCATGAAAGTGCTCCGTTGGAGAATGTGATTTATGACAGGGGTCACCAACCTTTCGGATCTCAGGGACCACTAAATTCATAATTTTAAATCCCATGGACCACTAATACGAATCGAGAGCAGCACTTGCTGGAGCGCTTGGACTCCCAGTGACGGGATGGGGTCCTTCAGGCACTCTCCCCCTCTCTTTCTCTCATCTCTCCCCCCTCTCTTTCTCTCCCTCTTTCTCTCTCTCTCTCTCTCTCTCATTCTCTTTCTGATTCTCTTTCATTCTTCTTTCATTCTCTCTTTGTCTCTCTCTCTCATTCTCTCTCTCATTCTGATTCTCTCTCTCTTTCATTCTCTCTCTGATACTCTCTCTCTCTGCCTCTGATACTCTCTCTTTCTCTTTCTCTCTCTCATTCTCTCTCTCTTTCTCTCTCATTCTTTCTCTCTCTCTCCCCTCTCTCTCATCTCTCTCCCCTTCTCTTTCTCTCTCTGATTCTCTTTCATTCATTCTCTCTCATTCTCTGTCTCATTTTTTTTCTCTCTCTCTCTCATTCTCTCATTCTCTCTTTCAATCTCTCTCATTCTCTCTCTCCCTTTCTCTCATCTCTCCCCCTCTTTCTCTCTCTTTCATTCTCTCTCTGATTCTCTTTCATTCTGTCTCATTCTCTCTCTGATTCTCTCATTCTCTCTCTCATTCTTTCTCTCTCTCTGCCCTCTCTCTCATCTCTCTCCCCCTCTCTTTCTCTCTCTGATTCTCTTTCATTCTCTCTCTCATTCTGTCTCTTTCTCTCTCTCTTTCTCTCTCTGATTCTTTCATTCTCTCCCATTTTCTCTCTCTCATTCTTTCTCTCTCCCCCCTCCCCCCTCTCTCATCTCTCATCCCCTCTCTCTTTCATTCTCTCTCTGATTCTCTTTCTCTCTCTCTCATTCTGATTCTCTCTCTCTGATTCTCTCTCTCTCTCTCCCCTTTCTCCCCCCCTCTCTCATTCTCTCTCATTCTCTTTCTCTCTTTCTGATTCTGTCTCTCTGATTCTGTCTCTCTCGTCTCATGGGCCAGGCCAGTGAGTCAAGCATCTCAACGAGAGACCGAGATGCGCGGAGCACCAAAAAGGGCCAGAAGAAACACCTGCAAGATCCAGCAAGAGACAAAGCTTCACTCCCACTCTGGAATATGGAGCGAATCTCCATCCCCCGCCCTTCCCTTCTCAGGCCAGGCGAGGAGTGATTGGGAAGGGAGGGCGAGGGTGGGGACAGCCAGTGGTGGGTTCAGCCAACAGGAAGCCACAGCAGGGGGAAGAAAGAGCCGCTGGTTGCTGACACCCGTTGCTTCGGCCTGCCCGCACCGCCACCCTCCCCTTGCACCATTACCTCATTCCGGCCGGCAAGGGCTGTGCTGCAAAGTTGCAAGTTGCACGTACCTCCCTCTACGGCGGAGATTTCCAGCCCCACCACAACCTGCCTGGCCAGTCCCATATTCCAGAGCTCTAGTCACAGGACTGGCCATTGGTCATCCCTGAGCAGCTCCTCCACTCGGGTGCTCCAGGGACCACCAAAATTTTGTCACAGACCACCAGTGGTCAGCGGATCACCGGTTGAGGACCTCTGATTTATGACACACCCTGGGAGGAGGGGGGAAACAGGGTCATAATTGGGTCATAAATTATGTGGGGCAGAGCTGGCTTCACTTGGGTGCCAACATGTTGCTCCTAATAAATAACTGGATTTCTTTTGAAACTTGGCTTGAGGCTCATGATTTAATTAAGTAGTTTAAGTCGGAACCTTGACAGCAGCACTGCATTAGCAGCTTCTACCTGATCTTCTCTTAAATCTTCCCAACTCATATACTTGTGACCTAAACTACTTAAGCCTTTATTGCCTAACATAAAACCCAATGTGTAAACCAGGCTTTAAACCCAAAGTGAAAATATCTTCAAGCAATGCCAATAGACCAAATACACTAAGACAGCCTTGAGCAATGCAATCAAGATTTCCTAAAGCAGAGTTAACCATCTCAAAGCTAAGCATTCTCACAGCATAAGTTGCTGGAAAGCATTCCTTTACTCAAGGAAGGAATGGAACTTAGGGTACTTTCACATTGTCTGCCATGCTATGGAAACACAAAACATACAGATAATAAAAACCATTATTTCAAACACTGTGAACAAGTATAATTAAAAATATAATTAAAAGTACACATGAAAAAGAAAAAAAGCTGCAAGAAAATTATATAACAGATTTTATATAGCCCAATAATATTTTGAGCAAACTGCTTGAAAATCCTTTATCTCACTGTGAATCAGAATTTAATTTACATATATAAAAGTATTACTTTTTTTAAAAAAAAAAGAATCATTGTTGGAGATAACAGCTGTCCTTTAAATATTCCACGGTAGTTACTGACAATTCTTACTCCATCGACTCATTTCTAAATTTTACTTTAATGCAGACATTGCTATATTTTACACCAGACATAATAGGAGAACACATCCCAAATTATGTTTTCAACAGGAAGACTTTAATTATCCCTTACTGTTTTTTGAGGTATCCACTAAGTGCAAATTAAAATATTCTGTTGTTAACCACATTTTAAGATCAAAAGAAGCTTGTTTTCAAAGCAACCTCCCATTGATTTAAGTGATAGGACATACAAAATCTGTATTCTAAATTAATATTCATTTTGTTTGTGTTGTTTGATTTCTGTTAATGTAGAGATTTTGATAAACCAATTAAGAGATCTAAGCCACTTAATATAGATAATGTTTCAATGGCTGTACAAAACAATAGGAGAAAATAGCTTGAATTGCACATACTTAGGGTGAATGAACTGCAAGAATTAAGGTAAGTACTGTTAAAGTTTTGAAAATTGCATCAACAGAATAAGAAGCTTGATTAACCTCTCACACAATTCTTATGAGCTTTTTTATTAAACAGGATGTCACCATTTCATTCCTAATAGAAACTAGTAAGTTTATTTGACTCTGCAATCTGGTTGTGAATTCAGTCCTGCTGATTGGTGAATTTTTTAGGACTGTATTTGTAAGGATTGTCTCTCCATTCACTTACAAAGTACAAATTTCTGAGCCAGGTAATTCAAAAGGATTCCTTTATTAGCAAATGTGATAACACCCCATTCATTCAAAGCAAGATCTGAATGCCCTTAGGCAAAGCAAGTACATTTAAACCTTAGAGCCCTCCCCATTAGCCAAAATGCAAATCTTGGCCAATACACAGATGTGGAAGTCCCCCATTCTGGGAATCCGGATGAGTATACGTTTCCACAAAGCCTTTTCCGTTTAAACTAACTCACATTGCCCCTCATAAATCCTATCCCAAGATAAAAAGGTTCATAGATGCCTGGTGCCAGGATATGTGTTGTAAACATCAGTTGATCCAAACAATGCTGATAAATCAAACTCAAGACCCCCATTCTCTCTCTGAATGGCAGACCCACTCTTTGGGGTTCTGACATGCTGACCCCTAAAAAAAAACCCTTCTCTTATTGAATGGCAGAGTCACTGATGCGGCCCCCTTAAAAAGAAAAAAAATCCACCTGTAAAAGACATAAACACAATCAATTATAATATATTAACAAGGTTTGTTAGGGTATTGGGAATGAAATCTTCTCAGTAAAGTGGGGGCTTTAACATGTTGTTTAGCAACCCACTCATTCTGTGATGAAGGCAAATGTTTCCAAGCAATCAGATACTGTGTTTTTCCTCTGTGGATCCGAGAATCAAGAATTTCCTTGATTTCAAAGTGTTGTTCTCCTTCTATCATGATTGGGACAGGTGGTGCAGATACAGGCGGTCTGAGTGACGAGGTTACCTCTCTCTTGAGTAAACTAATGTGAAACACTGGGTGGACTTGTCTGAGTGTTTTTGGAAGGAGTAATTCAACTGCTACTGGGTTGATGATCCTAATAATAGGGAAAGGTCCAATGAAATTTGGCCCTAATTTTTTGGACGGTTGTAACGATTTCAGGAATTTTGTAGATAAGTATACTCTATCCCCAACATGGAAAGGTTTGGGCTCGATTCTTTTCTTGTCAGCTTGAATTTTAAAAGCTGACTCTAGCTTCCTTAAAGGAATCTCTAGCTTCCTTTAAGGCTACTCTGACCACTGGCCATGTGTTTTGTAAATTCTCTATCCACTCCTTTAGTGAAGGGATCGTGGGTTTTTCTGTGGGTAATTGAGGCATTGGGCTGAAATCCCGACCTGTGGCTACTCTAAAAGGGGTAAAACCAGTACTTGAATGTACAGAATTATTGAATGCAACCTCTGCGAAAGGTAAAAGTTCAGTCCAATTGTCCTGTTGAAAATTAATAAAACATCTTAGATATTGTTCCAAAACCAAGTTTGTTCGTTCACAATTTCCATTAGTACCGGGTGGTGGTTTTCCCTTGTCGTCTTTTTGCTGCAGCACAAATGGGGCAACTTGCTACATAGCTTTCTATGTCCTTTTTTAGCGATGGCCACCAAAATTGTCTCTTTATTAAGTGTAAGGTTTTTACAAAGCCAATGTGTCCAGCTATTTTTGAGTCATGACACCTTTCCATTAAGCGTAATCTTTGGCTAGCAGGCACATATAGTTTCTCTTCTACCCAAGCTAAGACATCTTTCATCAAGCAACTGGATCTGTGGTTCAAAAACCATCGTTGATTAATGCTTGTCTAAAAATGCAAATGGTGTCGTCGTTTGTCAATGTGTCTTGTCCTCCTTGGGACCTGGTGATTACTTTGGCTGCCAATTGATTAGTTTGTACTATGGGTTTAAATACCTCTGACTTCACACTATTTATTGTGGTTTTCTGGATAGTGCGTCTGCCAGAAAGTTTTCCCTCCCGGGGATAAATTTAAGAGTAAATTCGAACCGTTTGAAATATTGAGCCCAACGAACTTGTTTTGGGGATAGTTTCCTTGGTGTCTTTAGGGCTTCTAAGTTTTTATGATCAGTCCAGACTTCAAAAGGAATCTTACTCCCTTCTAAGAAATGTCTCCAAGTTAAAAGTGCCCATCGCACCGCATAAGCTTCTTTTTTCCAAATAGCCCACCTTTGTTCAGTTTCACTTAATTTCCTGGATGTATACGCACATGGCTGTAGTTGTCCTTGCTCATTTTTCTGAAGTAGGATTGCCCCTATTGCAACATCGCTAGCATCTGCTTGTATGATGAAAGGTTTTTCTGTGTCTGGGTGCTTTAGAATTGGTTCAGCTGAGAACAGCCGTTTTAGTTTTTCGAATGCTGCCTGGCATTCCATTGTCCAATTCACGGGCTGTCTCGGTTTAGGATTTCCCTCCCCTTCATTCTTAACAGTTTCATGATGGGCAGGGCGATTTGAGCGAACACTGGGATAAATTGGCGATAGAAATTTGCGAACCCCAGGAAGCTTTATAGCTGTTTGCGCGTGTGAGGCGTCTCCCAATCCAGTACTGCCTGCACTTTTTGAGGGTCCATTTCTATGCCCTGGTGTGAAATACGATACCCCAAGTAGTCAATTTTCTCTTGGTGGAATTCACATTTTGAGAGTTTGGCATAAAGTTTTGCATCACGGAGTTTGCTTAGCACAGCTCTGACTAGTTTAACGTGCTCAGCTTTGGTCTCTGAGTATAAGAGAATATCATCTAAATAAACAAGAACCCCTGTATATAAATGTTCATGCAAAACATCATTTATTAATTGCATGAACACTGCAGGTGCCCCTTAGCACAACAGGGAGCACTTTGAATTGGTAGCACCCCAGGGGGGTGTTAAATGCAGTTTTCCATTCATCCCCCTCCTTAATCCTGATTCGATAGTATGCCTCCCTTATGTCTAGTTTGGAAAATATTTTCCCTTTAGCGAGGTGTGCAAGCATATCTTTCATCAAGGGAAGGGGATACATATTTTAAACACTGATAGTATTAAGATTGTGAAAATCCACACACAGACGTTTTGAGCGATCTTTTTCCTCCCTAAATAACACTGGGGCTTCAATCTTTGGTCGGGCTGGCTCGATGAAACCCCTTGCTACGTTTTTCTCAATGAAAGCTCTCAGTTCTCCTAACTCCCCCAGTGACATGCTATACATTTTTGGTTTAGGCAGTTTAGCTCCGGGTAAGATTTCTACTGCACAGTCAGTGGTATGGTGTGGAGGGAGTTCATCTGAGGCTGTTTCACTAAAAACTTCAGCCAAATCTTTGTATTCCTTGGGTATGCCTTCTGTTGGCAAGCTATAACCAGACATGGCTGTTTCCCTGCGCTCTCCCCCCTCAGCTCCTATCTGTGGATCTTCTGCAAAAGTCATGTGCATTTGGAATTTTATGGTGCCTTGTTCCCAATTTATTTTTGGATTCCACTTTTTCAGCCATGCAAGTCCCAATACCAGTGGCCATTCCATGCCAGGTGCCACTATAAATGTAAGTCTTTCTTTGTGGCTCCCAATGCTTATTTTCAGGGGTTCAGTAGCAAATGAAGCTGGTTCCCCCCTGCTATTGACCCATCTAGTTGGCAACAAGCAATGGGGTTTTTCAGCTTTCTTACCTTGATCCCCAGCTCCCCTATTAGGGTTGGGCTGACCAAGCATCTGGTGCACCCTGAATCGACTAATGCGGAGATATTTCTTCCTCCATCTTGGTTAGGGATAAATAGTCTTAGAGGGAGGGTAAGCGGTTCAATTGGCTTGCTTACTAGTGGTTCATCCTCTGGGTCGCTTCCGAACGAAGTTGGATCCTCCTCTGGAAATGCTGGGATGTTCACTCCAATGAGGGGGGGGATAGAGGTTCTACCATCTCGCTGCTCCTCAGGACCATTTATCTCCCGTGCAAGGCAGGTTTCGCTGATCTCTCCCCCCTCAGGCGTTCTGGTTTTTAGGTTGGGGATTTAGGGGAAGAAGCATATTTTGAAGGGTTCTTCCTCCCATTGGGGTGAGGGTTTCTTCCATGTTTGCCCTACACAATACTGGTTCCTGGCCACATTGTTCTTTGCTTCTCTGCCGGTGAAGTACCACTCACGCGGGTGAATTGGTGTGCTCCTGGCCATGTAGGCGTTATATAGATCATTCATTGGGTCCTCTCTGTGCCATCCGCTCGAATGTCAGCCCTCCGGGGTTTGGTGGTTCCCCTGGTCTCGTCAGTGGTTGCTGTGCCCTCAGTGCTCCTTAGCTGTCACTCTGGGGTTCCCCGAATGTTGAGGCTTTCCAAAGTTTCCATCACCAGCTGGGCTAGGTATCTCTTCAGCCGTCCCTCACTCAGCGATGCTTCGGTGGGTTCCATCTGGTCAGAGAAGGCTTCTACTTCCAACTCCCACCATGGTCTCCGATTCCCTCGGTTGAGCTTGACTCCTCTGGTTCTCCCATCCCAGCTGTCTTTCTCCTCCAGAATTTCCTCATCCTCTTCGATGGGAAGTAGGGAATAGGCATCCAGCTGGTTGTTCGTTGAGGTTTTCCCCCAGCATTCTGTTTCCTCCGATTCCCTATTTTGTTCGGACATGGTTTTGCAAGGTCCTCTCAGTAGAATGAAATTGCTTCTCTGGGTTGACCATTTTGCCGATCTTGCTTTCTGTAAGGATTGTCTTTCCATTCACTTACAAAGTACGAACTTCTGAGCCAGGTATTTATTTATTTATTTATTATTAGGTTCTTCTATGCCGCCCTACTCCCTAAGGACTCAGGGCAGCGTACAACATTTTAAAAGAACACTAAACAATAAACATTCATTTAAAAACAATTTTAAAACATTAAAAAAGTTAAAAAGTTAAAAGACGTTCAACAACATACATACTGGGGGAGATCTCGGATAAAAACTAGTCTCAGACCCTTGCCTGCAGGAAGAGCCATGTCTTGATGGCTTTCCGGAAGGCCAGCAGGGTGGGGATGATTCGGATCTCTGGGGGAAGTTGGTTCCAGAGCACGGGGGCCCCCACAGAGAAGGCCCTCCCCCTAGGGCCCACCAACCAACATTGTTTGGCTGACGGGACCTGGAGGAGACCCACTCTGTGGGCCCTAACTGGTCAGAGGGAAGTATGAGGCAGAATGCGGTCCCGGAGGTAACCTGGTCCTAAGCCATGTAGGGCTTTAAAGATGATGATCAACACCTTGAATTGTACCCGGAGACCAATGGGCAGCCAATGCAGCTGGCGGAGTATAGGTGTTACATGGGTGTATCTTGACACACCCACCACAGCACGCGCAGCTGAATTTTGCACCAGCTGGAGTCTCCGAATACTCTTCAACGGTAGCCCCATGTAGAGCGCATTGCAGTAATACAATCGAGAGGTGACAAGGGCATGAGTGACCATGAGCAGAGCATCCTTCTCCAAGTATGGTTGCAATTGGTGCACCAGGTGAACCTGTGCAAAAGCCCCCCTAGCCACAGCTGTAAGATGTTGGTCTAATTTTAGCTGTGGATCTAGGAGGACTCCCAAATTGCGAACCTGTTCCGAGGGAGTTAATTTTCCTCCCTTAAGAACCAAGGAGGGACAGTTGTCATAGTCCTTAGGAGGCAATATCCAGAGCCACTCAGTCTTGTCGAGGTTGAGTTTGAGTCTGTTTCTCCCCATCCAGGTCCTAACGTCGTCCAGGCATCGGCACATTACATCAACTGCCTCCCTGAATTGAAACGGGGTGGTGATGTACAGCTGGGTGTCATCAGCGTACTGTTGAAAACTCACCCCATGTCTACGGATGATCTCCCCCAGCGGTTTCATGTAAATGTTGAACAGGATGGGTGAGAGGACCGAGCCCTGAGGCACCCCACATGTCAGGGGCCTAGGAGACGACCTCTGCCCTCCTGTTAACACCGACTGCATCCTGTCGGTGAGATAAGAGGAGAACCACCGCAGAATGGTGCCTCCTATTCCCAACTCGCTGAGATGATGCAGAAGGATACCATGGTCGATGGTATCGAAAGCCGCTGAGAGGTCAAGTAGCACCAGGATGGAGGAATTTCCCCCATCCCAGGCTCGCCAGAGATCATCCATCAGGGCGACCAAGGCAGTTTCTGTACTGTAGCTGCACCTGAAACCAGACTGATAGGAGTCTAGATGATCAGTTTCCTCCAATAGCCACAGAAGCTGAGAAGCCACCACCTTCTCCACAACTTTACCTATAAAAGGTAAGTTGGAGACCGGACGAAAGTTCTTCAAGTCTGCTGAATCCAGGGAAGGCTTCTTAAGGAGGGATCTCACCACCGCAACTTTTAATGGCTGCGATACGGATCCCTCCCTAAAAGAAGCGGTGACCACTGCCTGGATCCAGCCGCGTGCCACCTCCCTGCTGGCCGAAACCAGCCAGGAGGGGCACGGGTCCAATAAACACCCACGGCCATGTCCACGTCCTCAGGAGAAACAGGCTCAAACTCCTCCCACAATGCTGGACTAAGACTTGCCCCCATCAACTCAATGGACTCTGCTCAGCTGGAGTCCAGATTCGACCGGATCTGAGTGACTTTATCCGTCAGAAACTGCACGAATTCCTCAGCTCTACCTTGCAAGTGTTCCTCACTCCCCCCTTTTGCAAGGAGAGGTAGTTCAAAAGGATTCCTTTATTAGCAAATGTGATAACACCCCATTCATTCAAAGCAAGATCTGAATGCCCTTAGGCAAAGCAAGTACATTTAAACCTTAGAGCCCTCCCCATTAGCCAAAATGCAAATCTTCGCCAATACACATAGTAGTATTACTACTTAATATAGTTCCTCATGTTGTGGTGACCCCCAACCATAAAATTATTTTCGTTGCTACTTCATAACTGTAATTTTGCTACTGTTATGAATTGTAATGTAAATATCTAATATGCAGGATGTATTTTCATTGTTACAAATTGAACATAATTAAAGCATAGCGATTAATCACAAAAACAATATCTAATTATGTCAGATCAGAAATTCTCGGGCCAGTCTTTGCAAGAGCACAAGGAATATCATCTTCCACAACAAGTCTACTTCTGTATTTAGACTTGATAACCAACAAGTGTACAGCAATATTTCTCAATCTCAGCAACTTTAAGGTGCCTGGACTTCAACTCCCAGAATTCAAAGCAAAGCTGGCTAGGGAATTTTGGGAGTTGAAGTCCAGATATATTCAAGTTGTTGAGGTTGAGAAATTGTGGCCTGCAGTGTCGAAAAACTAGAAATCAGATAAGCTTCCAGCAAAGTAATCCCTGTTTAGTAGCTTTCTCCCAGGATTCCAAAGTTTCAGGAGGCAAATGGGGGGGGGGCAAAAAAACCATGATTGGTCCAAAAATATTGCCAGGGTTCCCAAAGCCAATTTCCTCTTTTAAGCTCTTTCTTCTTTAAAACAATGCCGGCTGGCGGGCCCTAGGGGGAGGGCCTTCTCTGTGGGGGGCCCCGCGCTCTGGAACCAACTTCCCCCAGAGACCCAAACCATCCCCACCCTGCTGGTCTTCCGAAAAGCCGTCAAGACATGGCTCTTCCTGCAGGCAGGGGGGAACGAATAAATCCATCTGGATTCCCCCCTCGGCATGGCTGATTGTGAACATTTTTTAATTTTTGTATATTTTTATTGTTGTTTTTAAATTACTGCTTATTATTAATGTTCTCCTAAAACTGATGTACGCCGCCCTGAGTCCCTCAGGAGTAGGGCGGCATAGAACAAATAATAAATAAATAAATAAATAAATAAATAAATAAATAAATAAATAAATAAATAAATAAATAAATATACTGCTTTTACCATATTCAAAAAATTTTCTACAAATTTCATCATTTTTAGCTGTAATATCATAAATTTCCAATTAACATTATCAAAAGCTTTCTGTGCATCTAGAAACAATAATCCTAGTTGTTTTTCAGAATGAACTTCATAGTATTCCAACGTATTTAAAACAATTCTTATATTATCTCTTATCTGTCTTTTTGGAAGAAAGCAGTTTTGATCCGAATGAATGAGTTAATTCAATAGTCTCTTCAACCGTCTTGCCATAATTGAAGCGAAAATCTTATAATCCACATTCAAAAAGAGATTGGTCTATAATTTCTTATTTGTTGTAAATCAGAGTCTTCTTTCGGTATAAGAGTTAAATATGCTTCTGTCCATGTATCTGGAATTTTGGCCTTCAATAACAAATCATTAAATACTTCTAGCATAACTTCACCTAATGTATCTTGTAATATTTTGTAAAATTCTGCTGGTAATCCATCAAGTCCCAGTGTTTTCCCATTCTTCTGTGTTTTGATCCCTTCTATTAGTTCCATCATTGAAATCCTTTCCTCCAAATTCTTTTTGACATTTTCTGGAATTTTTGGTATGTTTGCATTCTCCAAATGTCTCCACTACGACAAAGAAAGAAACTCCGCAAACAACCCCAGGCAAAAAGAAAAGGCAAGTACTGGTAATAGGAGATTCAATCCTCAGAGGAACCGAACCCGCCATCTGTAGACCAGATAACCAATCCAGAGAGGTATGCTGCCTCCCAGGAGTCAAAATCATAGACGTAGCAGAGAAAGTAATTGAAATAATAACACCCACAGACTATTACCCCCTACTATTACTCCATGTAGGAACAAATGACACAAAAAAGAACTTGCAAACAATACAGAACGACTATGAGCAACTAGGCAAGAACATCAAAAACCTAGATGCGCAAGTAATCTTCTCATCCATACTACCAACAAGAGGACAACACCCAGCAAGGGAACAAAGAATCCTACAAGTAAACCACTGGCTAAAGAGTTGGTGTCACCAAAAAAACTTTGGATTCCTGGATAAATACAAAAAATGGAAAGAGGGGCACATAACCAAGGCAGAGTACCAACAGACAGCCAGAATCTGTAAAGAAAAAATCAAGACAGCAAAGGCCCAGAACGAACAAAGACTCACAACAGAAGTCAAAGACAACAAAAAAAGCTTCTTCCAACACATTAACAACAAGAAAAAAATCAAAGAACAGTTGGTCCACTAAAGAGAGAAGACAGCAAAGAAATAACAGACAACCCAGACAAAGCAGAGCTACTGAACACGTTCTTCGCATCAGTCTTCACACAAAAGGAAACTGCAGCTCATCTACCCAGCAACATAAATATTAAAAACAGATTCGAAGCAAGACTCAACCTAAGCAAAAATACAGCAAGAGATCACCTATCAGAACTTAACGAATACAAAGCACCAAGACCAGACGGATTACACCCCAGAGTCCTAAAAGGACTAACAGAAGTCATTTCAGAACCACTGCACCACATCTTCCACAAATCCTGGAACACAGGGGAACTACCTGAGGACTGGAAAAGAGCCGACGTGGTCCCCATCTACAAAAAAGGTAAAAAAACAGACCCAGGAAACTACAGACCAATCAGCCTAACATCAATACCTGGGAAGATACTGGAAAAAATAATTAAAAAGCAGATCTCCCATCATCCAGAAACAAACCAAGTAATAACCAACAGCCAACATGGATTTGTTAAGAACAAATCATGCCAAACCAAACTCATTTCATTCTTCAACACTGTGACCAAATTAGTAAACCAGCGAAATGCAGTAGACATCATTTACCTGGACTTTAGCAAAGCATTTGACAAAGTAGACCACAACCTACTCCTTCATAAGCTAGAAAAAGCGGGATAGATAGCTATACAACCAGATGGATTAACAATTGGCTGACCAACCGTACCCAGCGAGTAGTCCTCAATGGCTCTAAGTCCACATGGAGAGAAGTAAGCAGTGGCGTACCACAAGGTTCCATCCTAGGCCCAGTACTCTTTAATATCTTCATAAATGACCTAGATGAGGGAATAGCAGGAGAACTAACCAAATTTGCAGATGACACCAAGCTGGCGGGAGTTGCAAACACCCCAGAGGACAGACTCAAAATCCAGAGGGACCTCGACAGACTCGAACACTGGGCCCAAACCAATAAAATGAAATTTAACACGGAGAAAAGTAAAATTCTGCACCTAGGTAAGAAGAATCAAAAATACACATACAAACTGGGTGAAACCACACTCAATAGCAGCGATTGCAAGAGGGATCTCGGAGTCCTGGTAGACAGCCAACTAAATATGAGCCAGCAGTGTGCAGCAGCAGCCAAAAAGGCCAACGCAGTCCTGAGCTGCATAAATAGAGGGATACAATCAAGGATCAGTGAGGTACTAGTACCACTCTATAAAGCCTTGGTCAGACCACACCTAGAGTACTGCATCCAGTTTTGGTCACCACATTACAAAAAAGACATTGAAACTCTAGAGAAAGTGCAGAAAAGAGCAACCAGGATGATAAAGGGTCTGGAAAATAAAACATACAAAGAGCGGTTGCAGGAACTGAGCTTGGCCAGTCTGGCGAAGAGAAGGACCAGGGGTGACATGATAGCAGTGTTCCAATACTTGAGGGGATGCCACAGAGAGGAGGGGGTCAGGCTGTTCTCTATGGCACCAGAAAGCCAAACAAGGAATAACGGATGGAAGCTGACCAAGGAGAGATTCAACCTGGAAGTGAGGAGAAACTTTCTGACGGTGAGAGCGATCAACCAGTGGAACAGCTTGCCAGTGGAAGTTGTGAGAACCCCAACACTTGCGACCTTCAAGGAGAGACTGGACTGCCATCTGTCTCAAATGGTGTAGGAACTCCTGCTTGAGCAGGGGGTTGGACTAGATGACCTACAAGGTCCCTTCCAACTCTAATAATAAATCAAATAATATCTTATTTCTTCTTCCTTTATATTTTCTTGTTTCTATAATTGTTCATAACAATTTTCTACTATTTTCTTTTTTTCTTTGTTTTGGTATTGTAAATTTCCTTTCACATCTATTACTTGATATATAGCTTTCTTTTCTCTATCTTTCTTAATTTTATAAGCCAGCCAACGTCCTGGTTTATTTGTGTTGTCAATTTTTTTTTGTTTTGCCTGTTTTATTTTCTGTGCGATCTCTTCATTTTTAAGTATATTTATTTTATGTTTCTGTAGAGTCATTTTATTTTTAAATGTTTTATCTTGTGGGTATTTTTGAAGATTTTTTCCCAATCTTTTATATTCTTCCTCCATCTCTTTTTGTTTTTGTATCTTTTGTTTCTTCTGTTTTCCCATATATGTCATTACTAGTCCTCTGGTATAGGCTTTACAAGTATCCCACAAATTTTTAAGGAAGTGTCCTCTTTTTTATTTTCTTTAAAAAAGAAAGTCAATTCTTTTCCCATATATATTTGAAAGTTTTTTTCATTTACTACTCTCTGATTCAATGTCCATCTTGGTCTTTTTCTTTGTCCTTTCCATTTCATTATAATTGGATTGTGGTCTGCCCATATATTTGGTTCAATTCCAGTCATTTCTATTTTAGTCAATAATTCTAATTTCATCCATATCATATCTATTCTTGACCACGATAAATGTCTATTCAAGTAGAATGTGTATTGTCTTTCTTTCATATTCCTCTGTCTCCATGCATCTTGAATCATTAATAACTCAGCTTCATACTTTTCAATTTTATTTTGAGTCTCTCCTATATCGTCACCCAAAGTTGTCACAGATTGTTTAATTTCTTCCACCTCCTCTTCCAATATTTCAATATTTTCTACCAGTCCTTTAAATACCAATAATATATCTTCCCTTAATTGCTGGTTCCGAGTTACAATCTCCTCTGAAACAGCCTGTATCTTTTCATTAATTTCATTAATTTTTAGATTAAACGCCATGACAAGTTCACCCTTCATGGCTTTTAAGGCTTCTTGTAACTTTCCAAATGTTAAAGTCTGTGGGGGTGTTGAATAAACAATAGGTTGTATTCTTGAAATATGAGCAGGAGGACTATCAGATCCTTTATTAAAAAGTCTTTCTAGATTTTGAGGCCATTTAAAATTTAAAATTAGACTTTTTATTTTACTCCAAAGTCAAAAAGAAAAGAGAAAGTTCATCAAAGTCAGGAGTTTTCATACAGAGGGCTGCTAGTGAAACAAAACTTTCTTTTTAACTTTCACTTTTCACGCCCTTTGAAACCTCAATCGCCATTTTGTTGCTCGGTAACTCAATTAGTTTGTCACTTCCGAAATGAGAATCAACATTGGAGTTAAGTTTAAATACTTGCTATCCGAGTCTCCTGGCTTTTTCTGTCTGCTGTAAATCTAGATGTTAAAAATCACATGTTGAAAGTAGAGTTGGTCGCGGCTTCTTGCTCCGCTTAAGTGGAGACATCCCAGGTCCGGAGCAAATGACAGGCTGCTAGGGAGCCCTCACCCTTCGCGCCCCAGATTTTCTCCTGGGGCACTTGGGGGGCTCTACCCTTGCCTGTCTGCTCTCATCTCTCCCCTATGCCCAGGGAGAAGATTTTCAAGCCGCCAGACAGTTGTTCTGGCGGCTTAACGGAACCCGAGATCAGGCGCTCATCGAGGAGCGTCTTTGAGGCTTGTGGAGCCAACCGGAAGCCAACCCAGCCCAGATCTTAACGGCCGAGAAATCAACTCCAAATCCTTGCCAAGACACTCACCAATCCGTCAGTAATAAATACCTGGGATTGTCCAGCGTCCCTTTTTCTCTGGGTTGCCGCAATTCCCGGCAAGCACCTACAAGTTGTCATTCCAAGAAGAACTGTACAGCTTCACGGATGCCATTTTAATGCTGACGGCATCTCCCCAAGCTTGGAAATCTTGAGCTTCCTAGCCCTCGTATCCGGGAGTCTCCCTTGTCCAAATGGACTGGCGTATTCCTGAGGTCTTCCGATTTCTTCCGACCCACCAGAAGATGGAATAGATTGGGTCGAGAGTCTATATTTCCTCAGAAAGCAAGCAAAGGGAGCAGAGGGCAGTTCTCTTGCAGCCGCTCCGCTTGGCTCCTCCCCGGAAAATTATAACAATGAACAGATGGTAACATTGAAATGTGTTTGAATATTAGTAGTTCGGGGTACTAATGGTAGTTAGTTGGTAGTTAGGCTATTGGTTTGAGCTCCGAGCTTGGCAATTTGGTTGCAAATGTTTTGTCACCATTTAAGGAGACATCGTCAGTGCATATATTTTTGGGGGATATTTCTGAGTCAGAAATAGCTGAACAAACAACATTCAGACAAATTTGCATCTCATAAGAAGGTATTTAAAGACCTGTGTTCTGACAGACCAGCACAATTCAAAAAGCACTGATGATATCTCCTTGAATGGTGACAAAATGTTTGCAACCAAATTGCCAAGCTCGGAATTCAAACCAACAGCCTAGATGGTAACATTTCCTAACTTTAGACCATACTGCTCAAAAATCCAAATCTAAGATATGATTTCTTCTGTGAGTTGGGTCCTCAACAACCTGGTTCACGTCTTTGGTTGTCATTGTGGTAATGAACTCCTGACCTGCCTCCGACCTGCACCCAGGGCTGGCTGGTTAAAGTTCCCCAATTATGGGGAACTCCATTGCCAACCCTGCTACAGCATTGACCAGCTCAGAATTTCCAGTTGCTATTCAGGATAGAGAATGGTCCAGTAGCAGCAATTTCATCTAATCCCTAGAGTCCAACTTAATAAACACAGCCTCTTTAATTCCAGGCAATGATCCTGGAACCATATACTCAGATGGTATATCCTTTTGTTAGGAAACAGAACAGTCATGATGGTATCTTATGGGCATTCTCACAAAATGGCAACAAAGCAGAGGGAATTACCGTATTTTTCGGAGTATAGGACACACCGGAATATAGGACGCACTTTAATTTTGGGGGAGCAAAACAAGAAAAAAACAATTCTGCCATACCTAGCATTCAATACTTTAGCAAGTGACTGTGGTATGCCCCCCTCCTCTCTCTCTCTCCCTCCCTCTCCCTCCCCCCTCTCTCCCTCCCTCCCTCGCTTTGAAATAAATCTTCCAGCTCGCCATTCAGCCTGGGGAGGAAAGCGTTTTCAGGCGGCAGTGCTGCGATCCCCTCCCCGATTCCAAAAGGCTGAGTGGCGAGCTGGCAGGTAGGTGGAGGCTTCTTCAGCTCTGCAGCTTCCTTAGGGCAGCAGCAGGACAAGGACCCTCCAACCCGCTCTACGCCGAACGACTGGCCCGGCCGAACTGGCAGGATTTCACCCCTCTGCGGCGACGAACAGGTAAGCCTGCGCCAGTAGGAACCCACCCCTGGCTGTGATGAAGGGGGGGTGTTTGGGGGGGGTGCACAAAGCTGCAGGATAAGAGAGACGGACCCCTCCCATCTTGCTCCCCTAGAAACCCCCCCCATCAATGATGTCCCGCTTTACAAAAAATAAAATCTGGTTACCTTAGGCTACAGGGCTCAGTTGTTACTGCCAGGAACCAGGGCATGCAACTGCAAAGTGACTGGAACTAAAGCGCAAAACTTGGACAATTGAAGAAAATCGAGAAATCATCAAATATTACTACCAGGCAGAACCAACAGCCAGGGGATTGCAAAAAAGAATGATGCAACTGTGGAAGGAAAAACACCCAGAAAGTGATGTAACTGAACAAAGATTAATGGATCAAAGACACTTCATCATCCGTAATAAAGTTTTCACAGATGTGGAAATGCAACATCTAGAAATATTGGCTAAAAAGAAAACAACAAGTAATGATGAATAAGTTGAAGAAACTGCTCCAACACATGAACAAACTGACCAGCCAGTGGAAGAAACCAACATACAGGATGAAGATCCTCCTGAGCAACAACTTGAAAATGTGGAGCTAAGTGATCTAGCAAAAATGCTGAAAGAAAAGATTGACAACCACATCAAAGAAAACATAGAAAGAAAAAGACTACCTACAATTTGCGAAGTGCATAGCAAATGAGTGAAAGATCTGTTAACTGCCATGAACATTTTAACTTCCATCCCATCCAGCATACTATATGAAACCAACCAACTAATGTATAGCACAGCCGCTGTTATAACTGCAGAACTGGGTTATAAAATGCCAAAAAAGAAACCCACTGGAACACCAAAGTGGAAAATTCAACTTGAAAGTAAAATAAAAAACTACGAGAGGATGTCAGCATTTTAAAGTACTTGAAAGAAGGTAAACTAAAGAACAAAAAGCTGAAAAATAGTTTACACCAAAAAATAACAATCTGGAGGAAAAAACAATAATGGAAATCATGGAAGAAATAAAAACAATGTGTAATAGCAATAGCAAAGAAAATTGAAAGATACGAAGGACAAATAAAACAATATCGTGAAAATGTCCAGTTCAGAAGAAACCAACACCTCTTCTACCAATCCCTTGATGAAAACCAAATCCAAACTAATGTTAACCCATGTAAAGAAAAAGCTTTGAACTTTTGGAAAGAACTGTGGGAAAACCCAGTAGAATACAACAAAACTGCCTTCTGGATCAAAGATATTCAACAACAAACAACATGAAACAAAATGGAAAATATTATAATAACAACTGACATGGTTGCAAAACAAGCAAAGAAGGTCAAGAACTGTAGTGCACCTGGCCTGGACGAATTGCATGGATACTGGCTAAAACATCTGACCAGCCTCCATCATCGCATGGCCACTCAATTTGATAAAATGCTTCAAAATGCAACAAGCGAAGAATGGTTAACAGCTGGCCGAACATAATTGATAATGAAAGTTCCAGAAAAGGGCACAGAACCAAGCAACTATCGCCCAATTACTTGTCTGCCAACAACTTTCAAACTTTTTACAAGAATACTGGCAAATTCAGTATTCAATCATCTGATGGAAAACCGTTTATATCCAGTAGAACAAAAAGGAAATTATAAACAAATCAAGAAGAACAAAAGATTTAGATTTAGATTTATTATTAGAGTTGGAAGGGACCTTGTAGGTCATCTAGTCCAACCCCCTGCTCAAGCAGGAGTTCCTACACCATTTGAGACAGATGGCAGTCCAGTCTCCCCTTGAAGGTCGCAAGTGTTGGGGCTCTCACAACCTCCACTGGCAAGCTGTTCCACTGGTTGATCGCTCTCACCATCAGAAAGTTTCTCCTCACTTCCAGGTTGAATCTCTCCTTGGTCAGCTTCCATCCATTATTCCTTGTTTGGCTTTCTGGTGCCATAGAGAACAGCCTGACCCCCTCCTCTCTGTGGCATCCCCTCAAGTATTGGAACACTGCTATCATGTCACCCCTGGTCCTTCTCTTCGCCAGACTGGCCAAGCTCAGTTCCTGCAACCGCTCTTTGTATGTTTTATTTTCCAGACCCTTTATCATCCTGGTTGCTCTCTTCTGCACTTTCTCTAGGGTTTCAATGTCTTTTTTGTAGTGTGGTGACCAAAACTGGATGCAGTACTCTAGGTGTGGTCTGACCAAGGCTTTATAGAGTGGTACTAATACCTCTCTGTCCTTGATTGTATCCCTCTATTTATGCAGCTCAGTACTGCGTTGGCCTTTTTGGCTGCTGCTGCACACTGCTGGCTCATATTTAGTTGGCTGTCTACCAAGACTCCAAGATCCCTCTCGCAATCGCTGCTATTGAGTGTGGTTTCACCCAGTTTGTATGTGTATTTTTGATTCTTCTTACCTAGGTGTAGAATTTTACTTTTCTCCATGTTAAATTTCATTTTATTGGTTTGGGCCCAGTGTTCGAGTCTGTCAAGGTCCCTCTGGATTTTGAGTCTGTCCTCTGGGGTGTTTGCTACTCCCGCCAGCTTGGTATCGTCTGCAAATTTGGTTAGTTCTCCTGCTATTCCCTCATCTAGGTCATTTATGAAGATATTAAAGAGTACTGGGCCTAGGACGGAACCTTGTGGTACCCCACTGCTTACTTCTCTCCATGTGGACTTAGAGCCATTGAAGACTACTCGTTGGGTACAGTTGGTCAGCCAGTTGTTAATCCATCTGGTTGTGTAGCTGTCTATCAGCTGCTCATTGACAAAATGATACTAAAAATGCAAAACGAAGAAAAATGAATTTAAATATGGCGTGGATCGATTACAAGAAGGCATTTGACTCTGTACCTCACAGCTGGATTAACACCTGTCTGGAAAACTTTGGAATCAACAAAGATATCTGTACATTTTTGAAAACAAATATGCAAAAATGGAAAATAGTTCTATCAGCAAATGGGGAGAACATTGGTGAAGTCAACATCAGACGAGGAATCTTCCCGGGGGACTCACTTTCACCACTACTGTTCAACATCACATTAATTCTACTGACAATAATTCTACAAAACACAAAACTGGGATACCAAATCTCAAGCCAACATGGCAAGGTAAACCATCTACTCTACATGGATGACTTAAAAATGTATGCGAAAAGCCCCACTGAACTTAATTCAATACTCAACACAGTTCAACTGTTCAGCAGCGACATCAAAATAAACTTTGGACTTGAAAAATGTGCTATATTATCCATGCAGTAAGGGAAAATGGAAAAAATAGAAGGAATAGAAATGGGAAATGGAAGCATAGTGAAAGCATTAGCAAAGGATGACAGTTACAAATGCCTAGGCATATTGGAAGCAGATAACATCTTGAATGGAAAAGTCAAAGAGTCAACGCAAAAGGAATACATCAGGAGGGTCCACAAAATATTAAAATATAAGCTGAATGCTGGAAACATAATTAAAAGCATTAATAAACGGGCAGTTCCAATGATATGCTACTCAGTTGAAATAATCAACTAGACTTTGACTGAACTGGAAAACTTGGACCGGAAAACACGTAAACTTTTGAATATGTACCACGCTTTACATCCACAAAGTGACATCAACAGGTTGTACCTGCCAAGAAAAATAGGAGGCAGAGGGCTATTGCAAATCCATCAAACTGTAGAAGAACGAAGTTTGAATGATTATGTGAACCAAAGTACAGAAAAATTGCTGCAGGCTGTGAAACTGGAGAACATTATAAAAACAACAGAAACAAAGGCAGAATATATGGAAAAACAGCTGGATGACAGATTAAATAGATGGAAAACCAAAGCTTTGCATGGACAACACTTGAAAAACATTGAAGGAAAATGTGATGACAACCTTACATGGGCATGGCTTAAAATGGGAACCATCAAAAAAGAAACGGAAGGTTTAATACTCGCTGCTCAAGAACAAGCACTACAAACTAATGCCATGAAAGTGAAGATACAAAAATCCACTGACAATCCAAACTGCCGAGAAAGTTTGCAACGAGAAAGTGGAAACTGTTTTACACTTAATATGTGAGTGCAGCAAAATCACACAAACTGATTACAAAGTTAGACACGATCGAGTTGCTAAATTAGTCCACTGGTCATTAAGTAAAAAATATGGCATACCTGTATCCGAAAAGTCATGGAAGCACAAAGTGGAAAAAGTTACTGAAAATGAGACGGTGAAGATCTTGTGGGACTTTCAAATACAGACAGATCATCATTTGGAACACAACATGCCAGATATCACGGTTGTCAAGGGCCGAAGAGTACAGTTTATTGATATCGCTGTACCAGGAGATGTCAGAGTCGAAGAAAAAGAACTGGAAAAAATTATGAAATATTGCAACCTGGCCATTGAAACTACACGGCTATGGATGAAACATGTAACAGTGATACCCATTGTCATCGGGGCACTTGGTACCATGTCCAAGAATTTCACAAAACACATCAAGAAATTGCAGCTTCCTGCAATAACACCAGTGGAACTGCAAAAAACTGCACTACTCAGAACATCATATATTTTAAGAAGATACTTGGTTGATACCTAGGACGCTGGCAGCAACCCGTATCAACCATTAGCACCAGTCAGTGGTATTTGTGACACTTTTTTAAATGTTCAGTTCACTGAGTTTCATGCTCAATCAATAAAAGAGATAATAATAATAATAATAATAATAATAATAATAATAATAATAATAATAATAATAATAATAATAATAATAATAATAATAATAATAATAATAATAATAATAATAATAATAATAATAATAATAATAATAAAAATAATAATAATAAAAATAATTAAATAAAATAATTAAAATAAAAAGGGCAAAATCACTACATGTGACGGAATTGAAATGCCCAATGGCCAATTAATTAAATGCAATCAAAATGAAGCCTATAAATATCTGGGCATTCTGCAGTTGGATAACATCAGACATGGAGAAGTGAAAACTATCATTAGAAGAGAGTACACCAACAGAGTTAGGAAAATTTTGAAATCTAAATTAAATGGTGGAAACACCATCAAGGCCATGAATACCTGGGCAATACCAGTCATAAGATACACGGCTGGTATAATTAACTGGACACAAGCTGATTTGGACATTTTGGACCGAAACACCAGAAAACTAATGACAATGCACTACAGTTTACATCCACGTAGTGACACTGATAGACTTTACCTGCCCAGAAAATCAGGTGGCAGAGGACTACTACAAGTAAAGCAAACAGTTGAAGAAGAAAAGCATGCATTGGCGGATTATTTAAAAGAAAGTCAAGAACATCTATTAATTGAAGTAAAGAACAAAAATCTACTGAAGGTCCAACAGACGAAACAAGAATACAGAAAAAATGTGATAAAATCAAGAATGGAGAGTTGGCAAAATAAAGCATTACATGGCCAATTTCTGGAAAAAATAAAAGACAAAGTGGACAGTGAAAAAACTTGGTTATGGTTAACATCTGGTACTTTAAAGAAAGAAACAGAATCATTGATCCTGGCCGCACAAGAACAGGCAATTCGTACAAATGCCATAAAGGCCAAAATTGATAAATCTTCAAATGATGCTAAATGCAGATTATGCAAGGAAGCTGATGAAACTGTAGCCCATGTGCTCAGCTGCTGCAAGAAAATCGCACAGACTGATTACAAATTACGACACAACTCTGTTGCACAAATGATCCACTGGAATTTATGCAAAAATTATAACATCCATACTGCTACAAACTGGTGGGAACACAAGCCTGAAAAAGTCACTGAAAATCAGATGGTCAAGATCTTGTGGGATTTTCGTATACAAACAGACAAGGTACTGGCGCATAATACACCAGACATCACGTTGGTCGAGAACAACAAGGTGACTATAATTGACATTGCAATACCAGGAGATAGCAAGGTCGATGAAAAGGAACACGAAAAAATTGCAAAATACCAGGACTTAAAAATTGAAATCCAACGATTATGGCACAAACCAGCAGTGGTAATTCCAGTAGTGATTGGAACACTGGGTGCTATCCCAAAAGCACTGGAATTACATTTAAAACAGCTCAAAATTGACAAAATCACCATCAGTCAAATGCAGAAAGCCGCACTGCTCGGTTCCGCACATATACTTCGAAAATACATTACGACTTCCTAGGCCCCTGGGTGGGGCTCGACTAGTAATCAATGCCAAATCCGGCGAAACAACTGGCCGCTGTGATACAATTGTATAATAATAATAATAATAATAATAATAATAATAATAATAATAATAATAATAATAATAATAATAATAATAATAATAATAATAATAATAATAATAATAATAATAATAATAATAATAATAATTGGACAGCACTTGAAAAACATTGAAGGAAAATGTGATGACAACTTGACATGGGCATGGCTTATGATGGGAACTATCAAGAAAGAAAAGGAAGGTTTAATACTTGCTGCTCAAGAACAAGCATTATAAACTAATGCCATGAAAGCGAAGATACAAAAATCCACCAACAATCCAAACTGCCGACTTTGTAATGACAAAGTCAAAACTGTTTCACATTTAATATGTGAATGCAGCAAAATTGCACAAACTGATTACAAAGCTAGATACGACTGAGTTGCTAAATTAATCCACTGGTCACTATGTAAAAAATATGACTTACCTGTATCCAAAAAGTCATGGGAACATAAAGTGGAAAAATTATTGAAAATGAGAAGGTGAAGATCTTGTGGGACTTTCGAATACAGACGGATCGTCATTTGGAACACAACACGCCAGATATCACAGTTGTTGAAAACCGAAACGTACAATTTATTGACATTGCGGTACCAGGAGATGCCAGAGTCAAAGAAAAAGAACTGGAAAAAATCACAAAATATCGCAACCTGGCCATCGAAGCTACGCGATTATGGATAAAACATGTAACAGTGATACCCATTGTCATCTGGACACTTGGTACCATGTCCAAGAATTTTATAAAATACAAATTGCAGCTTTCTGCAATAACACCAACGGAACTATAAAAAACTGTTCTACTCGGAACATCGTACATTTTAAGAAGGTACTTATTTGACACCTAGGATGCTGGCAGCAACCCGTATCAACCATTAGCACCAGTCAATGGTATTTGTGATGCATTTTTGAATGTTCAGTTGACTGAGTTTCATGTTTAATTAATAAAGTATAAACAACAGCAACATACCAGTAATAATAAATATTTTTATTAACTATTATTGCATCAATTTGATAGTACTGAAAGCTACTGAGACATCAAGCAACCATTCAAAATTGTGACGTTGCTGAACAAATGGCACATACAACTAATCCTTGAAGTTCTGGCCTTTGCAACACCCACACAGTACTGTGATCACAGTTTGAGTGCTTGGCAACCAGCTTGTATTTATAATGATTCTATTACATTAATAGATTATTTAAAATGAATCATTATTATGAAGGTATAACTTAGTAGACATGATTACAAAATAATTTGCAAAATACATCCCAAGGGACGTTCCTTTGAACCCACTTTCGAGAACTACTTTGGACTTCTAAGTCCATGCATAGTTTATGCTTCATGTTATTTATGCTAATGTATAATACTGATTTGTTAGCATTATAACTGTACAGTTATAATGCTAACAAATAAGTACATTTAATAATTTTCTAGAAGAAAATAAGACAGGACAGTCTAATACAGCAATGCAGTAATTTCTTCTTAGAAACATAAAATACCTTTCCCTTTTCCATTGTCTTCCAAGTGCACTCTAAAGAACCCAGACTATGTTTATATTTAGGGATATGCACATACATTGTCACATAGGCAGTATCCATCTAGTAATGGCTTTTTAAGGAAGAGGTGAAATTGTTCTGCAGCACTACACAGATTCTTCTCCTACGTCATCTTGCAGATTAGGAGCTTTTGTTTTGTAGTTCTGTTGATGCTGTTGCTAGGAGAGTTCAGCCACACACACACCCCATCCCTAGCAGGAGCTTACAGCTGTAGTTCTGGAAGTCAGTGAAATCAAATTAGTCCTCTTTAATTTCACAAATGCATCTCTTCAATTTAGTTTTAATTTAAAACATAATGAAGGGAGCACTGGGTGGTCCATGGCACTCTTGGTTCAATTGCAACATGAAAATCACAATCATGCTCTCTAGTTGCATGTGCTGTTGCTAGATATCAAATTATTAGCCAATGGGGAGACTCACAATACTCAGAGGCAACCAAAAAGATATACAGAGAATTAATAAAGCTTAATAAAATCAGAATCTAAAGAAGAGTCAGTAAGACACAGTGAAAATAAGAAGCCAGGAGCTTAGACTGTCTACAGTCGACCTCACTCCATTCCTAAGAGGTCTGTAAGGGGCATGCATAAGCGCACCATTGTGCCTACCGTCCCTGTCCTACTGTCCTATTGCCTAATTTACCTGTACCTATTGCTAATGTTTACGTTTATACCAATACCTACTATCTTGTACATGTTTGACAAACAAATAAAAATAAAAAATAAAAAAATCTGAAATCAATCCAAATGAAATCTGAAATCAATCCAGTGTTCCAAGAACTAAAGCATAAAACAAAATTCAAAGTGATGTAAAGTAATTATCATAGTTTCACCACTAAGTATATAAAAACCAAATATATAATACTCCAGAATTTCTCAGAGCTATTTCTATGCTCAAACTATTGTATTCAGTAAGGTTTTTTTTCATGATGAAAGTTCATTTGATCTTTGTGTTATGTTCTGGGGCTACATTCCAAAGAGTGTTGAGACCAGATAAAGAAGTTGGTGAGACTATGATAAAATTAGAGTAGGTTTAATGTAATTGAAAGATAAGACAGCCAGTTTGGTTTAGGGTTAAGGCAACAGGCTAAGGATTGGTAGACTATTAGTTCCAGTCCTGCCTTGGCCATAAAGCCAGCTGTATAATCTTTAGCCAGTGGGATATTTTGAGACCTGTGTTATATTCTTCAACAAGCTGAAATCAATAAAATTGTACATTTTCTTATAACTGGAAACATAATTTGAAAATTTCACTGAAATGGAAAAGTTAATATTTCCTTAATAAGGTAAACTGTAAATATGCCCTACTCCCCATTTTATTGGTTAGTATGTTTTAATGAGCTATGTTATTTTGCATTAAGTATGGTTTTATTTTTTGTTTTTTTACATTGCCCAGAATCACATAGTTTAAATTGGCTAGTAATATAAATAAATAAATACAAAACAATAATAAATGAGCACAATAGCAAGAACTAAAATGAGAGTTTTGCAGCTCAACTTATTTTCCAACATTGTTGGGTCTATTCTATAGTTTGTCCACTATTTTGATTAATTAAGGCTTGGTTGATAGAAAAAGGAGAGAAAATATTTCTACAGGTAGTCCTTAATTTATGACCACAATTGAGTCCAAAATTTCAGTTGCTCAGTTGTTAAGTAAAATTTGCCCCTTTTTATGACCTTTCTTGCCACAGTTGTTAAGTGAATCACTGCAGTAGTTAATATGGTTGTTAATTTGGCTTCCTCATTCATTTTGGTTGTCAGAAGGTCGCAAAGGTAATCACATGATCATGAGACACTTGCAACTGTCATAAATACAAACCAGTCGTCAAGCATCTGAATTTTGATCACTTGACCATGGGGATACTGCAATGGTTGTAAGTGTGAAAAATGGCCCTAAGTCACTTTTTCCAGTGCCTTTGTAACTTCAAACAGTCACTAAATAAACTGTTGTAGGTCAAACTATTGTATTTATATTCCCTTGTCTTAAAATAGTGAAAGATGTAATATTGCTAGCCATGAAAACAATAAGCCAGAGGCAGTGACTGCACACATTTAGTGCATGTGCACTAAATTACTAATTTGCCCAATCCATTAATTTCCTGATTAATACAGTACACACCACTGTATTTTTGATTAGCAATATTATACAGTTATGCTATTTCCCCCCCAAAGTGTCATAAAACTTTCCACAAATAGACACCCACTAGTGTATGAACATATATACTTAGTTATTTTATTTTACAGCAAGTATGTGAAAAACTTATAATGCACTGAAAACAGATCTTATGCTTATGTAATTTGCATGGAACCGTCTGCGATTCTGCAGTACCTGTTTTTAGTCCTTTCTAGATGTAGTTCCAAGGCTGTTACATAACAGTGATTTCACATTATGAAAGAGATTGTTAACTCTTGATACTGTGTCAGACATCACCGAAAGTGCTGTTTTTTCAGGTCCTCTTTAAGCTGCTTTCTTTCACTTTTTTGACTGAAACAGGTGACAGAGAGCAGGGAACCTAAGGAAAACACACAGCCTTCAAATAATTTGTGATAAATATTTACAATGATATAGATTTAGATGCCCTAGCAGTTTTATTGTATCATGTGTGAACAATTGCTGCATGCTGAATGTTTCCACAACTTCTGTAACATCTCCCTCTGCAAGCAAATAACTTGCAAGCAAATAACTCCCTCTGTTAGTCAAATTACTAATCTCACAAAAGGGATTTGATAAAAATAGATTGTTGAGGCATGGAAATAGAGAGTACTTCTGTATTATTGGATTTTGTAGCCCAGACTCATTTTATATTCTTCAGAGTTGGGTAAAGTTAAGCTGTAGCTAGACTGAGCTTATTTTTTAAAATAGAAATCTATTGTCATATCAGCAGGCCATAGGAACTTTTTCTTGGGTGGTATAATTCCTAAATTACATCAGGTAGAGAAAATGGACACATATGTTTGGGAAGCAGTAATTTTGTCTTATTCAAAAGCAATACTTTGTTATTTGAAAATGAGTAGTTACCTTGCTCAAGCGTCATTGTTCTCTTTAAAAATATAAGGTCTGAACCAGGGGTGGATTCTAACTTACCTCGCTGCTGGTTCACTTCCTCCCGCACTGCATGACTGCACCTTGTGGGCATGCATGCGCTTTGCACGCACGTGCATGCACAGTGGCAAAGAAACAAAAAAAATTCAAAAAAGAAAAGCCAAAAACAAGATGTGACCACATGCACAGTGCCAGAAACTCAGCTTCTGCGCATGCCCAGAAGAAAAAATAAATAAATAAATAATTCAAAAAAAGATGGCAGCGCCCACGGACCGGCACCGACCAAATTGGATCCGTGACATCATAGTGACATCACCAGTGAGTCACTACCGGTTCGGGCGAACTGGTCCGAACCGGGAGGAACCCACACTTGGTCTGAACCTAATGAATTTCCAATAGAATTTCAAGAGTGCTTTAATGCACCAGAACTTTTCTGAACCTGAAAAAAGTCTGATTAATTTAGCATTGTAGGAGTTTAATCTAAGAAAGGCTATTGACCCAGAAGAAAATTCATATGGGAGATGCAGTGCTGAGTGGGTGGAGCCAGGGCCAAAAATGGATAGGCTTGTTAACATTGCAGGATTACATTGCATTTATTTTCACTGCTTCATTTTTTAATACATCTCTACTGATCTTTCACATTTACATCCTCCTCCCTCCCCACACCCACCCACATGTAAAGAGAAATAAACTCTCAAGGGATAAGTTTGCAGGTCAATATGGGTCCCCAGCAGTGTTGGGTTTCAAAAATTTTCGCTACTGATTTGGTGGGCATGGCTAGGTGGGGGGCATGTGACTGAGTGGACATGGCCAACTTCACATCACTCATGCCCACGCCCACTCAGTCATATGACCCCCACCTAGCCACGCCCACAGGAAAAGGTAGGAAAATGTTTAGAATTTCCACCTATCTACCCTGCCCCCCTTTGCCAGTTGCCCCGTTTCCCCTCCTTTAGAGGCCCTGGCCCTAGCCTCACTTCCTCCCCCACCACTGCCTCTTTGTTCAGGCTGCTTATCTTCCACGGCAGCTGGTCCAGAGTGTGGAAGGCAAGCTGTCTGGAGTTTTTGGCGGCCCCCAGCCAGCAGCCACTGCTGGAAAGCGGCAGGCAAAGAAGCCTCCCATCCACTGCCTCTTTGAGAGCCGCTTTGAGGCTCTGTTGGCTGGCTGCAGGCCACCAAAAAGTACTGGAGGTCACGGAAAAAGCTGCTGCCTTGCCATTGCCACCATGTTCTTTGTGCATGCACATCCCTTTGGACTTGCAAGGCAATGGGATGCACGTGCATGACAAACATGGCGCCGCTGAACATGGCAGGTGGGGTGAGCGGCAACCGGGGGACCGGTTCGGGGGTGCGGCTAGCTGGCCATTGCTACTAGTTCGGTGACTTTGGCCAAATTTCCACCAATGGTTTGCGCGAACCGGTGCGAACCAGCTGAATACCACCTCTGGTCCCCAGGGCATAAGAGCTATAAGAAACCAGACTGAGGCAAGTTATGGCCCATTACCCATAAATTCAAATCTAATCTTTTTTTGCAGTGTCCACTGAGATGCCTCTGAGGTATAGATAAGTGTGAACATTCTATCTTTCCCATTTCAAGAGATAAGTAATGAATTCTAGTTCCTAAATAGCATAATTTTGCCTCCTTAAATGAAGCTTCAGTTGTACATGGTATTTGCTGACTAAAATTACATACACCCATAATGAACACTGATATGTAAACTTTTTGAAGGATTTCTAGAAAGGGAACTTTTGTTTTATCTTTGTAATTTTTAAAATATTTTTCTACTGTTACTTTTCTAATTCCTGAAATAATGCATTAAATACTAGTCATTGTTTTACAATTACTATTGGGCCTGGAATCTCAGTCATTGAGTGAGGCAATTGTTAAACAAGATGTAAAGGGATTGTCCATTTGACTGTTTCATTCAGTGATTGCATTTCTGGTACTCCTAGTTGTGGTGGTTAAATGATTGCCTAGGTTGTTAAGCAGACAGAATCCCAGGTAAGGAGTGCCTCAGGAGTGTGGGGGAGACCCTGAGAGGCCCAGCCTCTTCCAAGCAGTATTTTCAGCCCCTGAACAGAGAAACACTTACATGTGGTCTATGCCAGGGCCTCCTCTACCACATGAAGCATTCTGCATTCCTTACATTAGTGTGATGACTCTCCCTCTCTAATTGGATTTTGGTTCCCTCTCATGTCTGGAACCTGGTTGAAAGAACTGCTGCTGAAATAATTCAGCTCCCTTCTGTGCACAGAAGGGACTCCTTTGGCTAAAATTTTCAGGACCTTTTCCAAAGCTGTCATAATTCTGGACTATTGTTAAATGAAAGACTACCTATAATGGAAAACAGCATACCTGCATAATGTTGTGGGACCACAAAAAGCAGATTATTTAATCAGAGATACCAAAATTTAAATGGAATGGTTTGGGTCCATGTGGCTTTCCCTCTTTGATGGTTCTGCAATAATACAGTTTCTCACCCTTTTCTCCTTTGCAGCAATCACTCTGCTCTCCCATCTCAGAACATTCAAAGAGTTGGCTGGGTAACCAAGAAGTTTGGAGACTGAGTATGTTGCTAGTGAGTGGCTCACCTAGTAATATAAATATGATAAACTTTAGTTTCTCTGTGCCTCTGTTCCTGGGCAACAAATTTTGAGTGAAAGAATTTTATGGAAGATACTAAGGAGATTTTTATATTATTGGCATGGCTGACAGGGATGATGATCAAGACATTTGCCTATATATTTAATCCCTTTTACTTATTCAACTGAATGTATACAGAGAGCAGACTGGCATTACAATCACTCATACTCACCGTATATAGCTAGGCATGTTTAGATAAATTTTTATTAGAAATTTTAAGATATGAAGCCCTAGCACATCTGGAGGGCTGGGGAAGGTTAGTATACTGTATATGCTCTGCATTTATATATGAGCTATGAGTGATCAGAAAGGAAGGACCGAAGGACAGTAATAGCATGGAAAAAAGCATACATGTGTAGAATTTATGTCTTCCATGTTTTGTCATTTTTTCTTAAATGTGTGTCCAATGATGAAGACATAAAAGACAGCCTCTAAGCAAATGTTTTCCCCTCCTCTCAAAAATGCTATTTTGTAACAAGTTTTATTTCTTTTCTTTTCTTTCCAATTTTTTTATTTTTTCCAACAAACAATACATAGTTTCTGCACAAAGTACTGTCCGGGTCACATCTGGTAACCATACATAGATTTTCTGATACATAATCAATTCCATTATCATCTCTCTATTTCAGTTCCAACCCATAGTATTATCCATACATATTTCTTTATCTTAACTTATTTTCTTTTTGTTACATACATAATTTACTAATCGCCCAAATTTCTAGTCCCTTTCACTAACATCAATTAATTATATTATTTACTGCATGTATTTCTCATATTTTCTATCTTTCTATATTACAACTTCTCTCTATGTTTTAATTAATTCAATTTATCTCAGGTTATCTTTCAAGGTGAAGCAAATTTCCTTTTCACATTCCATCTACTTTTCTGTTTTACTCTAATCAATAGTCATCATCAACTTCAAATCTTATATTTAAAAACCTCTAAATTTAATTAACAATCCACATTTAAATGCATAAAGTTCCTCATCCCACTTTTTCTACTAGTTCTGTTTTGCCATAGGTAATATATATATCTTAATTACTACTAAACCATTTTACAATAAGCCTTCCATTTATTCAACTATCCACCATTAACAATATTAATACAGTTTTCTTAAATCTATTAATATGGCCCTTATTTTCTTTCTTTCTTTCCATCCGCCTTCTTTATTTACCCATTTTCCTTTAGTCCCTCCAAAGTTCCACTTCTTGCTAAATCTCTCCTTTTTTCCCATTCCTTTAACTTCTTCTTCTTTTTCTTATTCTTGTGTGTCTTGTAGCTTTTCTCTTTTTTAAATTTATTGTTTGTGTGGTCCCCCCAAATTCCTCTAATCTCTTCCCACCATTTTGCTTTTTACCCTTTATTGATTCTTTTTAAAGTACTTTTTTCCTCTCTCAACTCTTTTCTCGCCACTGTGAACCCCAGTGAAATCATTCCATTTTTTGCTTTCAGTCCTTTCTTCTACTCTATTGTTTTCTTGTTCCTCATTTCTCTTAGCCACCCTCTCTTCTATTTTCTGCTCAAAATCTTCCAACACAGTTTCTGACTCTTCTACTATTTCACGCTTCAGCCAAATTTTTAATTTTTGTCACTTTTTATAGTTTTACCCACATCTTTTAACATAGCAAATAATTATTCATACATCCAAATCTCCATGTTGCCAATTTACGCTTTTTATGTTATATCACAATAATTTCAAACTTAAGGTCCATATAGTGTTTTTCTAATTTTATTCAATTTCTATTAACTCCAATTGAAATAATAGTCCAATCCAATCCAATTCCAAAGTTTGTTTATCCTCCGCCACCATCAAAGAACAAAGCCAGACAGTCTAGGCAAAGCAGAACACTCCTTAAAATTTCTCACGCTTTCCTCTTATCTTCTTTCAGCCAAGGTCAGACAGCTGCACTTTCTCTTTTATAACCCACAAGTTGTTACAATTGTTGCAATATTTCCTCTCCCCAGTAGATGGCACTCTCCAATTCACTTTATGCTTTATGGATAATTCACATTATGGAATTCAAAAATATCCAATAATAGCTTTAAATCCACAAAAACAAAAGGCTTTCTCACCCATTTCTTCTTTCTGTTATTTTTATTTCTCCAAATAAAAATTGTATCCAAAGTGAAAGGGATCTTTTTGGGCTTTAACGTTTTTGTCTCCGCCCCCCCTGACAGTTTCCAGATGCCAATTAACCACTATTTCAGCTTAGGGAAATTCTTTAAAAATCTAAATTTAAAAATTGCCTTTACCTGTGAGTTGGTCTCTTTCTCACCTGGTTACAGCACTTTGTCCATTCACTGCACCTGCACCTAAACTTGGTCCGGTTGCCCCAGGTTTGTAGCAGTCATTTAATAATGGCCACAGACCCCGCCGCCAATTCAAAGAGCTGTCTCTGACCGCTCGAGGAACTTGCCTGCTCTTCTGGGTCACCCAAGATGCCTCTCCTTCTTCACCGTCCCTTCAGGATGGTTCCTGTCCAAAGACCCCCCGGCAGCAGTTCGTCAGGCTGGCTTTTCCACAAACCTCGTCAGAGCATCACTTTTTCCAGCCTGTCTCACTGCAACACTTCCAGTAGAATCCTGTAACAAGTTTTCTTAACCTAACTCTTTTTTCTACACAACCTTTCAAAATATTTATACTTCTTGAGCTGAGCAACATTTTAAGACAACTATCATTGGATTTTATGAATAACATACCATCCATGTTGTGACAGTACCACTACTTTCCATGATGTGATTATTGCTTAATATATCTAGCCCAGTATCAGATATATTCTGAACTGGTGTTACACAATTATGCATTCCTCAAGGGAAGAAAGTTTAAGGAAAATTAAGCCACATGTAATATAGGTGCAGAAGCCATCAGATTCCAGAGAACTTCTACCTGTGGTTGCTTCTCCATACAGACCTGAAACTCATGGTTCTGGCTTGAAGAGTAGTGACAGAGACTAGAAGTGGCTTTGTTTAGTTTTGTTTACTAAAATATATGGGCATTGCTCAGCTCCATCTTGTGTCAGTTATAGCATTATCTGGATTGGAAGTCCTGCTTACTGACACGATTTCTTTAATCGCCTTTTGGCTGGACTACTGCAATTAGGAGCTGTGGTAGTCTATTGGTTAGAATGCAATATTGCAGGCTAGCTCTGCCCACAGCCAGGAGTTTGATCTTGACTGGCTCAAGATTGACTGAGCCTTCCATCTGAAAGAAAAGGATAAAATGAGAACCAAGATTGTTTGGGGCAATAAACTGCAATGTAAACCTTTCAGAGAGTGCTAAAGCACTAAGGAGCAGTATATCAGTGTATAAGTGTAAGTGCTAGTGCTGTTATGCCCTTGGAAACCACCTGAAAGCTTCAGCTAGTCCAGAATATAGCGAGCAGTTATAGGTACTCGTTGATTCAACCCTTTTGAGCATTTCAAAACTCTCAGGTATTGCTGGTATTGCTTACTCCTAGAGGCTTCTGTCCATCAAATAGTGGAAATGAAGGTTCCCTCTTAGTTGTTTTCTGGATGAATACAGTGTTTCCCTGAAAATAAGACCCATTTTTATTTTCTTTTTGGGCTCCAAAATAAGCACTAGGGCTTATTTTCAGGTGATGGTTTTCCCCCCATCTATGGGAGGCCCACTTCTTCTGCTTGCTTGTGGCAGGGCATGAGGCCATGTGGTGTGCTAGTGCCGCTGCTGCAAGGCAGGGGGTTGGAATTGCCCCACGTGCCCCACACTGGCTAACCTCAGGGCCCCCGCAGCCAGGCCACCCATGCTCTGACACCTGCCTTGTGGAGGCTCCAGCAACCCCATCCAGCATGACCCCATATGGCCACCAGCCCACTTCTTCTGCTTGCTTGATGCCACAATGGAGCAGGAGACCGAGTGACATGCCAGTGATGCAGCCATGAAGCAGTTGTCAGAGTGTGCATGGCCTGGCTCTGGGGACCCTGAGGTAAACTGATGCGGGGCGCATGGGGCAACTCCACCCCCACCTTGCCTTGTGCCTGTGGCACTGGTGCGTGCTCAGCTTCCTGCTCCATTGTGTCCATGAGCAAGCAGAAGAAGTGGGCGGGCAGCCATGTGGATTCCTGCTGCACATGGTTGTTGTACCAACCTGCCGCGAGAACCACCAGCCCATTTCTTCTGCTTGCTCATTGCCACAACAGAGCAGGAGGCCGAGTGACGCGCCAATGATGCAGCTGTGAGAAAGTTGTCAGGACATGGATGGCCTGATTGCGGGTCCCCTGACGTAAGCTGGTGCGGGGCGTGTGGGGCAGCTCCACCCCCCTCACCTCATCTCATGTCGGCAGCACCACAAGCAACCAGACACAATGGGCAGCTGCGCAGGTGCTTAAGTAGAGTATATTTTGGGTGTAGGGCTTATATTAGGCACATGTGTAAAACATGCTAGCTCTTATTTTCAGGGAAACAGGGTACTATCTGCAGCGATCATGGAGTCAAGCCTTCTCAGGGCCTGCTCCCTTTCTTTGGAACAACATCACTCTTGAAGTTTAAGTTGGTCCAATTCTCTTTTACAGTGTGAGCCTTCAGTATCTGATGTCTAAATCTGTCCAGCTTATGAGGGAATCTTGCACTTTAATTGGGCTGTTTCCAGTAGTTTGGGGATTTATTGTGTGGATATATTTATTTATTTATTTATTTATTTATTTATTTATTTATTTATTTATTTATTTATTTATTTATTGTTTTTTAAATTTTATTACTATTCTTGGATCTTTAAGTTGCTTGGAATTTTTAGTCCTGGATATGCAAGTAGTTATATTAGTTAAATTAATTAACTAATTGATTCAGACAGTGATTCAAGGTAGGAAAAGAATGTTAAGTTTTAGAAACCTTTATACAGTATATTGAGTCTTGATTGCATTGTTGCCCAGGCTCAATTCAAAGTGAAGATCTTACTCTGCAGTCTTCCCATTCAGACAAAAATAATCTCTGCTACATGTTAAAATCAGATGATGGATCCTAGTTCTTCAATGCATTTTTTTCAACTGTCAAATTTACTTAACCATTGAACCAAGTTCAATCTCAGAGATTTTTTTTATGATGGAAGGGTAATATATTCCACACAAAGTTTTAATACCCAGAGCATTTGCACAGTTATTTCAGTATTTGAAGAAGAAAATCCACCAAGCACTGCTCATACCTCCCAACAGTAATATTACAATATTATTAAATTAGGTAATTAACCATTCAGTGACTTTTCATGAGACCCAAAATTTGCTGGTGAAAGAGTTTTGTTTATTGGCAGGACTAGCCCTATAATGGAGAGACCCTTTTCAACAGAAATACTTTCTCCCAAGATTGATAGTAATCTTTGATTACTAATGATAAACTATTGGTTAAGTTAGCATTTTTGATTAATGTTTTTGAGCTCTATATTGCTGTTTGATATCTTTGTACTGTTTTCAGGAGATGACCACTTTTGTATTCAAGTCAGTAGAACTTTTATTTGTGAATCATATTTTAAGAGTTCATCTCTGTCAGTAAATAAATCTTTTCACTAATAAGGATACTTGAAGTAGTAAAAAAAAGAAACAAAGAAAAGGTTTACATTGTTTTTATTGAAAACAGAATATGACCTAATAATACAAGCTTCTAAATTAACCAAATGGTAATTTGGAATTTCAGATTTCAGCAAAATGGTTACTTACTCTGGATGCTAAATAAAATGTCTAATTATGTCTTAAAACAGTTCCCAGGTTAGTCTGGGGCAGATTTTATTCCATGCTGATTTTGTAAACAGTGACTCTAAGCCATAACATTATTCTTTTCAAAAACGAACTAGGAGTCCAAGAAATTTGTATGGGTAAGAAAAAAAGGCGCTGATTCAATTTGTGAAAGGTTTTTACAGATTTTCCCATCAAGTTACATGGACTTCTTGTTGTGATAGAAGTCAAGTTTTAAAAATGCAATAGAAAAAGAAAGAAGAAAATAAAGGAAAGCAAATCAGAATGTTGAATTCAAGGACAGAATATAGGATGTTACTTTACTTATTATAAAAATCAATTACTAGTTTGTCAAAGTGGCTAGTTTAAGTGTAGCAACTCTTACTATATTATTGGATATAATGAAGAACATGGCAAGAGCTGACACAGATTCTACAAAATGGTGGAATACCTAATACAGACCCCATTCTGTTTGTCTAGGCTGGGATGATCCTAATGTATCCTGGAGTGATCCTAATGGATTGTTGAATGGACTCCTTAGCATCTGATTGCTAAGAAGCCAATCCAGTGGCAGCTCTTTCTTCTCTCAGAATAAAGAGAATGAAATTTCTCTGCACAGACATTATTGGAGTGTTCTGCAAATAGGTGGCAGCACATAACAGAGGATCTATTGAGTAGGGTATGGGTAGGGATTTCAATCATGCCTTTAGAGTCACGTGATAAATTTGTGCAGAATTTGACATTATTTTATTATTCTGTTTATATTTTATTTGTAAATGGTTTGGAAAAAATATCTTTAAAGCTGGGATAATTGATGATTGCAGTTCCCATTGGAATGCTGTTCCTTTGGAGTCCCATGAGGACTGCATGGCTCTCATCCTATTATTATTATTAGGAAGGTGGTGAAAACTGCACTTTCAGAATGGAAAATCCTCATTCTTCAGCCATCACCGTGCAGCAACAATGGATAGAATTGTAAGAGAACTACCTGAGTTTGAATACTGTTATAATAGTAAACTGCCTAGAGTCTGATGAGTCAGTAGTACCGTTTCCCCCAAAATAAAACATCCCCTGATAATAAGCCCAATCGGGCTTTTGAGTCCATGACAATAAGGCCAAGCGCTTATTTCAGGGTTCAAAAAAATATAAGACAGGGTCTTATTTTCAGGGAAACATATTATGGTTTCTATATGGCTATAGAAACCATAATAAATTAAGTGTTAGTAATAATAGCAATTAGAACACTGCTGGAAGTACTTTCTAGCTGATATCTTCTCAGTGATGCAGTGATCTTATTAATTCACCCTGTTTTGCACAAAGCTATACAGATATTTTTATTAGTAATATGGGTGAAGAAGTGTATCAAATTACTAAATTTGTAGATTTATACAAAATTACTGTATTTTTCGGACTAGCTTTTGGGGAGGAAAACAAGAAAAAAAATCTGCCTCTGCCTCCCAGCAGTTTGCCTCCTTGCAGCAAACAGCAAACAGCCTGGTCAGCTTCAGCACAGCCTGATATAGCACAAGCAGCTTATTGGCGGTTGGATCGGCCTCCCGGAATACCGTCGATCAGCTGTTCCAGGCAATGGGGATTTGTTAAGATATTCATGAACCGGGAGAGCCATGTTAACAAGATAAGCCAATGAATAGGCATAGCAACTAAGTGAGCCAATGGGAGTTAAACACTTCTGAGTCTGTGCAGAGAATTGAAACTGGAACTTAAGCTGAAGGCTGGGCATGGCTCAGTCCTCTCTGTACTCTCAGCCCACTCTGTGCTTATCTGCTCTGCTGAAATGAAACTAACTCTCCTGCTTGTGTTTACTTTCAGAAATAATCTACTTGTGGTATTGTATAGATATTATTATGTTTATAAAGAAGTTAATGAATCCAGCTGAATCTGTTATCTGTGTGTGCTTCTGGTTTTGATTTTTTATGCAACAAACTCTGATAGGTTATGGACCCAGAGCACACAGAAGACTGCATTGTAATTTAAGCTGAAGAGACTGCCTGTGTTAAATAAGAGAACAAGGCAGAGAAAGATTGCAGGATGGCTGCTGTTGAATTTAAGGAAAGCTCTGTGCCTCGTTTGGGGCAGAAGAACTATATAATTTGGGCTGCAAAGATGGAATCTTTTTGGAAGGCTAAGGAGCTGTGGGATTTGTTTATTAATCAACCACAGGAAGCTTTAGCAGCTGCAGAGCAGAAGAAGCATGATAAAGCAATGGCTTATATCAGTGATGGCGAACCTTTTTGAGACCGAGTGCCCAAACTGCAACCCAAAACCCACATATTTATCTCGGAGTGCCAATAGGGCAATTTACTGTATTTTTCAGACTATAAGACGCACCAAGATTTCGAAGAGGTAAGTAAGAAAAAAAGGTTTTGTCCTCCCTGGCCCCCAGGAGCACTTTGCAGGCCTCTCAAATCCTCTGCACAGCCCGTTTTTTGCAAAATGGGTGAAAAACAGGCCCATTTTTGCAAATAAATGGGGCACACAGAGGGTTTGGGAGGCCTGCGGGGTGCTTCTGAGGGCTGGGGGAAGGCACAAACACACCAGGTTTTGTGAAAAACAGGCCGTTTTTCACAAAAACAGCATTTTTGCCTTTCCCCAGAAGCACTCTGCAGGCCTCCAAACCCACTGCGCACCCCGTGTTTGCGAAAAATGGGCCCTTTTTTGCAACAATGGGACTCAGGGGCAGGGCTTCAGGAGGCCAAAAATGGCTGCATTTGGTGTATAAGGCCCACCAACATTTCCACCCTCTTTTAGGGGGGGAAAGGTGCATCTTATACTCCGAATAATACGGTAACCTGAATACTGAGATTTTAGTTTAGAAAAAAACAACTCATACATGATTAACATTTATTTCTCTGGAAAAAACCAAAATAACAGCTCTTTCAATGAAACAAACAACTTTTTATTGAAATGTAAAACTTTGCACTTGGCATGCTTTATATTAATGTGACTTTTGCTGTTGTATGCCCGCTGATAATTTTTCTAACCTTGGCTCATATTTTGTAAGTTTGTGAGCAACACATGCAGTACTCAGGTCATCTGTAAGTCTGTTTCTGGTGTCAGATTTGATATGATTCAAAGCTGAAAACAGCTGCTCACAAGCATAAGATGATCCAAACAAAGTAAGGAAAGCAATCCCAAGTGCTTTCATTGACTTAAAATTATTTGGCAGAGAATTCCACGCTTTAAGGATTTCATTTTCAGAAGTACAGGTAACTGTATCAGAACTAATTCTGCTGTCCTCTGGCATCCTTTCTATCTTCTCTATTTTCTAAAGAAATCCCCTGAATCAACCAATCTACAGCAGTGATTCTCAGCTGGGGGTTCCTTTTGAATTTGCTGACCACCAGCGAGTGGAAGAAAGCAGTTTCACAGAAGAAGGGATGGAGAAGGCTGTGGGATGGTTTATCTGGGGAAATTCACACCCACTCCCAGACCCCCTTGGGATCAACCAGGACACCTGCAGCCCTCCCCTGCCTCCTGGCATTGGAATGTGTGTGTGTGTGTGTGTGTGTGTGTGTGTGTGTGTGTGTGTGTGTGTGTGTGTGTGTGTGCTTTTGAAGGAGCCACAAGGGGGGCTGAGAGCTGGTTTCTGTCCCACAAGTAAGATTTGGGCCACAACCAATCCCAATATGAAGGTCTTTTATTTGCTCCTTGTACTCCTTGTCTTTGCATTTTTACCAGCCTTTTATTTCCAGAAGTCAGGCTCTGGATTAAATGGTACTCCAGACAAAAGATGAGAAGAGTATCTTGCTTTTAGACATGATAATAGCTGTCTAGCAAGGTGAGTTATGAACTATTTTTATATCATCAGAAATTTAATTTCTTACATGGTAAAAATGCAAAGACAAGGAGTACAAGGAGCAAATAAAAGAGCTTTATGTTGGGATTGGTTCTGGACCAAATCTTACTTGTGGGAAAGAAACCAGCTCTCAGCCCCCCTTGTGGCTCCTTGAAAAGCATTCCCCCCATATTCCAATGCCTGAGGAGGCAGGGGAGGGCTACAGGTGTCCTGGTTGATCCCAAGGAGGTCTGGGAGTGGGTGTGAATTTCCCCAGACAAACCATCGATTTTAAATTCTTAAGATTTATAGAAATAGAGCAATTTTATTTAGTGCCATCCAGTTAAGATGGACTCCAATTCCCTTATTTTTCAGCCAATGTGGGGAGTGGGGGGGGGAGAGACTGAGAAGGATGGGAAGCTGCAATGACACAAGTCTTGGAGGAAAACAAACCCGACAAACACAACCTGTCTCAATCTTGGCAACTTTAAAACTTTAACACAAAAATGGAGAACGGGGGAAGCCCATTTTGGTAGGATTCTCAAATTCTTTTTTCCCCCTTTTAATCTCCATTATGGCACCCAAATTGGGTGCGCAGGAAGGGCATTCCCCCCCGTTTCTGACCTCTTCACAGGCAGAAGAGAGCAAAGAAAAGGCAGAGGAGAAGCCTGCTGCTGCAGCTGCCCCTCCTCCTCCGTCCTGCGGTCATTTTTAAAACTTGCATGCATTTTTTTTAAATGTGCGGTGTGCCCCCTCCCACCCCGGTTGTGATCTGGGGAGGAAGATGAAGAATTCACGCTCCCTCCTCTCTCTCTCTCTCTCTCTCTCTCTCTCTCTCTCTCTCTCTCTCTCTCTCTCTCTCTCTCTCTCTCTCTCTCTCTCTCTCACACACACACACACACACACACACACACACACACACACACACACACACATACACACACACACACACACAGCAAAGGTCATGGCCTCTGGTGCGCAAGTAGGCCGTGGGCAAAGTGGTGCCTGCCGGGTGAGCAAGGTGATTCTGCCAGGTGAGCAGGGCGTGGGAATCCAGGTGGAGGAGTGGGCCAAAGTCCTCGGGGGGCCGAGAATTGCCCTGCACGCCCAGCAGGCACCACTTCGCCCGCGCCCTACCTGCACACCAGAGGCTGCGAACTTTGCTCTCTCTGTGTGTGTGTGTGTGTGTGTGTGTGTGTGTGTGTGTGTGTGTGTGTGTGAGAGAGAGAGAGAGAGAGAGAGAGAGAGAGAGAGAGAGAGAGAGAGAGAGAGAGAGAGAGAGAGAGAGAGAGAGAGGAGGGACGGAGGGAGCGCGGATCTCAGGTCCCAGCCCTGCCAAAAGAGTTACAGCCTTTTATTATTTTTTTATCCCACCTTGATCCTGGGCAGCATAGCACGTTCCTCCCCCCCGCCAGCCCACCTCGATCCTGGCAACTTACAATCAAGCAGAGACAGCGAGGATCCAGAGAGCAACCAACAGTTCAGCTTAGCACACACGCTACCAGTAAGAGGAGCTGAATGAACTTTCGGTTTCAGCTAGTCTTCTGGTTACTGTCTGCATGCATGTGGGACAAACCCGGAAGATGAATGGGCGATGCTGGGCGTGCCAGGCAAAATGGCTCTGTGTGCCACTTCGGGCACGCATGCCATAGGTTCGCAATCACAGGCTTATATCATCTTGAGTTTAGAAGATGAACAGTTTATCAATGTAGCTGATTTAAAGACTCCAAATGAAGTCTGGCTGAAATTAAGAACTGTGTATGTGAGTGTATCTGCATGCAATATTGTTCAGTTGTCAAGAAAATTACACAGAGCCTGTTTGCAACCAGGTGAATCTGTGGAAAGACATTTATTGCAAATGCAAACTTTGTTTGTGGAATTGAAACAGCGTGGAATGAATATTCCTGAGTCCCAGAAGGTGTTGTTAGTGTTAAACAGCCTTGATGAAATGTGGGACATTGTGTCTGCAGTATTTGAATGCAAACCAGAGCAGGATTTGCGTTTGGAAGCATTAAAGGCATGTTTGATTGCAGAAGAGAACAAACGCCATTATAGAAATATCCACGAGGAGGAATTCCTGAGGTGGGGGTCCAAAGAGCAGAGAGAGAAGAGCGGAAATTTCCATAGACTGAAAGTCTACAGAGAAGAAAAAAGCAGCAGAAGAGATTAGATTACAGCCCAGCAAAGGCTTTCTTTTTAAAAAAAAAAAAAAATCTTTATTGAAGTTTTACAATAAAAAAGAACACAAACAACACACAACAACACACAGACATAACACATATAACACGAACGAATACACATATTTACACACAACATTACAAAGTAATCGAGTACTTTTTTACAGCGTTCTTGAAGTATTTGTTTTGTATCGAAATCTGTATATACATTTTAAGTATGTTCCATAACGTAGGTGTCGGTGGTAGTCATCCATAGGTTAATTCATTTAATTACAACTTACAGAAGAGAGTGGTTTTAAACATATCTCAATTCATCTGCCAAATTTTTAATTTTGGATTTTGGCTGATCCAATTATATAGCTTATTCCATATTTGGTAGAAATCTGTATCGTCCTTCCCATGTATCTGCATTGTTAATTTGCACATTTCTGCGCACTCCAGTATTTTTCTGATGACCATGGAGGCAGTGGGGGTATGTTCTAATTTCCAATTTTGGGCATATGTTAATCTGGCTGCTGTAACTATATGTAGTATTAAATATCTTTCTTCTTTTGAGTATTTTGTACGGAGTATCCCTAATAAAAAGAATTCAGATTTTAGTGGGATTTCTCTCTGTATTATTTCTTCCAGCCAAGCTCTAATTTTGTTCCAGAAGGTTCTGGCTTTAGGGCACGTCCACCATTGGTGGTAGTAAGTTCCTCTCTCTTTTTTACACTTCCAACATTTTGAGGAGGTTGTTGGGAACATTTTTGCCAGTCGGGCCGGGGGGAGGTGCCAGCGATAAAACATTTTGTATATATTTTCTTTGTATGTGGCCGCTAGTGTAAGTTTGTAGTTTAGTTCCCAAACTTTATCCCATTCTGAGAGTGTTATTGAATAGCCAAAGTTTTGTGCCCAAGCTATCATGTTGCCTTTCACCACTTCTTCAAAAAGATTATATTCTAACATAAAGTCATAGAGCCGAGAAATTATTTTCCCATCTGGTCCTAGTAAAATTTTATCTAAAGCATGTTCGTTTTGAAAGCCGGGTTGTATCGCGTCCCTAGTATACCTCGTACTAATCTGTAGGTAATGCCACCAATCTAGTTCAATTCCAAGTGTTCTAAGTTCTTGCCTTGATCTAATGTTATCATGGTCATCTAAAATTTGTTTGTAAGTAAAGATTTTTTTATTGTTTAGTAGGTTAGGGTAGATAATCGCTTCTGTGGTGGAAAGCCATTTAGGAATTTTAGGATAGTGTGCTTTCTTTATTTTAAGCCAGACTTCAATTAGGGACCCTCTTATGTAGTGCCTCTGGAAGTAGGCATATGCCTTCTGCTTTCCGTCCCATAGGAATGCGTGCCACCCAGCCTGTAGGTCAAAACCTTCTAAGGTTAGGATCCTATTATTTCTTAATATTACCCACTCCTTTATCCAGCTGAGTGCCGCTGCTGTATAGTAGCTCTCCCAATCCGGGAGTCCAAAGCCACCCCTCTGCCTCTTGTCATACAATGAACTAGTTTTAATCCTAGCTTTCTTTTTAGCCCAAATGAATCTCTTAATTATATTATTCAGTTCCAAGAAGTAGTTTCTCCTTAATCTAATTGGTGCTATTTGGAAGAGGAATAACACTTTTGGGAGGACCATCATTTTGATGGCCGCTATCTTCCCTAGAAAGGATAGCTGTAGTTTGGACCAACTTTCTAAATCCTTGCTAATTTTTTGTGTTAATTTTGTATAATTGTCCTCTTTTATAGAACTATACTTCGCTGTTAACCACAATCCTAAATATTTAATTTTTTTAACCATCTTGATTCCCAATCTTATTTCTAAAGCTTTATTTTGTTATTCGGTAAGGTTTTTAGTTATTATTTTAGTTTTATCCTTATTTAATTTTAATCCTATCACCTTTCCGTATTTTTCTAGTTCTTCCAACAGGGCCATTCCTGATTTTAATGGGTCTTCCAAAATATACGTCATATCGTCCGCAAATGCTTGGACCTTATACTCTTCCTTCTTGATTTTAAGCCCTTTTATTTCACTACTGTTTCTTACCAGACTCAGAAGTACTTCTAATGTTGTTATAAATAACAATGGGGCTAGCGGGCAGCCCTGTCGGACTCCTTTCCCTATAACTATTTTTTCAGTCAAATCGTTGTTTATTAAAAATTTTGCGTGTTGATCCTTATATATTGCTGATACTAAATTCACGAATTTTTCTCCAAATTTCATTTTTACTAGCTGTTTTATTAAGAATTGCCAATCTAGGCTATCAAAGGCTTTTTGCAGATCAATGAATACCAATGCCAATTGTTTCTCAATGTGGATATCATAGTATTCCAGAGTGTCCAGGATAATTCTAATATTGTTTTTAATCTGTCTATTAGGTAGAAACCCGTTCTGATCCGGGTGTATTACTTTATTTAAGATGTTTTTCAATCTTTCCGCCACGATGGAAGCGAGTATCTTATAATCGGAATTTAGGAGGGATATTGGTCTATAATTTTGAATCTTAGATTTATCCGTATCTTCTTTCGGGATTAAAGAAATGTAAGCCTCCTTCCATGAGTTTGGTATCTTGGCCATGGCCATTGCCTCTTTATATACATCTAATAGTAATGGTTCTATTTTATGACAAAATTGTTTATAGAACTCAGAAGGAATCCCATCTGGTCCAGGTGTTTTGTTATTTTTTTGTTTATTAATGGCCTTTCTAATTTCTTCAATAGTTATTTCTCTATTAAGTAACATCCTATCCTCTTCCGATATGACAGGTAGATCTATTTTTCCTAAATAATCTTCAATATCCTCCGGGATGATCTCCTCTTTCTTGTACAAGTTTGAGTAAAACTTGTGAACAATATCTTTCTTCTCCTCCTGCTTAGCAAACACCATCCCCGTTTCATCTTTTAGCTGTTCGATCCTCCTTTCAGCCCTCTCTTTTCTTAACTTATACGCTAGCCATCGGCCAGGTTTATTCCAGCAAAGGCTTTCTAAGCAACAACATTTAAAGAATGATTGTTTGCAATGAAAAAGCTGTTTGCAAGAAAAGAGAAATTATTTGTAAGGAGGACAATCCACTGATGGACAAATTGCTGTTGAAAAAGTTGGTTATTACAATAGCAGAGACAAATTGTTAATTGACATTGGGGCAAGTCAAACAATTGTTAACAATTCTAAGTTGTTTTACAGATTGCATTCACAGTTGCTCAAGATGCAGTAGCCTTGACAAATGGCCAGAAGGCTAAAGTCATTGGAAGAGGCAGTGTGCAAATTCCATATTTGGAATCAAGGTTTAATGATGTATTATGTGTGCCTGAAATGGAGCATAATTTGCTGAGTGTCTCTATTTTAGACAATCAAGGATTTGAGACCACATTTGTAAATGGGAAGTGTCTCATAAAGAGAAATGGGAATGTATATGCACAGGGCATAAAAGAGGATAATCTTTATGTGTTGCAGGGACAGAAGGTTCAATGGTGTGCAAACATTTGGAATTGTTGCACAGCATGATTCATGTGTTCATCTCTTGCACAGAAGGCTTGGCCATACCAGCTTCAGGGTTTTGCAAACGATGCAACAGTTTGCAGAAGGGTTAAACTTAAAGAGATGTAAGGCATACTTGAACTGGGCAGTATGCAAATCATCAAAGTCCAAGGCATTCCCTGTGAGCAAGAGTAGCACAAGGCAGACAACAAGAACTCTAGATCTGATTCATGCAAATTTGGTTGGGCCAATGCAAGCCAATTTGGGAGGAGCAAAGTATGTGCTGGTCATTGTAGATGACTACAGCAGGTTTGGGTTCTGCTATTTACTAAAAAGTAAAACAGAGGTGCTACAGAAGTTTAAGCAATGGGTAAGCTTCATAGAAAGAAGGTATAAACAACAGGTATGTCAGCTGCAAACTGACAGACGTTCAGAATTCATGTCAACAAGTTTTCAACAATGGTTGGGACAGTTGGGAATAAAACACAGATGCACAAATCCGTACACAGCAGTGGAGAACGGTGTTGCTGAAAGGTGGAATGGAGTCTTACAAACAATGAAAGACTTACTGCTGGAAGATTCTGGTCTGAGCAGATCATACTGGGGTGAAGCCATGTTGACTGCTAATTATTTAATTAATAGGCTGTGGAGTTCCTCCATTAATGATACTCCATATGCAGTGCTATATGGGAGGAAACCATCTCTTGCACATTTAAGAGTGTTTGGAAGTACTGCATGGGTTCATATTCCAAAAGCAATTAGAAGAAAGGGACAGTGAAAGGCTAGAAAGCTCAGATTTATGGGCTATGAGCCAGGCTCAAAAAGCTATCGCTTTAGCGATGGGAGCAAAAGAATAGTGATTTCCAGGTCTGCTAGTGTTGCAGAGCAAAATTGGAACAGAATTGATGCAAATTTTGGGAATGATTCACTTAGTGATGATGATCCACTTAGTGATGGTAACTCACTTAGTGATAATAACTCACTTAGTGATGGTGTCAGTGTTCAGGGAGGAGAAACTGAAAAAGCTGAACAAGATATGAAGCAAGAGAGGCTTGAAACGCAGGAGCAGTCAATGCCACTGAGGTCAGAGCGATGGAACAAGGGGATTCCACCTGACAGGTATTCTGCTAGTAAAGTTAAAGTGTGTAATGTATGATATGAGCCAAGAAACTATAAGGAGGTATTGGCGTTACCTAAAGTTGAACAAGTAAAGTGTAAAGAAGCCATGGACAAGGAAACGAAATCCATGGGAGAACATGAAGTGTTCACATCTATGACTTTGCCACAGGGTAGCAAAGCTGTAGGATGCAAGTGGGTATACAAGAAGAAAGTACTGCCCAACAATGAGGTATAATACAAAGCAAGGTTAGTGGCACAAGGTTTTTCACAGTTGAAAAATGTGCACTATGATGAGGTATTCGCGCCAACTGTAAAGAGTGAAAGCATAAGAGTCGCACTAGCGTTGGCAGCGGCGCATAGCCATAAAATTTGGCATTTTGACATAACCACTGCATTCCTCAATGCTGAGTTAGAGGAAGAAATTTACATGGTTCATATTCTGCCCCCGGCACCGAGCCCCAATAATTACGCAACACACAAACGTCCAAATATGGTTTGTTTTAGTCAGTAAAGCAACATCTCATAATAACTTCTTAAACACATATACAGAACAAGATAGGCAGAATTCACTCTGTTCAAAAAACCCCAGTTGTTAATTCCCTATCTTAACAGCTGGCCGAAGACCAAGAGATAATTGCAAGTTTTACTGTACTTGGCACAAGTCCCAAAACTAGCAGATGCAAAACACAAGACCTGTTCTGGAATTGCAAAGTGGAAATGCCAAAGTCCATATTCAGAAGCCACGTTTGCTAGAAACAAGAACCGGAAACTGGAATGCAAAATGACCACACTGGAGGACTGGATTCAGAAACCACAATTGCCAGAAACAAGATCTGGGCTGGACTGCAAACTGGAACTGTGTAAGCCAAGATTTAGGAATGACGATGCAAACTGGAAACTGAGGTCAAGATTCAGGAGTCCCGATACAAACTGGAAACTGGAGTCATGATGCAAGATTCAAGAGTCACGATACAAACTGGAAACTGGAGTCAAGATGCAAGATTCAGGATGGGTGTTGTTCCCTGCCATTAGGCTCAACGTGGTTAGGACTTAAATAGTCTAAGGGCATGGCCAATTAGCCTGCAGCTCTACTCTCGAGGAGACCTCCTCCGGAGTAAACCTTTTTGCCTCTTGGCAGCCCTGCATGCTCTTGCATTCAGGAAAGGAGGGGCTACTCTTTTCCTATCACTGCCAAGAGATGCTGGAGGCTCCAAAGGCCCTGGCAGCACAGGCTGCTAGGCAGGCCACAACAGTTCAAGCACCAGGGTATGAAAGTAAAAAGCCTAATATGGTGTATAAATGTTCAATTTATACACCATATTAGGCTTTTTACTTTCATACCCTGGTGCTTGAACTGTTGTGGCCTGCCTAGCAGCCTGTGCTGCCAGGGCCTTTGGAGCCTCCAGCATCTCTTGGCAGTGATAGGAAAAGAGTAGCCCCTCCTTTCCTGAATGCAAGAGCATGCAGGGCTGCCAAGAGGCAAAAAGGTTTACTCCGGAGGAGGTCTCCTCGAGAGTAGAGCTGCAGGCTAATTGGCCATGCCCTTAGACTATTTAAGGCCATTTATGGGCTGAAGCAATCAGCCAGGAATTGGAATATATGTCTAGATAATGCATTGAAGGGTCTTGGGTTCAAGAGTTGCAAGGCTGATGGTTGCATGTACACTGGAAAGTTACAAGGTGGAGATTGTCAACTATTAGCATTTGTGGATGATCTTTGCTTCATTGCAAAGGATGTATCACAGTAAAAAGGATTCTCGGGTATTTGGAGGGAACTCTGAATGTGGGTCTTCAAATACAAGTATAGGAAGAATATTAAATTATTTGATTTATGTCTCTTCCAGTCATGAAGGGAGGAGATATTCATGAACTGGGAGAGCCATGTTAACAAGGTCAGCCAATGAACAGGCACAGCAACTAAGTCAGCCAATGGGAGTTAAACACTTCTGAGTCTGTGCAGAGAATCGAAACTGGAACTTAAGCTGAAGGCTGGGCATGGCTCAGTCCATTCTGTACTCTCTGTCCACTCTGTACTCTCAACCCACTCTGTGCTTGTCTGCTCTGCTGAAATGAAACTAACTCTCCTGCTTGTGTTTACTTGAAGAAATAATCTACTTGTGGTATTGTATATATATTACTATGTTTATAAAGAAGTTAATGAATCCAGCTGAATTGGTTATCTGTGTGTGCTTCTGGTTTTGATTTTTTATGCAACAAACTCTGATAGGATTGCCGCCGTCCATCGCTGCTGCTGCCCAACACCACCACCACCACCTATTGCTGCCTCAGTGCGCCCCATTTTTGGCCCGTTCCTGATTGCTGCCTATCCCCGCCTCCTGGAACGGGCTAAAAATGGGATGTGCAGAGGCCAAAAGTGCGGTGTGCAGAGGCTAAAAATGGGCCGTGTGGAGGCCCAAAATGGGGCATGCAGAGGCCAAAAATGGGGCACATGGAGGCCAAAAATGGGGCACTTGGAGGTGACGATAGACGGAGTCAATGAGCGGTGACAGCAGCAATGGGCAGTAGCAATCCCTGCAGCCTGGAACAGCTGATTGGCAGTATTCCGGGAGGCCGATCCAACGGCAATCAGCTGCTTGTGGTAAATCAGGCTGTTCTGAAGCTGACCAGGTTGTTTGCTGTTTGCTGCAAGGAGGCAAATTGCTGGGAGGCAGAGGATGAAGGGTGGGGGCTGGTGGGTGGGCGGGGCTTCGGCAACATTCTCTTTATAAGACGCACAGACATTTCCACCCACTTTTTTGGGGGGAAGTGTGTCTTATACTCCGAAAAATACGATAGATGGATACAGTGAATTTAATAGAATAAAGACAGGTATAGGATTGGAGACACTGATAATTTTACTTGTGAAAAAGATCTTAGAATAGCTGATTTCAAAGTGAGTGATCAAACTATATAAAAATGTAATATAGCTATAAAAAGAGAAGTAAAAATTTAGGCTGCATCAAAAAAGAGATATACCGTATTTTTCAGACTATAAGACGCACCTTTTTACCCCCAAAAAGAGGGTAAAAACCTGGGTGTGTCTTATACACCGAATGTAGCCCCACCCAGCCAGCCACCCCCACCCTTTGGCCTCTGTCTTCCAGCAATTTACCTGCTTGCAGCAAAGAGGGAAGAGCCTGTAAAGCCAAGCAAGTCATTTGCAGCTTCCCGACCTACAGCTGAATTGCCACGTGCTAAACTGAAACTAGCTGCAAAGAGGCAAATAGCTGGGAGAGACACGCAGATTTTTATTTTCTGCTGAACTGGATGCAAGGGGGTAAGTGAATAACTATAAATGTCTGTAGAATGTTCAAATTATTAGACTTATTTTTTAAAGACTGCTTTATTATTGTTCTAGCCAGGGGTCTCCAACCTTGGCTTTGCTGGCTGTGGAATTCTGGGAGTTGAAGTCCACAAGTCTTAAAGTTGCCAAGGTTGGAGACCTCTAGACAACTTAACAAAATAAAGAAGCTTTTTAAAATAAATGCTTGCTCTGAAGAGGTCCAGTGCTATTGTATCTTTTTTTAAATAATAGAGAATAATGTATACTGTACAAGCTGTTCCATTGGTTGATTGTTCTCACTGTCAGAAAAATTCTCTTTATTTCCAGGTTGAATCTCCCCTTGGTCAGTTTCCATCCATTATTCCTTGTCTGACCTTCAGGAAAATAGCTTGACCCCCTCCTCTCTGTGGCAGCCCCTCAAATATTGGAACACTGCTATCATGTCTCCCCTGGTCCTTCTCTTCATTAGATTAGCCATGCCCAGTTCCTGCAACCATTCATCATATGTTTTAGCCTCCAGTCCCCTAATCATCTTGATTGCTCTTCTCTGACTCTTTCTAGAGTCTCAGTTAAGTTCCACTAACTTATAGATAGCTCATAGTAACAGTTTTATTCTAGCAGCTTGCACCCAATGGTTAAATCAGCATTGTATAAATTCAGTGATAAAGCACAATGTTTGTGTGCTAAAGTTAAACCGTAGGCCTATCTAGTCTTATTTAAATATCAGGCAGCAGATATTGTGCCTGTCAGAGTTAATGAAAAGCTAGATGGACTTATAAATCATAGCTTCTTGTATTTGCTTTTTTCATCTCATTTATGGTATTAGTTTTGTAGAGTGTTATTCCATTTCACTTTTGTAGAGTGTTATTCCATTTCACTTACTCCACAGAATTACTTTCTTTTCTTCCTGTGGGCAAAGCAATAGAACCAAGGGGAATAGTTTTCTGTTGTTGGAAAATATTACAGTGAATATACCCTAGTGAAAAAGATTGTTGTTCCATTTTACAAGCAGACAGGGCACTGAACTTTGCCTGAGGAGACCTTCTGAATTGAATTAACCATCTGGAGTCCATATTTTTTTTATTCAAGTCCATTGCTTTACAATATAGCATTAAAAAATGTCTGCGTTAATTTGACAGGATGGCTGATTTTAATCCATCATAAATTCATGTACTATTCAAATTGACAACAATAGTACTGACAATTCAAATCAGTAGTGGAAAGAAATGCTTTGAATTCAGTCCATAATCAATTTTATTTTCTTCACTTTTTTCTAATAATATCTTTTCCTCTCTCTCCAAAGGGAAAACAATGTGAAAAATCTGAAATGACACAAGTATTGAAAATTTCCCAGGATTTTGGAGAATGCTTGATTAATAGTTGGCAAGAGTAAAATGCTTTGGGAGAAGTAAAAAAAAACCAGTTGAACTGTTTTAACAAAATTATTGCATTGACTTCAAGCTATTTAATTCTTTAAAAATGACTGAAGTTGAATGTACTTTCCTGATTAAGTCATTTGAACATCCAGATGGTGTATTTCTAGAGAAAAAAGACTCATAGATTTGATCAGATGTAGAGAGCACAAATATCACAAGCAATTTCAAAATTATTATCATGTTAGCTTTCAGGAAAGTATCATTGCATAATTACAGAGATCCTAGTTTATCCTTTTTGAGAATTATTTTCTCAATTTATACTTGGAAAATGAATTTTAGTGGTGGTTGAAGACACATTAGAAACCTGGAAACATGTCTGAATCAAGAAGATTACAGGATTAAATTTTTGTAGAGAAGTAGCACAGTTTATTAAATTATACTTGCTACTGGTTCTTCAAAATGTTTCACTAATGCATACATACACAGAGAATTAAAGATTCAAGCTCATTAAATACTATATCAATAGATATGATAAAAATAGTATGTGAATGCTCAAAGTCATCATCTGATCATTATTACCTAATAATATCAGTGTTATTTATTTATTTACTTACTTACTTACTTACTTACTTACTTACTTACTTACTTACTTACTTACTTACTTACTTACTTACTTATTTATTTATAATTAAATTTATATACCGCCCTCCTCCAGGGGACTCAGGGCGGTGAACAGCCAAGTAAAAGCACAGTATAAACATTAAAATATGTATACATTTAAAAGAAAATATTAGATGTGGCCCTGATTTAAGACAATACAATTAAAATTTGGTAAAATCTTAAAAACCCCAAAAACTTTTTCACGCCAGCCCGGCTTCATAAAAATAGTACGTCTTGAGGGCATGGCGGAAGATGGCCAGGTCATGAATAGTTCTTAAATCTGGAGGGAGCTGGTTCCAGAGGGTGGATGCTCCCACAGAGAAGGCCCTCCCCCTGGGCGTCACCAGCCTACACTGCTTGGCTGATGGCACCCCGAGGAGGGCCTCTCTGTGGGAGCGCACTGGTCGATGGGAGGCAGTTTGTGGCAGCAGGCGGTCTCGGAGATACCTAGGTCCAATGCCATGGAGCGCTTTAAAGGTAGTAACTAGCACCTTGAAGCGCACCCGGTAGACCACCGGAAGCCAGTGCAGCTCGTGCAGGAGGGGTGTTATATGGGAGCGTCAATTAGCCCCCGAAACCACCCGCGCGGCTGCATTCTGGACCAGCTGGAGCTTCCAGGTGCTCTTCATGGGGAGCCCCATGTAGAGAGCATTGCAGTAGTCCAGACGCGACGTGACGAGAGCATGAGTGACTGTGCACAGGGAATCCCGATCCAGAAAGGGCCGCAGCTGGCGTATCAGGCGGACCTGATAAAAGGCCGCCCTGGTCACAGCTGTCAGATGGTCCTCTAAGGACAGCTGTGAATCCAGGAGGACACCCAGATTGCGAGCCCTTTCAGCGGGGGCTAGAGACTCGCCCCCGATAGTCAGAGATGGAATCATCTGACTATATTGAGATGCTGGGAACCACAGTCACTCCGTCTTGGAAGGGTTGAGCCTGAGTCGGTTTCTCCCCATCCAGATCCGCACGGCTTCCAGGCATGGGACATCACTTCAAGGGCATCATTGGGGTGGCCTGGGGTGGAAATGTACAGCTGTGTATCATCAGCGTACTGATGGTACTTCACCCCAAAGCCACGGATGATCTCACCCAGCGGCTTCACATAGATGTTGAACAGAAGGGGCAAAAGAATCGACCCCTGGGGCACTCAGTTATAAATTTAGCATATGATTGGAATGATCTACTTAACTCCAAATCAAATTGCATGCAACTTACATATGCTAATAATATAAATTTAGCAATATGTATATAGAATGTCAATAGATCTATGCGTAGTGGGGAAAACTGTGCCTCTGTAAATTGGGCCTGCTCAGTATTTATTTGTCAAATTTATATGCTGCTCATTTTGCAGTCTATAGTGTGCCATCCAGCTGCTGATGGTTAACAGTTCCAAGTTCTTCTACTTAGAGTCCAAATAGCCAAATAGACTAAGAGTACAAAACTGCATACAGCCTGGTGGAGGAAGAGGCCCTGCAAAGGTCCTTGATTCCCTCTCACATGGCATTTCCCCCCCTCTCCTCTCTTCCTAACAATTCGAACCTGATCTGTGCCTTGTTTTTCCAAAAGCTGCTCTCTCCCTTCCTGTATCTTCTTTCACCTTCTTTTTCTGTGATCCCACCTCTTCATATCTTGGATCTTCCTGCATTCTGTCCTTCTCTATGCCCTTTTCCCTCACATCGAAGGCAGAATCCAGGATGGGTTGTTCTAGCCCAGTGATGGCGAACCTATGGCACGCGTGCCACAGGTGGCACGCGGAGCCATATCTGTCGGCCCACGAGCCGTTGCCCTAGCTCAGCTCCAGCGTACATGTGCGTCCCAGCCAGCTGATTTTCGGCTTGCACGGAGGCTCTGGGGGGGGCATTTTAGGCTTCTAGAGGGCTTCTGGGAGGACAAGGGAGGGCGTTTTTGCCCTCCCCAGGCTCCAGGGAAGCCTCTGGAGCTTGGGGAGGGTGAAAAACGGGCCTAACAGGCCCACCAGAAGTTGGGAAACAGGCCATTTTTGCCCTCCACAGGCATTGAATTATGGGTGTGGGCACTCGCGCATGCGTGATAGCCCGTGCGCACACGTTTTTGGCACCCGAGGAAAAAAAGGTTCGCCATCACTGTTCTAGCCTCTATGGACTGGGTTGAATTTTCTGAGGATCCGCCTCCCTGGTGACATTCCCCAGTCATTCAATCCAGTCCTCAGCTCTTGGACGCTTTTTCCTTCACTCCTTTGAGCTTTGGGTTGACTTGTCTTAGTTTAATTGCTAGCTATTTTATTCTTCCTGGACCCTTCCTAGGATTTTTCTTTCTTTCTCCTTTCCCTGGAATGACTTGGAGACATTGTACTGTGAGTGCCTGCTCCGCTTGCCTTCGGGTGACCGGGCAGGCTGCAGCCTTGGCTGTTCCTTTAAAAGCATTTATTCTTTGCTGGGCTAGGAAGTAGGGCGATCAACCAGACCTGCCTGCTTGAGGCGTGTGATCTTGGAAGGCTCCGTTTTTCTTCTCAAGCTGCTCCGACCACCATTTCTTGCCGGCTTGATCAGCTGGCAGGTGGTTTGCCTTTGATTGCTAACAGTGTGCCTTCGGGGCTAGCCTCCTTCGCACTCGGAGTTTTCCTACCCAGCTGCTTTGTGCCTTATAGGGCCAGACACTCCTGGCCCATCCAGGCGATTTGGGGGCTGCTCTTTTGGGTGCGATTTGCCATTTTAGCCCCAACGGTCACTGCTGTTTTAGGCACGAATGCCATTTTGGTTCAGCCTTAGTTGCGGCCGCCATTTTCTTTTTCCCTTTTTTGCCCAGCAACAACCTTGCAGGCAATTCTTGTGGCTCCTTTGGACTGATAGTCTATTTTCCAGCCACCTGGATGATGATGATGATGATGATGATGATGATGATGATGATGATGATGATGATGATGATGATGATGATGATTCTTCTTCTTCTTCTTCTTCTTCTTCTTCTTCTTCTTCTTCTTCTTCTTCTTCTTCTTCTTCTTCTTCTTCTTCTTCTTCTTCTTCTTCTTCTTCTTCTTCTTCTTCTTATTATTATTATTATTATTATTATTATTATTATTCCACCATTTGCCTGCATCAACAGCTTGGACAATTTGTGCTTTCCGGATAGATTCATTATATAGGCCCGGTAAGTTTGCCAGGCCTATATAATGTTTGCACAGCTTATTCCACAGATCCAGATTGGTGCACTGAATAAAGGTCACCTTCGGTCGCCTCACAGTGTTCACCTTTTCGAGGTTGCATGGAATTGCCTGCTTGGTGCGCTTTCAGTCCAACTTTGGCTTTACTCCGCACTGGGCTGTGGGAGAAGGGGTCCCTCATTCGCACACTCCTCCCTCCATTGGCACAGGAGCAGCGGCCTTGGGCTTCAGACTGCCTCCCTCTGGTGACAGACACAACGTCTTTACACATTCAGCCTCTACCTCCGCAGTGGCAGCGGCATTGGCATCAGCCTGCCCTTCACTTGTGATCTATGTAGCCTTGCTGACAGGTTTGACCCAGGCAGACCACTCCCCTTACCTGGGGTAGTGGGGTCTATTGGCCTGGCATTGACTGCCTTTTCCAGGGGGGTCTAGGGCTGACCTCTAGAACTTGTTATTATTAAATCTTTTCTATTTTTCTTCCCTTGGTTAGGATGGATGGGGAGACTCCCTCCATGTCTCAATGCGAGGGCTCCTGCCCCCCCGCTGCCGAGAGGTCGGCAAAAGCCCCTGCTAAAGTATGCTCGGCCAGCCTGGTGGCCGCAGAAAAACTCAAGGCTAAAGCCCGTGATCATGGCAAGCCTTCCTGGGCTGAGCAACAGGTGGCGCGTAAAAGGCAAAAGGTGCTGGAGAAGGAATTTGCCAGAGCCGAGGAGAATGCAGGACGGAGCAGTTCGGCAACAGCCATTCTGGACCCTGCACCAATTACTTTCTCTTCGCAGGTGGGTGGAGAGACTAGTTCCCAGATGGTTCTACCGGCCTCTGGGGCCTCTGCGGCTCCAGCATCTGCAGCTTCATGGGTTCCCGTTGCCACCATCACTCTCCTTCCCTCCGTCACTACAGCGACCTTTACCCCTACCTCGGCAGGGCTCCACCAGGACACGCTGGCTCAGGATATTCCTCCAGCGGTCAAGGCCTGGTTAACGGCAGCTATTCGTCAAGGCACTGCTGCAGAGTTACTCCAGGCTCCCTTAGTTTCAGCTTTTCCATCTGCCCCGGGGGCTATATAGTGCCCCTGGGCCTACTGATGATTATTTCCATTATCAGGAGGCCTGCGTATCTGACTGCTCGGATGCGAGCCATTCTTCCCTGTTGGAGAGAGAATTGCGGGGGGAGGAGGAGGATTGGTCGGACTTAGAGCCAGAAGCTTCGGATCATCCTGCCATCAAGGGGTTATTTAACCCTGCGCTTTTTTGTCAGCTTCTGGCCGAGGCTAAAGCCACAGCCAGGTTGGGCCCAGCTGCTAGTGATCTCCTGACTCCCCAGGGCTCTGGGGAGCAGGAGGACTTTCTTTTTGCAGAGCAGGAGGTGGTGCCAGATTTGGTTCCCATACCGGCGATGTTCTTGGACGTAATCAGATGCCAGTGGAGCTCGCCGGCTACCAGCCAGTGCCCCAATGGTCCGGAGACTACCTTTTTCACTGTAGACTCAGCTCTCCAGCAGCTGATTCAACTGCCACAAGTGGACGCACCGGTGGCTACTTTGACATCATCTTCTATCCTGCCCCCAGATGCAGATGACGCGTTGAAGGCCGACGAGAGATGGCAGGAAATGGCCTTATGCCGGGCCCATCAGGCGGATGCCTGGGCCATTAAGGCAGCCACCACTGCCTCCTTCTTCACGCGGGTGTTGCTGCATTCGCTCCGGCAGTTGCAGGACAGGGTTCCCTAGAGGACCTGCAGAGCCACCAAGATCTATCAAAGATCATAGCAGCAGCAGAACTTACGACGGACGCTTCATTGGCTGCAGCCAAGTTTTCTGCCAGAGCGATTGCCTTGTCCGTGACTGCGAGGCGGTTGCTTTGGCTGCGTCATTGGAGGATGGAAGCCAAGAACCGTTGGAGGCTTGCCTCAGGGCCCTTTGAAGGGGGAAATCTTTTTGGAAGATCCTTGGACCCCTTCTTAATTGAAACTCGGGACAAGCGGAAGATTCTGCCATCCCAGAGCAGGCGCCCCACCTTCCGATCCTAGTTCTCCAGGCAGGAAGGAGCCGGGGCAAGTTTCTCCCAACAGTATAGGCCCTATTAGTATAGGTCTGACCCTCAGGCCGACTGCCCAGCCTTCGGTGGCAGAGGTTGGCCGCAGCATCAATTCCGTCACCAGGAACGAGGTAGCGGCGGCTCCAAACCTTTCCACAGGCAGAAATAGGAGGGGGCCTGAGATCCCTATTGGGGGACATCTGGGTCTTTTCGCAGAACGCTGGCGGAAGACCACTTCCAATTCCTGCGTCAGGAAGACCATTACATTTCTCTCCCCGCCCCCCAAGGTTTTTCCTACGCTACCCCATTTCAGGGGATCCGGTTCACCAGAGTCTCATGGAATCGGCGATCCAGCATTTGCTGGACATTCGGGCCATCCTGCCAGTACCACCAGAGCAGCGGGGTCAGGGCTTCTATTCTCTTTTATTTCTAGTGCCCAAATCCTCGGGAGGGGGGGGATTTTGAATTTAAAGGGACTAAAACAATATCTAGTTTACAGGAGGTTTAAGATGCACTCCCTCCGTTCCATCTTAGCTGGGATATGGGAGGGGGACTTCTTGATTTCTGCAGACCTCACGGAGGCCTACCTCCATGTCCCTATTTGTCCAAGTCACCAGCGCTACTTGAGGTTCTGCTACACTGAGCGCCATTACCAGTATGCAGTGCTTCCTTTCGGGCTGGCCTCGGCCCCGAGGACCTTTACCATGGCAGCACTAGCAGCTTCTCTTAGGTCAATCCCTATCAGGATCCAGTGCTACTTGGACAACCTGCTCATCCAGGCTTCATCCTGGCAGTTGGCAGAAAGAGATCTAGCTTCTACGATCGAGGCCTTTCGGTGAACCTGTCCAAGTGCCATCTGGTTCCCACTATGAGGTTAGTCCATCTCGGGGCTTTGATTGACACGTTCTCAGGACAGGTCTTTCTTTCCCAGGAGCGACAGGACAGCATCCAGTCTTTGGTAGGACAGTTGCGCACCTCAAGAGAGGCTCCCACTGTGCTCCTGTCACAGCTCTTGGGGAAGATGGTCTCCTGCCTGGACATCATTCCCTGGGCCTGTTTCCACGCCAGACCCCTCCAATGGCTGCTGCTTCCGCATCAGCGGGCTGGTCGCAGCTTGTCCCTTGCCAAGGTTCAAATCCTGTCAGAAGTGCTGAGGTCCCTCCATTGGTGGATATCGGGAGCCATCCAGAAGGGCTGCTATTTCTGAGAACCGATGAAGCTAGTGGTGACCTCAGACACCAGCCTTTATGGCTGGGGTGCCCACTTTGACTCCAATGTAACGCAGGGCAGGTGGTCCCCGTTGGAGCTTCAGCACAATATCAACTGGCTGGAGCTCAGCTTGGCCCGGTTGGCCCTCAAGTCCTTTTGAGGCAGGGGGCATTTGCTATAAAATAATAATCAAATATATTTATAAGTCATTTAACTTTCTTACTTCTCCTTTTCCTACTGCAGCGAACTATTTCACATATCCTGTTTTTCACTTTGAATATAATTGCAGAAGTTAACTTGCGTGTTAGAGGAAACTTGCCATATGTACGGGAACATTGTGAAAGGTGCTACTGAAAGTAGCTTGGCTGTATAAGATAATCTTGTTGGGCTTATCAATATATTCTATCACTTGTGTGTGAGTATAATCATTGGAACATAATACATTTTAAAGTGTCTTTTGGGAAGATACAAATAGGGAACTATAGGGAAGTTACAAATAGGGAACTCGCATTCGGCTGACCACAAATCTGTAACAGGAAGAGCTTGTTTATGGAAGGTACTGAGAGCTTGCTCAATGTAACGTGTGGCCGAGAACATTTCAGTAAAGGAACATGTTACCTATTTTCCGCCGGAGATGGTGCAACATAGACGCTCCACATGGTAATCACATGTACTCACTTCTCTATTTTGTTACTTCTCTGTTTCTGTATTGTGACATGTTGTGATTTCTGATTGGTTGTCCATTATAATGCCTCAAAAGGGGCTAGGATTGTATAAAGGTATAAAAGTAACCCCTCGGGTGTTGGTCCGGGGTTCAGACTTTGCCATGCTAATACTCTGAACCATCTATTGCGCAATAAACCTGTGTTCTCTTGGGCATGGTCTTCTTCCTCGGGTGGTAGGCCCAAGCCTAGCATGCCCCAGCCTGCTAGGCCAAAGCCTGCTGCTTCATTTCTGGTGGCCTCGTACGGGGAACAAGGAGCCTTTGGGGCTCTCCAGGAAGGACCACCCTCAGTGCCAGGTAAGCTCATGGTGTTGGGGGAATTGCCCAGGCATGCCACAGGACATTTTTGGTCCGTGGGCCTTCTTGGAAACACGGGTCACCTGCACCAGTGGTCGCCACCTCCAAGAACCAGCAGCTGCCCAGTAGAGAGACCAGGATGTTCTTCAACTGGCCGGTGGACAGTGTGACACACCTGAAAGCAAGTATATGGGGATGGAACACTCCTTCCTGTAATCAGGAACGAGGGGAAGGCCTGATCACCCTTCTTTTTTGGGGGGGAACAAACGGTGGGACAGCTGTCAATTGTGTGTGTGCTGAGTGAGTGACTGCCATGGTTCCCACAGGTGACTGTGAGTTCCAGGGCCTGGGGCCGGCAGGAAGTGATTGGCGTTTGCAGTTCCCATTGGTGACCGTGATCATCCAGTGCCATGTGTCAGACGTTTACGTGTGAAATCCGTGTTTTGTCTGGTGCCCCGGGAGGGTCATGGATTCCTGAACTAAACATGAAGAAGCTGTGGTAGAAATGCCTAACCATGAAAGCTCTCCCGAGCAACAGGCTCATCAGACACTTGTTAGGGTCATCCACAACGTTATAGAAGAGAATTGTAGTTTGTGTCATAAAATTCTAGAAGGGTTAGAAGGTAGAGTACAGAAATTGGATTGTAATGAAAAACATTACACCATTACTACCACAATACAGGCTAAAATTGTGAGAGTAACCAAACGTTTGGTGGCAGCTGGGGAGGCCTTCGAGGTGCCACCAGTTCTCCTCAGAGGCCCTGACGAAGTGCCCCAGCCCCCACCAGATGTGGCTAGATGGGAGCCTCACGCCAGGTACCCTCCCATGGACCCCACTAAATCGCAGAATGCCTGAATGCAGCCTATGGCTTGTATAACAGGAGTGCCCAGGACAATGCCAGCTGACAGCTCCTCAATCAACACCCTAAACGGTCCACCGGGAGAAGGGTGGGAGCGCAACACATATTTCAGATGAGGAGCTTATGGGATTGGCAGTGCATGAACTTAACAACCATCTGAGAGACCTGCCCCAAGAAGAGGTAGCCATGTTGAAGAAACGTCGGCGCACTCTGAAGAATTGTGCCTATGTAACCAGTGGCCGCGTAAAGCGCCTGTGTCAAATAGAGGCACTGCAGAGCCACAAGGCAAAGTTAGAAAGGGCACTTGACCAGCTAGCGCAAGAAAATGCTGCCCTGCGCCTTGAGCTGAACACCCTGCATGGCAGGTATGACGCGCTGCAGGCCATAATCATTATTATCAAATCCAGGTCCAACCTGGCCACCTGTTCCACTAGGCTGGCTCTCCAGGCCTAGTTCAGTCTGTTTTTTTTTTGACAACCATATTCCCAGGTACCTCCTGTTTAAATTAATAACAAAGGGGCACGCTGTGTCTAGATCTATGACTTCCCAGGATGGACGAACAAGAGCGCCCCCATAGGGGTTGCATGGAACAAAGCAAGGCCAACCTCTGCCACGGGTAGAAGTCGGAGGTTTGGCAAGAACAAAAGACCCCGAAAGGATTAGGATGGAGGAAGGGGAATTCATGAGAGAAAGTAACCGGGTTGCCAATAACTATAAAAGAGTTGGCCTAGGTAGGAGCCAGGGAGGGAGAGGTCATGGAGATGGAGCTCCAAGAAACCCCCCCTCAGAGGCCTGGCATAGCTGGAGGAATGGGACTGAGACCGATGGGATCCAGGCCGCCTCCTAGACACCTATGGTCACTCAGATATTTGGAGGCAAACCCATCCCCTTACCTGTACCAATGGTCCTGATAGAGCAGGACCTGACATAAAGGAAGGGCCAGGACCCTAGAACTGGGTTGGGCTAGAGGAAGATCTCTTTTGACCAGCTGCCACATTGAAAACTCATGAGGGTACCTGCTTACTATGATTCAGAGGCTGAACTACCACCCAATGCCTAGCCTCCCCACTGTATTAATGAGTGCAACAATAGGCCATGTAACTGGGTGGGTCTAGATGACCTATGGGGTCCTCTCCAGTCTGATACTCAAATGTTTTAAGGAAGTAGATAAAGGTCTCTTTTGAAAAGCTACAAACAGGGAAGTCACGCAGGCCTCTCAGATTCGGCCGACCTCACCACAGCAACTGAGAGCTTAGGCAATAAGGTTGCCACAAGAATGAAGCCTCTGTTTCATATATGGAAAATATAACTGTTTTAGCTGTTGGAGACCCTAGTTATTAATTATAACTTGAAAAAATCATATTGGGGATGTAGGGCAGATAGGGACAGGGAGAATTGCCTGAACCCGCCTTTCTGACTACCCCTCGTCATAATATCCAAGTAGGAGATAGGAAAAATCTGGGTTAAAGACTGGCAAAGGGAGGTTCTTGGTGGAATCAAATCCAGGATTCAATAGTCTCAAGCTCACCCTCACCCTCTGGACAGTTACAGGCCACCCGGCCTAACCTCTTCAACTCACACTTCGACGAACCAACAGGACGGTCTCCCCTCCTGCGTGTCCACTGGACGCGGCCACTTTATGGACGGGAGATCCAACGGCAGACACCCCTCCTGGCGATCCACCGGAAGCGATCCCTCTACAGATGGGTGTGCTGCCCAACCACTCCCTGCAGGTGTTGCTCCAGGCGTCAACACCTGTCACACAGGCAACAAAGACCCTCTTCCTTGGACTCTGCGCTCTCACACTAACCCACCCTTGAGGGCCCCACCTGACTAGCTTTTGCAGGGAAAGAAAAAGAGAAAAAGGGGGGGGTGCTGGCGGCTCTGGCTTTCATGACTGCCACTTCTTTTCCTTTCGTTCGTTTTCTTCTCTTTTTTTCTATGCTTGACATTCTTACACTTGTTTGTATACTCATAGTATTAAGGGCTCTGAGTTTCATATAACACAACATGGAACCAGGTCAGAGAATCAGACAAACTACTTGGATCCGAAAATGTCTGATGCCCTCAGTTTGGGTGGTAATTTTCCTGTTAATGGTTAGTGTGTTTATTAATTCTATGTATTTGTATATGAAGCTGCTTGCAAAAGGCAGTGAAAAGGAGCAGGGCCTAATCCCTACTGATGAGGAGGTGCAGGACTGGAGTCCAACCTCACTGGATAATCATGGTACACCAACCCCCACCCCACAGCTGGGACAGGAGGAATGCAGAAGTCTAGGCACACCTGAGGCCCCATTAGAAAACAGCCTGGAACTACAAGGAATGAACAGTGCTAATTTACATATTCTTCCTTGTACCGCCTGCTTGGTCAATTACTCCTCTGGGTCCCATTTCATTCACTCTGTTCTCAAACCACCTGATTGTGATGCCCAATCTCTCCCCCCTTGTGAGCGGGACGGGATTAGATATTGGCAGTGCATATCTAATTCTTCCATAAGATGCCATCTTTTGCGTACTCCATGGGCCATGATATATCAAGGTGCTAGAATTAAAAAACCCCATAGAGTACCACATCAGGTGGCAATGGGAAAAGGCTCATGCATCCAGTGTATAGGGGAAAAAGGAGGCCTGCATTACATCCAGGGTAAACCCACTACATGCATTCACTTTGATTTGACCACTTGTGTCTACCAGAAACAGACTTATCAAAGATGTAATGGCACAAAAGGAATCCTATGTTACCTCCCACACCCTAAGGGAGAAACCCATCAGGGGATCATCCATAAATGGATCACTCCCCCAGGATGGACGCCAAAAGCCCCTTTCAATAAGGAAGGGAAAGAACAGCCCAAGGCTCCAATGAAGCCTCCCTCTCCCCCAGTAGTCATGGAGGATTGTGCCCCCTGTATAAGTAAGGCCAAGATGGGACCCAAGACCATAAACACCCTGGTCTATCACACACAAGCACCTAAGGAATGCACACCCCAAAACATAGATTGCATCCGTAATGGCACCATGTATAGCCTCTGCACTATTCAGGAAAAACTGGTTTGCTACAATCCCAATACACCCGTACTCCTCAATGCGACAATCTATGCCGGGTTAGCTAAAAGTGGGACAAGGATTCATCCAGATGGTGATGGGAAATTGTACTTCCTAAACTATACTCTCCAATTGCAGCAGGGAAAACAACCCCTTACCTTAGTGTTTGATGCTTGCACAGCCGTGAGCAAAGGCATGGGTACCTCTTGTGGAACCCAGTCCTGGATTGACACGTATAAAAGGAACACAAATACCTGTGTCCTACTAATCTGCAATGGGCCCTTGGAAACCCCAACCAATGGCTACCCTGTGCGGGGTCTATAAAATGCTCAGGGTGGCAATGTGTATGTGATTATACAGGTGGAGGATATGAAGGATGTCCATTCTAAAATCTTTCCGACGAGGGAATGCAAATACTATACTGATGGAAATTGATCGCGCTCACCCGGCCGGAGTGAGCTATGGTTTTGGGATTGATGGCACAGGCTCAGATCCTAAAACATACCTCACTATAAAGGTAGAAAAGGTTTATGATGGTGAGATCAAATCCCTCGGTTGGTCAGTATACGACTCCCTCAGAAGGTTAGAGAAACCTCTACCCATTAGTACCAAAGCAAATAATCTGATTATTGAGATGGCAGAAGAAGTTGCTAAAACGCTAACAGTCAAAAATGTTTTGTGTGTGGAGGGACTAACATGGGTGAACAGTGGCCTTGGAGACTGAACCCCTACTTTATAATAACCTCTCTCGGATAGATAATATAACAGCAAGAACCTGCTTCACGGGTATTATATGGACATTGTCCACCAATCTAGTGGGTAAAAACTGTTTTGTGAGAGATGGATCAATCCATGTAGGGGATTTAATCTGTTTAGGGTTCTGGGATAGTAATTATCAACAGTGGACATCCCCCAGTAATGCTACCCAACCAACAAAGCTAAATATGACGTATTTAGGCTATCTATCTTCCTCCTCACCTGAAGTTGAATGGCCCGCCCCTAGCAATATGCATTGGATATGTGGGAAACTAGCTTATGAGAAACTCCCAAGGAACTGGTCGGGATCTTGTGTCTTGGGATGGATAAAACCTTCGTTCTTTCTCTTGCCCATAAAAGCTCGACAAGTGTTAGGGGTTCCATTATATGAACAGCTTGGCCTACAGGACAGGAGAAAACGTGACCTCGAAACCGCATTCTCAAATTTCCCTTGTAAAGAGTCAGCGGAGTATGACAACAGTGATGTATGGAGTTCCGAGAGGATTGTATGCACATATGGCAGAGCCACATGGGCTGAAGATGGCTCCTATGGCTACCGCACCCCAATTTATATGATCAATTGCATCATTAGACTACAGGCAGTTCTGGATCTTGCAGGACAAAGGATAGATAAAGCACTTAATATTTTATCGGACACCACTGATAAGATTAGAACTGCTGTTTATCAAAACAGATTGGCTTTAGATTATCTCTTAGCTAAAGAAGGTGGTTTGTGTGGAAAAGTCAACCTCTCAAACTGTTGTTTGCAAATCGATGAAACAGGGAAAGTTATTAAACAATTAACAACTGAGATGCGACAACTTACCCATAATCCTGACCAGGTGTGGAAAGGTTTTAACCTGGGAGATGTCTTTTCGGACTGATTTCCTAAGCTTCCTGGCCTTCAAGCTATAGTGGCCCTGATTGGCCTCATAGCGGCGGGATGTGTAATCCAACATGTGTTCTTCCTATCTTTATTAAGACCATAACCAATAGCCTGTCTTTGCTAGCAGAGAAAAAGGCAAATGCCCAAGTTCTGGCTTTGTGGGAATATGAGAAACTTAATCAGATGCCTGACTCCGAATACCTGTTGTATGAAACTCCACAGTAACTCCAACATTTATAGAGAAGTTTCAAGAGGAGGGAATGAGGCAGGGGGCATTTGCTATAAAATAATAATCAAATATATTTACTCTATAAATCATTTAACTTTCTTACTTCTCCTTTTCCTACTGCAGCGAACTATTTCACATATCCTGTTTTTCACTTTGAATATAATTGCAGAAGTTAACTTGCGTTTTAGAGGAAACTTGCCATATGTACGGGAACATTGTGAAAGGTGCTACTGAAAGTAGCTTGGCTGTATAAGATAATCTTGTTGGGCTTATCAATATATTCTATCACTTGTGTGTGAGTATAATCATTGGAACATAATACATTTTAAAGTGTCTTTTGGGAAGATACAAATAGGGAACTATAGGGAAGTTACAAATAGGGAACTCGCATTCGGCTGACCACAAATCTGTAACAGGAAGAGCTTGTTTATGGAAGGTACTGAGAGCTTGCTCAATGTAACGTGTGGCCGAGAACATTTCAGTAAAGGAACATGTTACCTATTTTCCACTGGAGATGGTGCAACATAGACGCTCCACATGGTAATCACATGTACTTACTTCTCTATTTTGTTACTTCTCTGTTTCTGTATTGTGACATGTTGTGATTTCTGATTGGTTGTCCATTGTAATGCCTCAGAAGGGGCTAGGATTGTATAAAGGTATAAAAGTAACCCCTTGGGTGTTGGCCCGGGGTTCAGACTTTGCCATGCTAATACTCTGAACCATCTATTGCGCAATAAACCTGTGTTCTCCTACTTTGGTCGTGGTCCTAGTAGGCCCCAGCCTGCTAGGCTAAAGCCTGCTGCTTCACTTTCAAGGGGGTTTGCAGGGTCGGCATGTCCTCCTCCTGATGGACAACATGGCCACAAAGGCCCACATCAATCGTCAGCGGGGGGACGCACTCCCGACCGCTTATGAAGGAGTTGGACACCTTGTGCCGGTGGGCGGAGGATGATCTGTTGTCACTGCGGGTGGAACATATTGCAGGGTCATCAAATGTCACAGCGGACTGGCTGAGCCAGGCCCAGGTGGACCAATCAGAGTGGCGTCTTGCCCCCAATTTGTTTGAGCTGTCCCAGAGGTTCGGCCGACCTCTGGTGGATCTTTTTGCATCCCCGGACAATGCCCAGCTGCCCCAATACTGTTGCAGGTTCCTGTCTCCGGGGGTGGAGGGAGTGGATGCCCTCCGGCGTCCCTGGCCCACAGGCCTCCTTTACGCCTTCCCGCCACTGCCTCTGATTCTGGCCATGATCAGGCGGGTGCTTCAGGAGCGTGCGGACCTACTGTTGGTGGCTCCCCACTGGCCCAGGCACCTGTGGTTTGCCGACCTGGTTGGCCTGTCGGTCGCCCCACCCTGGAGGATCCCGCTGGATCGAGTCTCCCTCACCCAGGGTCCTGTTTACCATCCGGACCTCCAGTGGTTGCAGCTAGCCATCTGGAGGTTGAGCAGAGCCTCCTAGTCTGGGAACGATTCTCCACAGATGTCATCCGGATGATGCAGGCAGCCAGGCGGCCTTCCACCTCATGGATCTATGAGGCCACCTGGAGGACCATTTGTGCCTGGTGCGGTGAGCAACGCTTGGACTCTCGGGGGGTGGCAGTTGAGAATGTCCTAGACTTTCTTCAAAGTGGTCTGGCAAAGGGCCTGTCTACCAGCATGTTACACCGGCAGGTCGCTGCTTTGGCCTCAGTTTGGGACTTGAGGGATCGGACCTCCCTCGCCCATCATCCTCAAGTCTGCCTGTTCTTGCTGGGGGCTTCTAACTTTCGGCCTCCCCCCATTCATCGCTATCCCACCTGGGATTTGATGCTAGTTTTGCAGGTTTTGACCAGGCCTCTGTTTGAACCATTGCGGGAGTTCTGCCTCCGACTATTGTCTTGGAAGGTGGCTTTCTTGGTGGCCATCACGTCTGCGAGACGCATCTCAGAACTGGTGGCGTTGTCAACACGCAAGGACCTTTGCATCTTCCATGCGAACAGGGTGGTTCTGCGGATGGATCTGGTGTTTCTGCCAAAGGTCAACTCCGTTTTCCATCAAGCCCAGGAGTTGGTTCTTCCTAGCTTCTGTCCGGATCCATGCCACGAGTTGGAGATCCAGTGGCACACTCTGGACGTGCGGAGGGCTCTTTGCATCTACATCCGCAGAACTGCCCCCCTAAGGAAGATGGAGGCCTTGTATGTGTCTTTTCGCTTGTCGTCGATTGGCCACAAGATTTCACCTTCCACTGTTGGTAGGTGGCTACGGGCCTGCATCGCTAAGGCCTACAAGTCTCAGTCTCTTCCCATGCCTCAAGGTGTGATGGCGCACTCGACTAGGAGTGCGGCCACAACAGCTGCCTGGTCTACTCAGGCAATGGTTGAGGAGATCTGCCGGGCGGCGACATGGACTTCAGTTTCTCCCTTCATCCGTCACTACCGGATCAATTCATTTGCCTCTGCTGATGCGGCGTTCGGCCGGCGGGTGTTGCAACAAGTGTTGGAGGTACCGAGGATCCATGAATAGACCCCGCCCTACTGGACTCATTACCTTTGGTATGTCCCATCCTGGACTCTGCCTTCAATGTGAGGGGAAAGGGGCATTGGTCCTTACCTGATATGCCCATTTTCCGAGAATCGAAGGCAGAGTCCAGTCCCACCCTTGGGTCTGGTTTTGGCCACCTGCCAGGGGAGGCTGTGGTGTTTCATATTTCTGCAGGTTTCTTACCCTTTGTTGGGCCATGGTTCATGGATTCAACTGAGTGGGCGCCATTCGCTTCGGACTTCTTTTAATGACTGAGGAACACCACCAGGGAGGCGGATCCTCAGAAAATTCAACCCAGTCCATAGAGTTATGAGGATAGAACAACCCATCCTGGACTCTGCCTTCAATTCTCAGAAAATGGGCATATCAGATAAGGACCAACGGCCCTTCTCTTTCTAACTCAAACTCCCATCTGATCCTTACCAGCTTATTTGCTGTCTTCCAGCCTTTTACTGCCTTCTCTTCCCTGCATTGTCTTCCTCAACCACCACCACCACCACCACCACCCATGTCTGATACTAAGAGGTCTTCACAGAGAGGACTCTATTGAAGCTTTGCCTTGGATCTGGATTTGCAACAATTTCTCTTTTAATTAAATGACAAACTTAGTTTTTATTCCAGTAGGTAATAAGTTCAACAATGGAATGCTTCAATTTCCCTATACCATTGTACTGACTTTCACTTGGAAGATAAGTCTCTCAAATGCAGAGAGGTATTTTGGAATGAGAATTATAATGTTGGTCTTATTTAAATTATGATACCTCTTGTTGAGTAGAATTTGAACCCCTCCCCATTCAGTTTTCATTAATGCCAACATTTAATGGTCACATCACTTTTTAAAATTCTAGGGTAGTTATTTTTCTTTTCATACTTTTAAAGAGTTTACTGTGAATCAGGGATTTCATTTGTTCATAAAGTACAGCCTAAGATTAACAGAAAGAAATATTACATACTCCTGCACAAGAGTGTTGCACATATAGAAAGTTGTTTCCACATTAGTTGTATACCCCCCCACACACATACTGAAGGGGAATGAAAATATTGTGTCCTATGAGGATTGGCTGCTATTGTTATGGACAGGAATGTTATATTTTGATCCAAACAAAGGTGTTGAGCTATCATTCACAATGAAAATCACCATGCATTGCAGATGATTTGTTATGACAACTGGAAGAATCCAGGATTCATCTGAGTGGTTAGGCTGTTTTGCATCACCCATATTGGATGTGCAAGAGACAAGACTTCAAGAGCTGTGTGATTAAGCCAAAAGTTTATCTGTCCAAGTCTTTGTTTCCATGTAGGATTGATCTGATGTTTGGGGCAGGATCTGTGGGGAAGGACAATAAAGACAATAATTATCTTCTGTTGCCCCGCAGTCGCTTGGATTCATGCAAGCATTGCTGTACAGAATGCTGGAATCATATATGCTGCCACCATCATTGCCTAACATTATGTCATAATATAAATGTTATTTCCCTCTCTTGTTGACTCTTTAGTTATTAGATCTTGCCTTTCATTTATTAATGTGCAACATGTTTACATAACATACCCTCCTCCCTCTTTCCCTCATAATAACTCTGAGGGGTAGATTGGGAGGAGGAAGAGGAACTGGTGCAAAGTCATCAATTACTGTAAATGTTTGTGGTTGATAACTTTGAAGTTAGATCTCCCTAGTGTCAGTCCAAAAATTTAGTAACTACAGTACTACACACTGTAATATTCAATTTTATGAAGTTCAGCTCAATGACTGAATTGAGGACTAAATTGTCCTCTTATTTCTGTTGGGCATGAATCCAATGCAGTTGCAGACACTATCTGGCATCATGCCACATTATTTTCCCGCACAAGATTCAAATATGTTTAGCGAGCTATTTTCAGGAAACACCACCAGAATAACCAAGGGCTAATGGCAAATTGCTTAAGAGATAAGAACAGAGTTTAAGGAATGGCCATTGAGAAACATTACTGAGATAACCAACCTTAATTTGTTTTGGAGTGATTTTGCAAGAAGAGGAGAAATTGCTATAGTATTAGATGGGAAATATGATTTAGGGCAGGGGTCCCCAACTCCAGGTCCATGGACCAGCACTGATCTGTGGCATTCCAGCAAAGCACACAAAAGCACACCGTCTCTGGTCCGTAGAAAAACCTCTCTCCACAGAACTGGTCCCTGGTGTCCAAAAGGTTGGGGGCTGCTGATTTAGAGTATTCATTGCAGATTCTGAGTTATGTTAATTTCTATGGTTCCCCTTTATCTTTTTAATGAGGCAGCAAATTCACTCTTTAGGTGACTTGAAAAGCCACTTACTGATGATTTTTTTTTCCAGAGAGAGCCAGAGAACCAGAGTAATAGCCATAGTTTAATATAACCCTGTTCTTTGCAGATTTAGAGCTTTTATTGTGCTGAAACTCCAACAGGTTTACAGATCAGGAAACTAAGGGGTGTTAGTGGTTATTTCATTTGTAGAGACACTTATCTCACATTCATGATTGAGTAGCAGAACATGCAATATATTAATAAAAACCCAATTAAAACCATGAAACATAATCAGTAGAAAGTGCAAGTCATATGTCTATCAGTATAACCATTTAGCAGATTCAGTAACATTGAATTTATAGAAAAAGATTAAACCAAAAAGGTGCAATATTGGCCTTTACAAGCCGGTATGAAGAATTAATAGAAATCTGAAAAGAGAAGCTGGAGTGGATATTGAAAATAGTATAGCGACTTATTTATTTATTTGTGAGATTTATATACTGCCTCACAGTGCAAGCACTCTCTAAGCGATACACCAGTAAGCAATGTATATTTATATTGCCCCCAACAATCTGGGTCCTCATTTTACCTACCTCGGAAGGATGGAAGGCTGAGTCAACCTTGAGCCGGTGAGATTTGAACCGCTGACCTACGGATCAGTCAGCTAAAGTGGTCTGCAGTACTGCCTCTAACCGCTGCGCCACCTCGGCTCTTAATGTGTTTATGTCCAGTGTATCTTTACTGAGTACAATTCAAAATGCTTATATCAAAACCTTAGTTGGCAAGGCCTAATGTTCATCAGACAACATTAATTAATTAATTAATTGATTGATTGATTAGATTAATTAGATTAAATAATTAGATTAATTAATTAATTAAAATTAAGGTGATCAATCGGGTCAGTCCTAGAGGAGATCAACCCTGACTGCTCTTTAGAAGGCCAGATCCTGAAGATGAAACTCAAATACTTTGGCCACCAAATGAGAAGGAAGGACTCACTGGAGAAGAGCCTAATGCTGGGAAAGATTGAAGGTAAAAGAAGAAGGGACGACAGAGAATGAGGTGGCTGGATGGAGTCACTGAAGCAGTAGGCGTGAGCTTAAATGGACTCCAGAGGATGGTAGAGAAGAAGGAAGGCCTGGAGGAACATTGTCCATGGGGTTGCGATGGGTTGGACTCGACTTCGCAACTAACAACAAAATGTTCCTTAGGCACATAATTTTCTTTCGAAGCTGCACATGACGTCCCATCTTTTTTCTGTTGGGGATTTTCTATTATGAACATTTTTTTCATCTGACTTATAAGGCTATCAAAGGCTTATTTCAGAGTTTCCCAACCGTTCTGGGAATGGTTGTAGACCAGTGTGTATGTGGGGGGGAGGGGATGGTTCCATGAGAGCGGCCAGCAAGTATGTGCAGCTCCATTTGTGCAAGTGCCTTACATGGGAACCCAACACTCATGCAAATGGAGTGAATATGCATGTTTGTTTGCTGCTCACGCAGTGGGGATGCGCGTGCATGTGTGTGTACTTATGGAATCCCAAGCCCCAGGTTTTTCTAGGATAATGGAAGAACTTTATCATATAATACCCATGTAAATCATGATCTTTTCTGAGCACATGTTCATATTACATACATCCCAGTAATACATCCCCTGTGTATAAGTCCATTTCTTGAATCAATAAAGAAAGAAAATATATGCATATATAAATTATAAGAAGAGCAAAAAGCAGGATAGGAAAGGTATTGATACTTTTGAACTTTGAGATTGGAGTCAGCACTTGAGAATACTTTGGACACCCAAGAAAACAAAGCAATGGACCATTGAACAAATCAACCCTGAGTTCTCACAAATGATTAGCTCAAATAATCCTATTCTGAATGTGTTATGCAAATATTTAGCTCTTTGGAAAATGTTTTAATGCTTGGAAAGGTAGAAGGAAAGAAAAGTGGATGGAATTACAGTGCCGATGAATGCACTGTGGAAGACCTGAAATATCAAGTTAGGGATAGATCATCATAGAGAACATCTATATAGTCACTAGAAGTAAAAAATGACTTGATGGCACACAATAAAATTAACCATTTATGCTAGAGCTCAGCAACCTCTAGGACTGGGGCACCTAAAGAGTTTTAAGGATACAGTATATACAAATCATACTTCCAGGTAACCTCCTGAGAGACTTGTCTACATATTGAATGACTGCTATGATAGATGTAGCCAATGTTAGCCCTATGAAATAGATCAGATCAGAAAATGTACTTCACAGGAAGTATGCTTTATTGCGATAAACTATAATAGCATACTCTTGCAATACTACCTGTGTTTTTCCTTTTCTACCATTTACACCCAGGGAGTCAGGGGGGATCCAGTGAGTCTTTTTCTAATACTTTCCAGGCTCCCCCAGTATAATGTATGTGTGAGCATCTGTTAATGTCTTAATGACTTTGGGTTTCTTCTACTAATCATCTCCATGGTTCTAATCCTAAAATTAAAAGAAGACCTAATCCAGTGATGGCGAACCTTTTTTTCCTCGGGTGCCGAAAGCGCGTGCGCATGTGCTATCATGCATGCGCGAGTGCCCACACCCATAATTCAATCCCTGGGGAGGGCAAAAATGGCCTCCCCCACCACCCTGGAGGCCCTCTGGAGGCCAGAAACAGCCCATTTCCCAACTTCTGGTGGGCCTAGTAGGCCCGTTTTTTGTCCTCCCCAGGCTCCAGAGGCTTCCCTGGAGCTTGGGGAAGGTGAAAATGCCCTTCCCCGCCTGCCGGAGGCCCGCCAGAAGCCGAAAACACCCTCCCAGAGCCTCTGTGCGAGCTGAAAATCAATGGCTGAAGTGCACATGCACGCTGCAGCTGAGCTAGGGCAACAGCTCGCGTGCCGGCAGATATGGTTCCGCGTGCCACCTGTGGCATACGTGCCATAGGTTCGCCATCACTGACCTAACCTCTCCTCACTGATGTTCTCTTGTCTTTGAATGAGACCTTGGTGGGATCCAAAAGAATTCTTTCTAGCATATGTGATACTAATACTGATGTTGTACTTTACAGCATGTCGGTTTTGTATTTAATAATTTTAAAATTAAAATAGCATTTCAAAAAAACCCTGTGGAGCAGAAAGCCTGTTGGACACTAAAGGAAGTATCTACAGTATACTAGGGTCCAAGAGGTGTCATGTTGTTTTCCATGGCTTACATTTGAATTCTGCTTCTTATGTACATGTGTATGTATGTGTAAGCATGAATGTGTATGTATTTGTGTATACGTATATAGTTTGTTCAGTTTATATTGATTTGATTACATTTTATACATAGTTGGTATCTATCCTGTCTTTCTATTGCAACAAGATGACTAACAGTAATTAAAAGAAGACTATTCAAAAAGTTGAAAAACAATTGAAAATTAATATGAACAGCCTGCTGAAATAGGAAATCAAACTAATTCCCAAGAAAAAGCCTTCTGCATCTGGGAACAATGAAGGAAAATACCCACTTTCTTATGCCTATAAGACATTTCTGACAACAAAAACATCTTCAGAAGGGCTGACCTTAAAAAGTATCCAGAAGTTTAAATTGGTTCAAAATGCAGTGGCCTGCAGTTTTGGTGTGCACATGTGTTTATCTCTCTTGCGGGAGCTGCATTGACAGCTGATTTGTTTCAACCAAGGTATTGGTTGTCACCTTTAGAGCCCTAAATGGCTTGGGACCAGTTTATTTGAAGGACCATCTTCTCCCAGTTATAGCTATCTGATCCACCAGAGTAGGGAGGCAAGGAATGTTGTGCGTCCCCTTTCCTAAAGAGGTACATCTATTGGGATCAGGAAGAAGGGCCTTCTCTGTGATGGCTTCTTCCCTCTGGAATACCATTCCTGCAGAAATGAGATTGGACTCCACTCTTTCCCAAAGCCCTGAAAACCTGGTTTTGCCAATAGGCCTGGGAAACCCAGAGTGGGATGGAGCCCATTAAGTGACTTGTTTGATTAACTGTTATTGCCAGGAGTGTGGGTCGAGGAATTGCTTTTTATTGTCTTATACTAGGTTGTTTTTTTTGTAAGCCACCCAGAGTCACTAAGAAGTTGGATGGCCATATAAATTTTCTTAAATAAATAAATCTCTTGCAGATCTTAAATGCTTAAGCAGGTTTGAAACAGAAGAACTATTCCTTCAAATAGTCAAGCGTTAGGCTCCTATGCCTGATATGAAAACGACAACCAGTATAGGCCCTTCAACAAAAACTGGTTACTTTTTAAGAATAAATAAATAAGTGTGTTTGTATGTGTATATCCTTATGCATATGTGTAAAAATTAGGGATATTCCTGCCATAAGTGAAGACTTAATGAAACTTCTGCAGGGCTTATGGAGAAAGTAGCAATTTTATATCAGTAAAAGCTAAGGTGACCAGACGTCCCGATTTTGGCGGGACAGACCCGCTTTTTAATCATTTGTCCCGCGTCCCGCCCGCCCTCTTAAAAAGTCCCGATTTTTTAAAACAATGCCCGACTAGGGCATTCTTTCAAAAAATCGCCCTGCAGGCACTCGAGGATGGCCAGGTTGGGCCCAGCCGCAGGGGCAGCAGCAGCAGCAGCAGGCCCTCTCAAAATCGGGACATCTGGTCACCTTACCTTGGGGAGGAGCGCCGAGCGATAGGCGGGGAGGCCCGGCCGGCTTCTGTGAGCTCCTTCCTTCCCTCCCTTCGTCCCTCCCTCCTTTCCTTCCCTGCCCGCCTTCCCCTCCTGGCTGCTGCCTGCTCGGGGTCCGGGGAGCACTTCTGCGGGAGACTGGCCGGTAAGTGAGCCGGGGGGGCAGGGGGTTGTATGCTTGGCAAGCCTTCCCAATCCCGGGGCTCTTTTGCAAAGGGAGCAGCTGCTCTCGCAAAGCCCCGCGGGCACCCGGTTGCAAAGCCCGCCCGCCCGCCCGGCTCTCGGCCCCACCTGCCTGGCGGAGGGTGCTCCCCTCCGCCGGCTCCTCCTCCTCCTCCGCCCGGGCCCTTCCCGGCTGCCCGAGCTCCGTCCCTGCCTCAGCGGCACACTCGAGGAGGAACAGCTGGCTCGTGGTCTCCCATCCCGCTGCTCACCTTTTCCACCAGCCATTCCAACAGCCAGGTGTAATTCAGCATCAGGGCTACTAAAGGGCGACTTGCGCGCCGCCTCCGCGGTCCAGGCTGCCGGCAAAGGGGGAGACGAGCGGTCTACAAGCAGAGGTGGGATCCTACCTCTGATTGCCGGTGCGGTTAATTGCTGACTTCGCGGCAGAGCCGAAGATTCTGTTCGAGCCTGCTCCCGTTCGCGGAGCGGGAGCCTTTCCCGGGCGCTTTCCCCGCCCGCATGGAAAGCGCCCGGGAAAGGCTCCCGCTCCACGAACGGGAGCAGGCTCGAACAGAATCTTCGGCTCTGCCGCGAAGTCAGCAATTAACCGCACCGGCAATCAGAGGTAGGATCCCACCTCTGGGGAGGCGGGAGGCGAGGAAAGGCCTCCCGCCTCCCCCCCACCTGGACGCCGACATTAGCCGTCTTTTGCCCTCTGCGCATGCGCAGCGTTCTGCGCATGCGCAGAGGGCAAAACTCAAATTGCGGTGTCCAGGCGGCCCCGCCCCCCCCGTCGGTGTCCCGCTTAAGAAAAAAAAAATCTGGTCACTTTAGTAAAAGCTCATAAGTAAAGATTCAGGGAGCAAAGGTCACGTCTGAAGAGCTGAAGTGGTGCAGTGGTTAAATGCTGCGACTGCAGGCTGACTGCTAGTTCAGCAGTTCAGCTGTTCAAATCTCACTAGGCTCAAGGTTGACTCAGCCTTCCATCCTTCCGAGGTCGGTAAAATGAGGACCCAGATTGTTGGGGGCAATATGCTAAAACTCTGTAAACCGCTTAGAGAGGGCTGTAAAGCACTATGAAGCAGCATATAAGTAAAGTGCTATTGCTATTGCTATTGCTGTCAAAATGCAATAAGCAAAGCACCTGAGGCAAAGACCCAGTCAGTAGAATCACTCAGTTTTCATTGTTTTCAAAAAACAAAGGGTTGTTTCAGCAGAGATTTAATACCATCTGAAGGCTAACAAGACTACATCAGGCTCCATAATGCTCTTCCTCTTTAAAGGTGCCAGGTATGTTCCCTGCTTACATGCAAAGATAGGGTTATTATAAGAGGCTCGTGTAATTACTCCAAGGATATATTTTATCTAGAGAGGTAGGGAGAATTACCACAGGTCCCTGGTGGAAATGGAACAGAAATATTGTTCCTTTATATATTTGGGGATTCATTACTGTCCCACAACATGATGATTCCTGGATTTTTAAGGATTGCATAGAATGCTTTGTAAGCCTTTCCTCTTCAAAGGGTAATGGCCACATTTGATCTTCTCACAGCTAGAGTCAGTCTCTCTCTCTCTCTCTCTCTCTCTCTCTCTCTCTCTCTCTCTCTCTCTCTCTCTCTCTCTCTCTCTCTCTCTCTCTCTCTCTCTCTCTCTCTCTCTCTCCTATCTATCACAAAATGAAGTTACAGATAATCCTCAAAATATGAACAGTTGTTTTAACAACAGTTCACAGTCACTTGAAATGGGTGCTTTCCAGCCTGTAAATCATTTCTGGGCATGTTGTACCACCCTTGTCACAGGACCACATTTTGGGCACTTGGCAACCTGTTCACATTGATGACCATTTACAGTACCAAATGCCCTGTGATCAAAGAATCACCATTTGCAATCTTCTCTGATTCTTTCCCAAAAAGTCAATGGGGAAGATTGCAAGTGCACTTTACCCAGCAGCCTCATGTAAATGTTAAATAGAAGGCAAGAAAAAACTGCATCCTGAGGCATTCCGCCCCCCCCCCCATATAATAGGGGTCATGGGCTGAATCTCTCACTTTCTATTAACAGTGACTGCAAGTTATCCAGGACAAAGGAGGAAAACCGGGACATTTCAGTGTTGCTCAGGAAGTAAAGAAGTTTGGGACAAAATCTATCTTGGCAGCACTGAATATTCCAGTATTATAGTTGGAACTCCTGCTTGCAAGCATTGGTAGCCTGTATTGCCAATTTGTTTAGCTCAGTAGCATCACATTAATTGCTGTTAGGTTTGGGATTCTAACATCTCCAGTCGGCATCTCCAAGTAGGTACCAAGTGACAGTCTTAGGGGTGGAGAATGCTGCCAGGTGCGTCTCTCCCTCGTCTCGCTCCCTTGCTCTCTTTTGGCTTCAGTGCTGTACATTAGAAGGTGATGTGAAGTCACTAGTGAGGATTGCCTATGATACAAAGGCAGCAAATTGCTGGCTCAGAAAAGCACATATCCCACAAAGGGAGATTGCTGCTATTAGAAGTGGAAGGGGCTGCTGCTGCTGCTGCTTGAAGGTTTGCCGGCAATTTCATCATGACAGAACCCAGCAACCGAAAAGAAGGATTTAAAAAATGCAGGAGTGCCACTTTCAGCATTGATGGCTACAGCTTTACCATTGGTGAGCACTTTGGTGGTAGGATGTGTATTTTAGCAATCCTTTGGATTCTCAAATGAGAAACTGAGATTCAGGGAGGGATGTGTATGTTGGAGTAGCTTCCCTTTTGATCAGGGTAGCTGTCCTGGAACTTTTGCTTTGCTTACCCTCCGTTGATGCTTTGTTTCTTTTCTTTTATGGAGGAAATGTGTCTTTCTGAAATCCCATGGAGTTTCTTTTTGGCAGGGCTTCACTTTTGTTACCCTATTTCAGGAAAGCCTGTGTTTTTTAGCATGACCATGTTTCCAACTTCTCTGTTGTTTTTCTGTCCAACTAGCTCAGCAAAACAAAAGCCTTCAGTATGTCCCAAAGTTGTTTGCTTCCCTTTCTGGAGAGTTCACAAAGCATCTAAGCACATAGTCTCTTCCAATTTCACATTTTGAACCAAACCCTTTCTGAAATTGCCCCTAGAATGTGTGAAGAGGTTAAAAAGAAAAAAAGAAAAGGAAGGGAAGACTTGCTGCAAACAATGTCACTTCTTTGAAGGTTGATGCTCAGGTCTGTTTGGAAAATATATATCTGATCACGCTATTACCCAAGATATGGAGGATGGTTCTTTTTAAAAGTTTTTATTTTATTTTATAACATACAAAAATTCCAATTTCAATTGAACAGTGTGTTATCTGGGCACAAATCATTTTAGGAAATAATAATCAAAGTGTTCACAACAATATTTCTTGTATTAATAACAATTAATATTAATATTAATCATGATCATAATTATCTCACTGCAGTCAATGCATGTAAAATCAAATATACATTGCCTTTGTTATACTTGTCTGGTAAAATGCCCAACAAAAATGTCTCTTGTTTCAAATATGTTGTTTTATCATTTTTTCCAGCCACGTATGTATTTTTGCCCAATATTTTTTCACTTTTTGACATGTTCACCACATGATAATATGAACCAGGTGTCTGATGACATTTCCAACATTTTGCAGATTTATCCTTAAACATCTTTGCTAACCTTGAGGGTGAAAAATGCCATCTATAAAACATTTTATAAAGATTTTCTTTGTATGCAATAGACATTGTTAATTTATAATGTCTATCCCATAATTTCTGCCATTTATCTAACTCAACCGAGTAGCCGAAATTTTTAGCCCATACTATCATTGTCTCTTTTACTTGTTCCTCTTCCATCTTAATACTTAACAAATAGCTATATATTTTCTTTATTAATTTTTCATCTGTCCCTGTTAATATCTGATCTAATTCTGTTAATTCTTTATACAAACCATACACGTTAACATCCTTCTCATATCTAGATTGTATTTGCACATACTGTATGACTACCATATTATCTCAATCCCTTGCTCACTCAGTTCCTGCTTAGTTTTAAGTTCACCCTTTTTATTTAAAACATCATTATATCTGGTAACATTCTCTATATCAATAACATTTGGGTAAATCAGTGCCTCCATTGTGGAGAGCCAGACCGCTATTTTCAAATAATGTTGTTCTTTAATTTTCTCCCATATTAATAATAATGCATTCCTAACATAGTGTCTTTGGAAATAGCTATGTATTTTGTTTCTTCCATACCATAAAAAAGCATGCCAACCTAATTCAAGATCATGTCCCTCCAAGGTCAATAATCTTTTGTTCCTCACCCATATCCATTCTTTCACCCAAGTAAGTATCGAAGCCTGGTAGTACAATTCCCAATCTGGTAGCCCAAAACCACCACTATTTTTAGAATCTTGCCACATTTTCAAACTTATCCTTGCTTTTTTCCCTTACCAAATATATTTTAATATTGTTTTATTTAATTCTTCAAAATATTTTTTCCCAATTTTATTGGTATTGTTTGAAATAAATATAGTAATCTTGGCAAGATATTCATATTTATAGTGGCTACTCTTCCCATCAATGATAATTGTAGATTTTTCCACTTCTCTAACTCCGTTTTAATTTGTTGCGCCAATTTATAATTATCTTCTTTAATCATTACACACCTTGCCGTTAATTGAATTCTTAAATATTTAACTTTCTTGACTATCTGTATACAGTACCTATTTTCTTTATTAGTTCTTTTTTCTGTATGTCTGTAACATTTTTAACTATTGTTTTGGTTTTTTCTTTATTTATTTTCAGTCCTGCAACTTCACCATATTCTTCTATTTTTCTAATTAGTCTAAGTCCATTTTCTTGTGAGTATTCCAAGATAAAGACCAAATAATCTGCGAATGCCTGTAGTTTATATTGTTCCTTTTTTATTTCCATACCTTTAATTTCTATATCTTGTCTAATATTTCTATTTAACACTTCCAATGTCAATATAAATAGTAAAGGAGATAGTGGACAGCCTTGTCGTGTGCCTTTTTAAATATTAAAATTCTCTGTTGTATCTCTGTTTACCATCATCTTTGCCATTTGTTTATTGTATATTGCCTTTATCATGTTAATAAATCTTTCACCAAAGTCCATAAATTTTAGTTGTGACAGCATAAATCGCCAATTCACGTTGTCAAATACTTTCTGCACATCTAAAAAGATCAACGCCATTTGTTTTCCAGGATGTGCTTCATAATATTCCAACGTATTTAAAATCATTCTCATATTGTTTTTAATCTGTCTCTTAGACAAGAAACCATTTTGGTCTGCATGTATACATTCGTTTAGAAACCTTTTTAATCTCTCTGCCATTATTCAAGCATATATTTTATAGTCAGGATTCAGTAAAGATATGGGCCTTTAGTTTTTTTATCTGCATTAAATCTGAGTCTTCTTTCAGAATCAGAGTAATATTTGCTTCCATCCACAAATTTGGTACCTTCGCATCAAACAATACTTCATTATAGACTTCCAACATTGATGGGCCTAGAGTATCTTATAAACATTTATAAAATTCTGCCGGTAGCCAATCTGGTCCTGGTGTTTTATTGTTCTTTTGTCTCTTAATTGCTTCTGACAATTCGATCATTGATATTCATTCATTTACCATAGCTTTCACTGTTTCTGGTACTTTAGGCAGTTCCACTTTTTCCAAATATTCTTTAATTTTCTCTTCTCAAACTTTCTCTTACCCATACAGCTTTTCATAATAATCTTGAATTATTATTTTTTGATCCTCATTTTGATAATATAAAGTTCCTTTCTCATCTACCAGCCTATGTATCAATTTCCTCTCTTTCTCTGTTTTCAATTTATATGCCAACCATCTTCCTGGTTTATCCGCATTTTCAAAAAAATTCTGTTTAGCATTTTTGATTTTTGTGTGTGCCAATTCTTCTTTATCTATAATAAATCATTTTATGTTTTATTAGTTCCATTTGATTTTTTAAAGATCTTCTTGTTTTGTTCTTTCTGTAATTCTAATTCCAGTCTCTTGTGTTCTTCTGCTAACATCTTTTGGTTTTGTTTCTTTTTCGTGTTTTCCCCCTCTGTATATGTTATAGCTAGTCCCCGAATATATGCCTTAGCCGTGTCCCATACATTTATTCTCTTTGAAGAAAAAGTCCATTTCTTTTTCCATATTTTGTATAAATTCCTTGTCTTTTAGTATTGATTGATTCAATGTCCATCTCCATTTTCTCTTTTGTCCTTTCCACTTAACTCCAATTGGATTAAGATCTGCCCAATTGCTTGCTTCTATTTCTATTTCTTGCACATTTGACTTTAATTCCGGTGACATCCATATCATATCTATTTTTGACCAAGACATATGTCTATTTGAATAAAATGAGTATTGATTTCTTTTAGGATTTATTTCTCTCCATACATCTTGAATACCTATTTCTTCCGCCATTTTAAAGAAAGTTTTTGGAAGTGTTTTTCTAGCTTTTTTTTTACTTACTTTATTCTACTTTATTCTGCTTCTACAATTCTGTTGAAATGTAGCACCAAACAAATATTTCCATATTCCAATTCAGTAATTTTCTTATGCAGTTTTTCATAAAAAATTTCTTGTTTATAATTTGGTGCATACCGTATTTTTTGGAGTATAAGACGCACCAGAGTATAAGGCGCACCTTAATTTTGGGGGAGGAAAACAAGAAAAAAACAATTCTGCCTCTGCCTACCAGCATCAGGATCAGTGGCATCCTCACTTCCACTTGGATTTTGATAACGAGCAGCACAGATCTTTTTATCTGTTTAAAACAAACCCTATAACCCTATGGGCATTTAACTGGAGTGGGTGGGTTGGGGGATGATTTTCATGGGGGCAGAAGAGAGACTTGGCACCGAAGGCTCCATTCCCGAGACGCCCTCGTCTTCCTACCTATAGCTATAGGCGTTAAAAGCCTGGCTTTCTTGCAGCAAGGTCCAATAGAGACACCGCACTTCAGTCCTCCTGGACACTGCCATCTCAAAAACACATTGTTGAGCTTCCCAACAAGTCCCCTGTGCCTTTGCTGCCTCGGTCGGAGTCTGATTCCCAAAGCAAAGGTCAGGACTCATTTGGTGAAGGGGGTGCTGCGTGAGAGGCATAAGGCAAGGCAGCTCGCCGCTCTACCTGCCCCTTCTCCAGACAACACAGGCGAGGGCAGTTGGCTTCTGCTCCTGGCCCAGGAGATGGATCTGGACAGGAGGAAAAGGAAAGTGAGTTCTGCAGAGAAGGAGGAGGAGGGTGCGCAGCTCTGCAATGTGCACCGGGGAACCGGGATAGGAAAGCATTTTCAGGTGGCAGCACCCGCTGGAAGCGCCCACCACCTGAAACACAATACACTTTTTTGGCTTCCGCATGCCCAGTTGAAGATCCACCACCCTCTTCCCTACATATTCATACAACAGAGCAGCTTTATCATGGCAACCGTTCAAATGGATGGTGAACTAACTCTGCTTCTGATCGTGCTCCACCTGGATGGGGAAGCTGTCACCGCCACTGCCAGGCACCAGCAGGTTGAGCGGAGCAGCCTGCGCCATGGGGGAACCCCCCACCCCGTGCCTCCCCCCCTCTCCCCTGCCGCCGGCTGCTTCGCCTTTCTCCACGCATGGTGGGGAAGGGCTCGGAGGGGAGCCCAGATTGGGGGGAAGAGAGTGTGGAATGTGGGGATCTGTCCTCCCCAATCCTGATCAAGCAGTCCTCACAGGCCAGCTGCCAGGGGAGCGATCCGTGTGGTTCTCTGGCCAGGAAGCAAGGTTTTTGGAATGGGGGAGGAAAGTTTGAACGAGGTTGGGAGCAGGCGCATCTCTCGACTTCCAAAGCCATTTGAGTTCCATTTCACTGACTGATCTTGTGAGAATTCCGCCGCTGCCAAGGCTGCTTGTGAGACGGAAGGGTTTGTCCAGGCACATGTGGTGCAAGGCATGGGGGAAACCAGCCACGGTGATGCTTTGCCATTGTTGCAATTCCGATTTCTGCGATCAGGACACAGGGCGTGAGATCCAGGGGGGGGAGCACCTTCTCCTAATTGTTATCTATACTGCGGGTGATTTTTATATCCATTTTTTCTGCTTGATTGGGTGGCCTATAGTATACTCCTATGGCCATATCATTCTTTTTTTCTTTTATGTTGACCCATATGCATTCCAGGAGGTTTTCTTCTTTGGTTACATGTAACTCTGTAGCAATATAGTGGTCCTTAACATACACTGCAACTCCACCTCCTCTTTTTTGTAGTCTGGTTTTTTTGAAGAGTTTGTATCCTTCTATCAGTATGTCGTGTGTTTCGTCCCACAAAGTTTGGATGGCCAGGTTGCGATATCTTCCGGGGTGGAGCTACAGGAGAGGCAAGCAGGAAAACTGCCTCCGCTCCCCTTCGCTGAATCTGCGCAGAAGTACAGACCCCCGACTCAGATTTTTGCACCTTTTTGTGAGTCGGAAGAAAGCGCAAGATACCAGGAAGCCCCCCAGCCCACGAGGACGAAGGAGACCGCCGGAGAGGTGAGCAAGAGACCCCAGAAGCTCCAGGCTCGAAGGATGCCGCTGACAGAAATGGCGACCGGGAAGCCGCAGAGCTTCTTGTAAAAAAAGAAAAAAGTAAGACTAAGGCAAAGCGACTTGTTGGGACTCCGGGTAACCTGGAAGAAGAGAATATAGCTTGTTGCAAGGCACACCCCATTTCGGGACTAATGCTGCCGCTGGCAAGGAGCTAGGGGCCGGTAGAAGATCGTGGCTGGGGTTTGCTGCTCCTATGCAGCTCCTACGCAGCTGGTTTATTGTGGAGGCTTTGTTTGCTTTGTATTGTGGCTTACACCGCCCTTATTCTCAGGAGTCATTCTGCCCAAGGCTTAGAATAATGGGGCTCTAAGATGAGTACCCAGACCTGCTGGCCATGTCTTGCTTTGTTATGCTCGCCGTTATTGCAGCCTTTCTTTATGGCAGCCAGACTTTTACCATCAGCTGTGTTTGGCGGCGGGATCGATGTGGCTCCCAGAAGACTCGATCTTATTCTGGTCGATGTTTATCCCCCTCTCTATACTACGGCGATTCTCTTCGGACATTAAGACTAACTCCCCCACCGCAGTGTCAACAAGGCCTGGGGAGGTCCCCTAGATCCCCCTGCTGGGCAACTCCTCCCTCTCAAACACGGCAATGCTGTTATATAATAACTACTAACAATGTAGCTGCTGTGACTGCGAGGCCTTCTTCAGCTGATGCAGCCACGTCTTTCCGCCTAGTCCTCTGGAGGAACTTTCAATCAGACAGGCTACCTGCTGCCACAAGGGCGAACAACGAGGTGTCAAGGGAGAAGAAGTATATAAAATCTAGACCAGAGGCTTTACCTATATTGGGAAATCTATGGAGAGACTGGAGAAGTGGACGTCTAGAGGGTATCCTGAACTTGAGCCTTAGCAGTTTTAATCTTGCAAGAAAAAGCAGTGGTCATCTATTGAGTACATTGGATGTTTTTATGACCACAGTGGACCCTGGCAAAAACAGCAAGGACATCAAATATCAAAGACTAAGAACTAAGATTTTCCCCTGGAAGTGGTGTGGCTGTTTTAAAGATGGTCTGGGTTATGAATGTGTTGTGACTGAAGAATATGGACCTGGATATAAGAACCAAGGACTAAGATCTAACCTTGATGGGTCAGGAGGTGACATGCATACACCCCCCCATAGGCTCCATCATCATTTATTATTGATTATTAAGTTTTTAAATTGTACCCCGGAAGTGGTGGTGTTAGTATGAAAGAGACTGGTTACGATTGTGATAATGAATGGGTAGAATGATGAAGTACGATGAGACAGTATGAGTGAGTCGGGGACCAAGGCTTGGACCCCCTTCGCTCTGCAAACAGAAGCGGAGGGCCCCCCGGCTCTTTTACCCGGCTCAGTGTGAATGGTATGGATGGCCTGCAGGGAGGGAGGGGGACCAGCAGGGGGAGAGGGGGTCTCTGGTGGGGATGACAGCCAGAACATCTCAGTCATAATGGGAAGAGGCAGATATGACGGGAGAAGAGGGGTGGGCCGCTCTCGGGGAATAAGACCTCGCTGTTTACAAGCGATCCCTTGTTCCGGCCCCTCCGATGTGGTTCCATCTTGCTCAACCCGAGTACCTGGCAACCAAGATTTTCAGGGCACTGGGCTCAGGATGCTGCTGCTTAACGCCAGGTCAATCGTCAACAAAGCCCCCCTGATACGTGATTTAATCACAGAAGAGGGGGCAGACCTGGTTTGTATAACTGAGACCTGGCTGGGCCAGGAGGGGGGAGTAGCTCTCTCCGAGATGTGCCCAGATGGGTTCTCAGTGCAGCATCATTCTCGACCCCAGGGAAGGGGGGGAGGAGTGGCAACGATAACGCACCGAAGTCTGCATCCTCGTAGGATCCCTGCCCCGGAGATTGTTGGGTGTGAGACACTTCTTCTGAAGTTGGACTTAGGGGTACAGGTGGGCCTTTTTTTAGCATACCTGCCTCCCAGCTACATTAATAAGGCCCTGCCTGAGCTGCTCGAGGCGGTAGCCGGCTTGGCGGTTGAGTTCCCCAGGCTTATGGTGCTGGGGGACTTTAACCTGCCTTCTGCTGGCGAAACCTCTGGGGTAGCTCAGGAGTTCATGGATTCCATGACAACCATGGATCTGACCCAAGTAATCCAGGGTCTGACTCATGAGGGAGGCCACACGCTCGACCTAGTGTTTCTCTCGGGGCAGTGGAGAGATGATCTGAAGATAGGGGATATAGTCACCACCCCGCTGTCATGGTCAGATCATTTCCTACTGAGGTTGGATTTCGCAGCCCCATTCCTCCCCCGCAGGGAGGCGGGACCGACTAGGTGGTTCCGCCCCAGGCGCCTAATGGAGCCAGAAGGATGCCAGAGGGAACTTGGGGAAATACCTGAAACCCTGGTACACAATTCGGCTGATTCCCTGGTGGCTGCTTGGAACACCACAGCATCAGGGGCATTAGACCGGATTGCGCCTTTGCGACCTCTCCGCGGCAGTGGATCCCAGAAAGCCCCCTGGTTTACCGAGGAGCTCCGGGAGATGAAACGCCATAAGAGACGTCTGGAGCGGCGCTGGAGAGCCAGCAAAACCGAGTCTGATCGAACACTATTAAGAACCTACATCAAGTCTTATTTAGTGGCGATAAGGGCGGCAAAACGATCTCATTTTTCCGCTCTTATTGCATCCGCAGATTCTCGCCCAGCCGCCTTGTTTAGGGTGACTCGCTCCCTCCTTGCCAAAGGGGGGAGCGAGGAACACTTGCAAGGTAGAGCTGAGGAATTCGCGCAGTTTCTGTCGGATAAAGTCGCTCAGATCCGGTCAAACCTGGACTCCGGCTGGGCAGAGTCCACTGAGATGACTGGGGCAAGTCTTAGTCCACTGTTGTGGGTGGAGTTTGGGCCTGTTTCTCCTGAAGACGTGGACATAGCCGTGGGTGCGATGAGTGCTTCCACCTGTTTATTGGACCCGTGTCCCTCCTGGTTGATTTCGGCCAGCAGGGAGGTGGCACGAGGCTGGATCCAGGCGATGGTCATCGCTTCTTTGATGGAGGGATCCATACCGCAGCCGTTAAAAGTTGCGGTGGTGAGACCCCTCCTCAAGAAGCCTTCCCTGGACCCAGTGGACTTGAAGAACTTTTGTCTGGTCTCCAACTTACCTTTTTTAGGGAAAGTTGTTGAGAAGGGGGTGGCTGCTCAGCTTTTGTCTGGTCTCCAACTTACCTTTCTTAGGGAAAGTTGTTGAGAAGGTGGTGGCTGCTCAGCTTCTGCAGCTATTGGAGGAAACGGATCATCTAGACTCCTATCAGTTGGGTTTCAGGCGCGGCTTCAGTACAGAAACTGCCTTGGTCGCCCTGATGGATGATCTCTGGTGAGCCCGGGATGGTGGAAATTCCTCCATCCTGGTGCTATTTGACCTCTCAGCGGCTTTCAATACCATCGACCATGGTATCCTTCTGCATCGGCTCGGCGAGTTGGGAGTGGGAGGCACCGTTCTACGGTGGTTCTCCTCTTATCTCGCCGATAGGATGCAGTCGGTGTTAACAGGAGGGCAGAGATCGTCCCCTAGGCCCCTGTCATGCGGGGTGACTCAGGGTTCGGTTCTCTCACCCATCTTGTTCAACATTTACATGAAACCGCTGGGTGAGATCATCCGGAGTCACGGGGTGAGTTTCCATCAGTACGCTGACGACACCCAGCTGTACATCACCACCCTATCTCAATTCAGTGAGGCAGCTGATGTAATGTGCCGATGCCTGGATGACGTTAGGACCTGGATGGGGAGGAACAGACTCAGACTCAACCCCGACAAGACTGAGTGGCTTTGGATATTGCCTCCTAAGGACTATGACAACTGTCCTTCCTTGGTTCTTGAGGGAGGGAAATTAACTCCCTCAGAACAGTTCCGCAATTTGGGGGTCCTCCTAGATCCACAGCTAAAATTAGACCAACACCTTACAGCTGTGGCTAGGGGGGCCTATGCACAGGTTCGCCTGGTGCACCAATTGCGGCCATACTTGGATAAGGAGGCTCTACTCACGGTCACTCATGCCCTTGTCACCTCCCGACTGGACTACTGCAATGCACTCTACATGGGGCTACCCTTGAAGAGTATTCGGAGACTTCAGTTGGTGCAAAATGCGGCTGCGCGTGCTGTGGTGGGTGTGCCAAGGTACACCCACGTTACACCTATACTCCGTCAGCTGCATTGGTTGCCCATCGGTCTCCGGGTACAATTCAAGGTGTTGATCATCATCTTTAAAGCCCTGCATGGCTTAGGACCAGGTTACCTTCGGGACCGCATTCTGCCTCATACTTCCCTTCGACCGGTTAGGGCACACAGAGTGGGCCTCCTCCAGGTCCCAACAGCCAAACAATGCCGGCTGGTGGGCCCCAGGGGGAGGGCCTTCTCTGTGGGGGGGCCCGTGCTCTGGAACCAACTTCCCCCAGAGACCCGAACCATCCCCACCCTGCTGGCCTTCCGAAAAGCCATCAAGACATGGCTCTTCCTGCAGGCGGGGGGAGGAGACTAGTTCCATCTGAGCTCCCCCCTGGTATGACTGATGGTGAACATTTTTAACATTTTGTACATTTTTAATTGCTGTTTTTTAACTTCTGTTTATTATTAGTGTTCTCGTAAAATTGCTGTACGCTGCCCTGAGTCCCTCGGGAGTAGGGCGGCATAGAAGAACCAACAATAAATAATAAATAAATAAATAAATAAATAAATAAATAAATAAATAAACAAACAAACAAACAAACAAACAAACAAACAAACAATAAATAAATAAATAAATAAATAAATAAATAAATAAATTTCTGTTATTCCAACTATGTCGTATCTACCTTCATGTATTAATATTTCAAGTTTACCCTGTTTATTCCCCAGGCTTTGTGCATTTGTCTATAGGCACTTGAATTTTTTATGTCTGACTCTGGGTGTGCTTCCTGTGTCTCCTAATTGCTGTTTAGGTTTGTCTTCCTTCCCATCCCTCTTTAGTTTGTTATTTGCCTTGCTTACTAGGGGTTTTTGCTTGGAATTAGGTCCTGGAGATCCTATAGAGTGGTCACCCTCCCCCCTCAATTTAAGTCCATTTTGATTGACCCTGTGTTTACTGTCTACATAACCTGTGTTGTGCCTGACTGGACTGCCCCTACTTTCTTGCCACCTGTTTGATTAGTGCACTTGGTATTGCACTCACTATTAAATGCTTGGTTTTGCTTGACCGCAAGGTTGATAATTTTACCTGCAGAATTATCTATGTTACATGCACTGATAACCTATTAATTTTAGATTGCTGGGGACAGAAATGTTCTGTATCAATTAATTCTCTGTCCCCGCTGTTCAGTTTAAATGTTTATCAGAAAATCTGTGAATTCAATGCCAAGTAACTCAGTCCCTTTCTTTAATGGATGCAAACCATCTCTATTGTAGTTTTTCATTGGACCAGCTACAGACATCATGACTAATAAAATCAAAGCCTTCCCTTTTACACCACTCCTTTAGCAACACATTACACTCTGCTATACACTGGCCTTTCCCTTTTTGTTTCTTATATACTGGTAAAACCTCTGAAAAGATAAGCCTACAACCTGTACTACTAAGTTCATACCCCAAGCTCTGGAAATCATTCTGAACAGAAAGTACATCTTTTGGGGACAGGTTATTTGTGCCAAAATATATAATAGCATCAACATCAGAGTCCTTACTGGCATTCTTGACTATCTTAAAAATATGCCTCTTGTCTCTGCTGGCAGTAGCACTTGACAGACACCTACCCTCTTTCAAAACCTCCATATCATTTCCTAAATTTACATCCCTTACAATTGAATCACCAACCAGAAGGTGGCTTCTCTTTTTGGATAGCTTGCTCTTCTTGTGTGGCTGGTGTGTAATACCTGATTCACACTTTCCACTTTCCGAAGTAAGTTCTTCATCTTGGACCACAATCCCCTGCTTATTTGTTATCATTATCACAACTATCTTGACCTGTCACTTTAGTGTTCCTATTAAGGTCAGCAAGGGCACTGTATCTGTTAAGCTTTGTGTTTATGGTTCACAGCTCTCACCCTGCCAGATCCCACGGTTGTCCATACTGCCCTTCTCCTGCAGGATCTTTGTGGTAGAGGGGGCTGATAGTGCAGCAGCTCAATAGAGTGGAATGGCTGAATTGGACACCTAATTTCTGCTTGGAGAGCACAAATTAGAGATTCTAGGTAGGTAATCTGTCCATGTAGACTAGTAATTTGTTTACAAAGAGGACAATATCCAAATTTGAAAGGAGTACTGCGAAAGACAACTGCAAAACAAGTATTACACCAAACTAAGCTGGTCATTTTGAAGTAAAATAAAATCACAACCCTGAATCTATTATTGCTATTTTTTGTTTATGATTCGTGCGCTGTTAGGTGCGTGGGCCACTACATTTATCCTCTGTACTCCCTCTCAGTCTCCTCCACTTCTATTTATCTATTTAGTTTTCATCTAAGTTAAAAGAGCTACACTGTTTAAAAAGTTACAGTGTTTCATTCTCTGTCTCTGCTGTCTGGTATAAACAATTTGCTAGAGCAGGTGTTATTGTAACAAACAAGCTTATCTTGTCAAGGTCATACTTTCATTACTTTCACTTCTCTGCAGTTTTCTCCAATAGATGTCACTGTTCTATTTCTCTCCTTTCTCTTTTGTTAGCTTAAATTGTATTGTCTGATCCAAAGCTTTTTAAAAGTCCCCGGGGTCCAAGTTTCATATTCCAAACAGTTTTCAACTTAATCTATCTTGTATTTTAAATCCCCAGTCTGACTTCTTAGCTTTTAAATTTTTTCTCTTTTTTTAAAAAAAATCGCTTTTCTCTACTTCCAGTTCTATAAATAGCTCAGAAGTTTGCTTGCTGCTATTCTTGGGGGTGGAAAACAAACAATTCCACCTCCTCTTCTTTGAGTCCCACTTTCTCCCAGATTTATTTTAAGAGGGTAAATTCCACAATAGGAGTTGGAAAAATCTCACCCAGATCGATCACACTGTTCCTCAAATTCTATGCTTGCTGCATCGGTTGGCTGTCACAGCTCCAGTCAGGCACGCAATGGCCGTCTTTTTCTTCCCACTGGATTGAAATTCTTGGACATGGTACCAAGTGCCCCGATGACAATGGGTATCACTGTTACATGTTTCACCCATAGCCATGTAGTTTTGATGGCCATGTCACGATATTTCATAATTTTTTCCAGTTCTTTTTCTTCGACTCTGGCATCTCCTGGTACAGCCATATCAATAAACTGTACTCTTCGGCCCTCGACAACCGTGATATCTGGCATGTTGTGTTCCAAATGATAATCTGTCTGTATTCGAATTCAGCGCGATCCCATGGAGCCCTGTGGAGATGCATCATATTGCTGTGATGTCAGCCCCCCCCCAATATGGAGGACAGTTGTGGAGGTAGATCACTCAGAGATGCTCATGGGCACTCTTATCTTTATAATGATATCTGTGTCTTTTAGGAGCCGGGGAAGAAGTTCAAGAGTTAAACCTTGTGTCCAGTACTATCCCTGTAATCTAAAATAATCAAACCTAAGAATAGTTTACCCTGTTTTATTGATTACTTTGCTAAAATAAAGGAAAAGAGGGAAAATGCTCAAACAGCAGTTGCCATTCTTTCACCCTTGTTCTTTTTTCTTATTATCAAGTTTACTGAGTGCAAAGATTAGACTCCCAGGGTAAATGAAGCAGTCTGTTCTTTGGAAATTAAGCATCTGACTGAACTGAATTACTAGAAGCAAACAAAGTAATAACCAAAAGCCAACATGGGTTTGTCAAAAACAGATCATGCCAGACTAATCTTATTGCATTCTTTGACAAAGTGACAAAATTAGTGGACCAGAGGAATGCTGTCAATATAATTTACCGTATTTTTCGGAGTATAAGACGCACTGGAGTATAAGACGCACCTTAGTTTTTGGGGAGGGAAATAGGGGGGAAAAATCTGCCTACCAGGTATTCATCTGGCTAATGTCCTTAGTCTGGTCAGCTTCAGCACATTATTTTATCCCCTGGTTAGGACTTTAAAAAACCTTCTTTGGAGAGAGTAACAATGAAAGAGCCTGCAAGCCAGTAAGAGCTGGGAAGATCATTATCACCTGGTTAGGGCTAGAAAAAAACTTATTTGGAGAGAGTAACAATGAAAGAGCCTGCAAGCCAGTAAGAGCTGGGAAGATCATTAGCACCTGATTAGGGCTAGAAAAAAACTTATTCGGAGCAAGTAGAGCAATGAAAAAAAAACCTGCAAAGACTTAGGGCTGGAAAAACCTTCTTCAGAGAGAGTAACAATGAAAGAGCCTGCAAGCCAGTAAGAGCTGGGAAGATCATTAGCACCTGGTTAGGGCTAGGAAAAAACTTATTTGGAACAAGTAGAGCAATGAAAAAAAACCCTGCAAAGACTTAGGGCTGGAAAAACATTCTTTGGAGAGAGTAACAATGAAAAAGCCTGCAAGGTAAGAGCTGGGAAGATTATTAGCACCTAGTTAGGGCTGGGAAAAAAGCTCCAAAAAAGCTACATTCGGAGTATAAGACGCACCCAAATTTTTAGCCACTTTCAGGGAGGAAAAAGGTGCGTCTTATACTCCAAAAATATGGTACTTGTACTTCAGTAAGGCATTTGATAAAGTAGACCATAACCTACTACTAGATAAAGTAGAAAAATGTGGGTTAGACAGCAACACCACCAGATGGATTCGAAACTGGCTGACCAACCACACTCAACATGTAGTACTCAATGGAACTGCATCTACATGGAGGGAAGTATGCAGTGGAGTATTTATTTTATTTATTTATTATTTGTTCTTCTATGCCGCCCTACTCCCGAGGGACTCAGGGCGGCGTACAGCAGTTTTAGGAGAACACTGATAATAAACATTAATTTAAAAACAACAGTTAAAAATATACAAAAAATTAAAAATGATTCACAATCAGCCATACCAAGGGGGGAATTCAGATGGATTTAATCGTTCCCCCCTGCCTGCAGGAAGAGCCACGTCTTGACGGCTTTTCGGAAGGCCAGCAGGGTGGGGATGGTTCGAGTCTCTGGGGGAAGTTGGTTCCAGAGCGCGGGGCCCCCCACAGAGAAGGCCCTCCCCCTTGAGTACCCCAAGGCTCTGTTTTAGGCCCAGTACTCTTCAACATCTTCATCAATGACTTGGATGAGGGGATAGATGGGGAACTCATCAAATTTGCAGAGGACACCAAACTGGCAGGAATAGCCAACACTCCAGAAGATAGACTCAAGGTACAGAAGGATCTTGACAGACTAGAACATTGGGCGCTATCTAACAAAATGAAATTCAATGGTGAAAAAAGTAAGGTTCTACATTTAGGCAAGAAAAACAAAATGCACAGGTATAGTATATGTGGTACCTTGCTTAACAGTAGTAACTGTGAGAGGGACCTTGGAGTCCTAGTGGACAACCATTTAAACATGAGCCAGCAGTGTGCAGCAGCTGTCAAAAAAGCCAACACAGTTCTAGGCTGCATTAACAGAGGGATAGAATCAAGATCATGTGAAGTGTTAATACCACTTTATAATGCCTTGGTAAGGCCACACTTGGAATACTGCAATCAGTTTTGGTCGCCACGATGCAAAAAGGATGTTGAGACTCTAGAAAGAGTACAGAGAAGAGCAACAAAGATGATTTGGGGACTGGAGGCTAAAACATATGAAGAATGGTTGCAGGAACTAGGTAAGTCTAGTTTAATGAAAAGACGGACTAGGGGAGACATGATAGCAGTGTTCCAATATCTCAAGGGTTGCCACAAAGAAGAGGGAGTCAAACTATTCTCCAAAGCACCTGAGGGTAGGACAAGAAGCAAGGGTGGAAACTAATCAAGGAGAGAAGCAAGTTAGAACTAAAGAGAAATTTCCTGACAGTTAGAACAATTAATCCGTGGAACAGCTTGCCTCCAGAAGTTGTGAATGCTCCAACACTGGAAGATTTTAAGAAAATGCTGGATAACCATTTGTCTGAAGTGGTGTGAGGTTTCTTGCCTAAGCAGGGGGTTGGACTAGAAGATCTCCAAGGTCCTTTCCAACTCTGTTATTCTATTCTATTCTATTCTATTCTATTCTATTCTATTCTATTCTATTCTATTCTATTCTATTCTATTCTATTCTATTCACCCTACTGTGCTAACCTTTGCATACTTAACAAAACATGCTCTCCAGCTGATTTAATTTTAATCTGTAAACTGAATGAATAAACTGCAAGGAAAACATGATTAGTGAGGTTCTTATGCTTTCTTCTATATATTAGCACCAGTCATCTGATTAAGTTATATTCATTCTTTGTTATTTTGGATTGCAGTTGATGTAACTATGTCAGGCATGTCATTATGAATGGATAGTTTAAAGCAGTGGTTCCCAACCTTTCTAATGCCGAGACCCCTTAATATAGTTCCTCATGTTGTCGTGACCTCCAACCATAAAATTATTTTTGTTGCTACCGTATTTTTCGGAGTATAAGACGCACCGAAGTATAAGACGCACCTTAGTTTTGGGGGAGGAAAACAAGGGGAAAAGGCCTCTGCCTCCAAGCAATTTGCCAAACAGCAAACAGCAAACAGCACAGATGATATACACTGTTTGCTGTGTATTTCTGTGCATGTATGCTTGGCCCATAGAAATAGCAAAGAATTGGAGAAATGTACATTATGCCAGAAAGTTTTCTTAAATGTAGTCACACTAACTCTTCCCAATAGATCTACTCCAAGGTAACTAAACTCTAATACTAAACAGGACACTGTTACATTTCATACTATACTTGTACAGAGCTGTTAAAATTAATTAAAATTTCTGGAAGTATACATTATTCTCTATTATTTAAAAGAAGATACAATAGCACTGGCCTCTTCAGAGCAAGCAAAGTAATCCCTGTTTAGTAGCTTTCTCCCAGGACTCCAAAGTTTCAGGAAGCAAACAGGGGGCAAAAAAAACCACGATTGGGCCAAAAACATTGCCAGGGTCCCCAAAACCAATTTCCTCTTTTAAGCTCTTTCTTCTTAAAACAGCCCCATATTCCTTCCTCCCCCATGGGGCCTGCTCACCCACCCTTTCCAAAACCCCTGCAAAGACAACAATTTTAATTTGCAAGGCTCTTCTTTCAACAGTTTCTTTCTTACTTTCTTTCTTTCCCTCTCTCTTTTTTCTCTCCCTTCCTTCCTTCCTCCCAACCTTCCACTTCTTTCTTTCTTTATTTTTCTTTCTTTCCCTCTCTCTCGCTTTTTTCTCTTCCTTCCTTCCTCCCTCCCAACCTTCCTCTTCTTTCTTTCTTTTCTCTTTCTTTCTTCCTTCCTTTCTTTTTCTTTCTTTCCCTCTCACTTTTTTCTCTTCCTTGCTTCCTTCCACTTAAGTTTAACAGCGCATGACGGTGGGAAGGAGGACAGCCGGGTCGGGCTCGTCTGTCTGCCCTCTCGCCCTCGGCTGGCGCGGAGACCCAGCGAACAAAGAGACAAACAGGGAGGGAGGGAAGAGAGAGATTGAGAGATATTAGCACAGGGCTAGCCTGATCATACGGAGCAGGGCGGCGGCGATGGACCATGCTCCTGCACCACCTCCTTCTCTAGTTCCCTCCAGCTTAGCTCCTCCTTCCCCCAGCGGTGGCACCCTCAGCACCGAGGCTGTATGATCAGGCTAACCCTGCGCTAATATCTGTCCAGCTGTCCTCCTTCCCGCCATCGTGCGCTGTTAAACTGAAGTGGTCATTGGCTGGCTGTTCCCTCCCATGACTCCCTTTCCCTTCAACACCAGTGGGAAGAAACTGCCGCTGTGAGCAGGAGACGGGGCAGCCACAGATGTCTTAAGCACCGTCTTGCACTCTCCAGTGTGCAATTTTGTGACGCCCCACCCCTTAGCTGATGCCTTCAAAGCTCGGCCGCCAGGCATCACAAACGCCTCTCGCCGAATGGCACCTCTCCCGACCAATCGGAGGGCTCGGGCGAGTTGAGCTGATATGGCCAGGCTTGTGGCAGTGGGGGGGGAGCTGAGGATGCCAGGGTGACCCCTGGGAAATGGTCGTTCAACCCCCAAAGGGGTCACGACCCCCAGGTTGGGAACCGCTGGTTTAAAGATTTTGATTGTGACAGAGAAGAACTTTATCTTGGTCTTCTGACTGTCTAGCATAGTATATAGAGAATGTTTGTAAAGAGCCACTGGCCTGGCATGCCAAACTTTGCGTGGCAGTGGGAAGCAGCCCGAGAGCTGGGGCGGGCGCCCCACATGCTCTGCGGCCGAGCTGAGCCTCGCACGCCTCTCTGCCTCCCACCTCGCCTGCCTCCTCCTCCTGCCAGGCAGGGAGGGAGGGAGGGCAGCGAGAGGTGTAGCCGCTTCCAAGTGCAGGCCTGGCCCTCTCCCCGACAGAGGCAGGTCACAGCTGTGAAGGACCCTCACCGCCCTCCCTCCTCACTTTCTTCCTTCTGCTGCCGCCATCCCTTTTAGCCTTAACACAGCAGCTGCATCTCCCCCAAGGGCCGTCCACCCACCCATTGGCCGGGCCTGGCCAAAAGCAGCGCTTCTCCTGTCACGGGTTTATTTTTTTCCTTCGCGGCGTGATGTCACCAGCGGGTCGCTACCAGTTCGGGTGAACCGGTCCAAACTGGGAGCAACCCACCCCTGGAAAAGATTCACCTGAGAGAGATGGGTAGCATAAAAGTTTAATAATGAAAAAATATGTAATTGTATTCTGCCTTTTGTCCAGAATTTGTGAAGTGTGCCTTCAGATAATCATTATTTGTCAAGATGAGAATAACTCTCATTAGAGGTGAAAATAGATCTTTTCCTGGAACTCTGACATTAGAAATGAAACCGCAGTTTAAAGTTCTAAGTAGAAATATTTATTTTAGTACAAAAACAATAAATTCTCATTAATTACATCTTTGCTATAAAAACACGTCTTGCTTCCACAGAAACTGGAACAGAAGGAATGGATGGAAAGAATGGAATGTACACATGCGTACTAGGAACATATTAATCACGTGCTCAGGAATAAACCATTATATTAGATAGGGATGCAGCTCTCTGCATATACATGTAACAGGCAATATAAGATCACTGCCTGACACCCCTTCTTTGTCTGTTGGATGGATATGCTTATATCACTCTACACACATTAAATATGTTAAAGATTCATGTCTTGCTGCAGGCAATGGCTTGTTCAGGATGTCAGCTATCTGATATTCTGTTGGCACATATTCTAACTTAATGAAACCTTGTCTTACTAAATCTCTAACATTTTTATAATGAATGTCAATGTGTCTGGACCTGGAACCTGTGAAACGTGTTTCTAAAATGTAAACAACAGATTGATTATCTTCCATCATGGTGATTGGCTTCTTCGGTTTGGTCCAGATATCTGTAACTAAAGAATAAAACCAAGTTAACTGATTACTAGCATCGGAAATGCACGCATATTCTGCCTCGGTTGAAGAACAGGAAATGAAACTCTATTTTCTCACGTTCCAATGAACGGGGCATCCATTCAGGTACATTATGAAACCTGATGTGCTTTTTCTTGATTCCTTATCGCTTGCCCAGCATCATAATAACAATACAAGTCAGCAAAATCAGAATGTGTAGGTTCTAGTTTTAATTTCATGTGTTGAGTGTATTTTAGGTATCTCAGTAACTTCTTAATACATGACCAGTGGAACTCTTTTGCTTTGCTTACGTGTCGTGACAACAAATTGACACTAAGTGCTATGTCTGGTCTAGTCCAACCACTAATGTATAGTAGTGAACCAATTACTGAGCGGTAAAGTGTTTGATCCTTGAACTCAGGACTTTGTTCATCTTTCAGATTACAAAAATTGTTTGCATAGGAGTGTATGTCGGTATAGCATCTTGCATGTTGCAATAGTGTAAAAGTTGTTCTATCTTGGCCTGTTGTGAGAGGCTAAACCCCTTCTGTGTCTTTTCAATCTGTACACCTAAATAATCATTGATGTGGCCTAGTGACTTCCATGTGAAGAATCTCTTCAAACCTGAAACAAAAATTTCACTCATGTGTTTGTTAGGACACATATTATTTATTATTATTATTATTATTTTTTATTTTATTTTAGTAAACAATATCATCTACATAAACAAGAACAATTTCATATGCATTCCCAAACCTTTTTGTGAACACGCATTCATCAGTTTCGGACTTAATAAAGCCCATTGAATTTAGTTTGTCTTTGAGACAGTTATACCACATCAAACCTGATTGTTCAAACCTGAACAATAAAGACTTTTGTTGAGAATCCACGTGTCCCCTTCTCAACCACGGAGGTCGTCACAGAATCCGGGGGCGCACTTCACGTAGATTTCTTCATCTAGGTCTGCATGTAGATAGGCAGTTTCAACATCAAATTGAAAAACTTCAAGTCCAAGAATGGAAGCTGTAGTTAAAGCTATTTTCACACTTTCAGTTCGCACTGTAGGTGAGTAAGTGTTTGTGTAATCTTCAGGATAATTTTGTGCGAAACCTTGTGCTACTAGTCTTGCCTTGTATAATAATTCACCGTTTGGTTTTTGTTTGATTTTGTACACCCATCATGTGCCAATGACTTTCTTGTTTTTTGGAGGTGCTGCAGGTGTAAATACCTTAAGATTCTGCAGACTGTCCATCTCAACTTGTATGGCAGTGTGCCATTTATCTTGTTCATCGCGTGAAAGATATTTGATTTGAGCATAAGTCTCTGGTGGAAGTGTAACGTTACAGACCAATGGTGGTGGTCTGTTTGTGCAATGCAGTGTGTATTTCTTTGGAGGAATACCTTTTGTAGTTCTCTTGGAACGTCTTGGAGCGGTTGTCCAATCTTCTTTATCTTCTTCATCTCCATCGTTGTCGCTAACATGAGCGTCCACGGCAGGTGAAGATGGAATGTTAGATGAATCATCTCTGGGAAAATAAACCCCTGGATCATTAGAATGTACTCTGGACCAATCTGAATCTTCTTCAAAGTTAGCAGAATTAGAAACTGTAATCATATTGTTAGAGTCAATAAATTTTCCCCACTTCGAATTGTCATCAATGCCCATATATCTCAGTCTCTTAGCAATTTGGCCACCTTTTCTTCTGAGCGCCAATGGAATATTCACCATTGCATATGAACCAAATATGTGTAAATTAGAAAGATCTGGCTGGTAGCCATGCATCATATAGAAAGGTGTTTGGTCAATCACACTACTCCAAGTGTGATTAACAAGGTAGTTTGCATACTTAACTGCTTCGCCCCAAAATGAGTGCTTGAGATTAGCATCTTCTAGGAGGCAGACATCATGGTTTGGAGAACCCCTTGTCGTCTCTCTGCACTCCATTATGTTGGGGAGCGGAAGGGGCGGATGTTTGGTGTATGATACTGCTGCTGCGCATCCAATCCTGGAAACGTTGTGACATGAACTCGGAACCACAATCACTCTGGATTCTGTGGATCTTCACCCCATGTTGATTGTAGGCTTGGACTGCAAAGTCTTTAAAGATCTGAAAGGTTTCAGATTTTTCTCTCATAGGAAAAACATAACCATATCTAGAATGATTATCAACAATAGTTAAGAAATACTTTTTACCGCCAATAGTTGGGCCATAAGGACCCACAATATCAGTATGAACCAAATCAAAAATGTGTGTTGACTTACATATAGCATGATTTGGAACGGCTGCTGCCTTTGATTTTGCCTTTTTGCAAATAGCACAGTCCAAATGTACCTTACATCCTTTGAAATTCAAACCTTGGGCGAACAATGGCATTCATTTAAGGACGTCAAAACTGGGATGTCCCATCCTCCGGTGCCATTTATGTATGCATTTGTAATGTAAGGGTTGGCCTGTGAGAGAATTAACAAAGTTAACATTTGAATTAGGAACCTTAGGTTTGTTTTTAGGAGTCTGTGTGGCAAATACAGGATCTCTCTCTTGGACAGCTCTCTCTGGGCCTGCATTGCCATTAATGGAAGGTATTATACTTGCTTGTTTTTGAGGCTCAGGTTTTGGCCTTAAGTAATAGACTCCACCAATCACAATTGTGTCTGCAACAATCATACTATTCTTAACAATGTAGCTTGCGTTCTTAAAGTGATGAACCTGAAAATCTAAAATAGTAATTAAATGGGTATAACTAAGCAAATTAAAAGCTGCAGCAGGAACATAATAAACATCTGAAACCAGTGTATTTAATTCTTCAATGTAAACAGTCCCTTTTCCTTCGACTTTGCAAGGTTGCTCGGTGAATGTATAAAGTTCACGAAATTCTGGTTCTGGTGCATGCATTTCTTTGAAAAGGTGTTTTTGGTAAGTAATGCTAATTGAGGCACCTGAGTCCAAAGTCCATAATAAGTGTCTATCATATTGCTGACAGGGTTGGACAGCGTGTGTGATGGCAAGAGTGGCATATGGGCCAAATGAGTCACGCCTTGGACCTGGGTGACGTTGGCTGCCACTTCTGCTTCTGCTGCCTCTGAAGACTGTTCCTCTGGGCAGGGATGCACTTCTCCTGTAGGCTGTGCCTCTGGGTTGGTACTGGTCCCTGTAGTCTGTTCCTCTGGGCTGGACAGGAACTTGAGTGTGTTGCAATTGAATACAATCTCTGCTTGTATGACCTACATGATCACAATATTGGCAACGTAGCAATCTTGGAGTGTATTCCCTCTCTGGGGGTCTTCTAGTTGGAAGACGTATTGCAGCTAGGGGGCACTGCAAGTGAGGTGATGCAAGTGCAATATCTTCATATTCTGTTAAAATTCTACAAACATTATCAACAGTTCTTTGAGGAAAAGGTACTTGATTGATTTGTGTGATGGCCTCTCTCCATGTGTAATTTAAGGAATTGGTAATAATACTGACCATTTGATTATCGTCCATTGGATAGCCACGTTCTGCGAGGTCTTTCCTCATGTGTTTCATCTTTGTTAAATGTGCCCCCATGCTGTCTGTAGGTTTAATTCTAGTTCCATGAAATTGTGACAAGAGCAAGTTAGTAGATTCAGCTGAAACTGGCCGAAAACAACGTTCTAATTGAGCCCATATTTCTTGGGCAGTTGCATTTGGAACAAAATTTTGCTGCATTTTGATCTCCATTGACATCAATATACTTGTAGATGCTTTTATATCTAATAATCTGACAACATCTGACCATGGGTGGTCAGGTGGGTTAAATACCATGTCATGTGTGCCCTCACGACGGAGCAAAATAGTCATTTCGCTGACCCAGGCTTTATAATTCTGTCCTGATGGCCTTAATTTTGAGTGTCCAGTTAATGGGGCAACTGGTGCCTGGTAATGTGGAGCAACAGCTTGAATTGGCTGTAAAGGCGGGGCGCCTAATGGGGCCTGCGCAGGTGCAGCCTGAGGAATTGCCTGTGGACCCACTTGGGGTTGAAGAGGAGGCGGCAAAGGAGCCTGCGCTGGAGCAGGTGGTGGTGCCTGGACTGGCTGTTGTACAGCAGCTGATTCAGCAGCAGGGGCCGGCTGCATAGGAGCAGGCGGTGGAGAAATTGGCACAAGTTGGGCCACCGTTGGGGCAGGCTTATGAGCTTGCACTGGAATAAGTAGTTGTCCCATTTGGGGTTGCTGTTGGGTAATTGCAACAGCAGAAGTTGGAGTAGTTCCAGGTTGTAACGCAGCATGGGTTTGCTGCATAATTTGTGCTGCCGTAGGAACAGGCGGTGCAATTTGTGCCTGTATTGTTTGGGCAGGTTGAAGGAATTGTTGTTGAACTATAGGTGGAGGTGACAAAGGTTGTCTTTTGCCAGACATTAATATTTCTAGTCTGTCTAATACGGATTGGAACATCATTTCTGTTCTATTTTGTTCTCCACTAGGTGGCACTGCAACATTACTTTTAGGAAAGTCTGTCTGTTCATGAAATCTTTGATCAAAACCAGCCCCTAATGACGTATAGTCATATGTCCCTTCCGGCAAGTGAAAAGTAACGCCCATTTTTGGGGTGGGACTCAAATGTAGAAGAGACCAGAAAAGATGGCCCAGGAAAATTTCCTGGAATGTAAGAAGGCTGGCAGACATCTTGTTTTTCATATAGACGTTGGCTTTCTAATAATTGCCTCCTTAAGTATTTAATTTCTCTGTCTTTACTCTCAAGAAGGTCTTTGTGACGTGCATCAATATATCTTTCTGAGGCTGATACGTTACTTGACTGTGCTTCCTCAGAAAAACTTCCAAGTGATTGGGGCTGAAGTGACTCATAATGAGGGATTTTTGGAATTGCTCCCGTTTGAACAGCCCCCATTTGAGTAGAATTGGCACCCGGGAGAAAGGGAGTGCTTTTGACTTCCACTGACCTGCTTGTTCCTGTTGTAAAGCCTCCGCCGCTGTGATTGAGTGTGTGGGCGAAGATGGCGCCGGAGAAGTTTGCAGAGATGCGAGAGGAGTCTGTCTCGGAGTAGTGATTAAAAGCGGAGATGAGACAGGCAAATAAGTTACTTCTTGAGGTTTCTCTGCTTCTGGAATCGGCTGGTCAAGAAGAAGTGGAATTTCTTTCTCCGGAGAAGACATTTTAGTAGATTTATGGAGTTTTCACTTCAAAAACAGCCAAAACATTCTTATTTATCTTACTAAGCTAAACGCAATAAACCTGTCAGAATTAATTAAGATCCAGGACCTGATCCTCTGCGTACCATGTCAAGATGAGAATAACTCTCATTAGAGGTGAAAATAGATCTTTTCCTGGAACTCTGACATTAGAAATGAAACCGCAGTTTAAAGTTCTAAGTAGAAATATTTATTTCAGTACAAAAACAATAAATTCTCATTAATTACATCTTTGCTATAAAAACACATCTTGCTTCCACAGAAGCTGGAACAGAAGGAATGGACGGAAAGAATGGAATGTACACATGCATACTAGGAACATATTAATCACGTGCTCAGGAATAAACCATTATATTGATAGGGATGCAGCTCCCTGCATATACATGTAACAGGCAATATAAGAGCACTGCCTGACATTATTTGTGGTTTCTTCATCTGAACTCAACAACAACAAAAAGCACAGAAAATGCCAGCCATCTTTGCTCACTCTTTCAAACTGGTCAACTGCTGCATGTCCTGCCCCATAGCTGCAGTGTTCCATGAATTAGCAAATATTCCCTTTCCATTCACAAAAAGTGTTACATCTCAGGAAGAATGAGACTAGAGGCAAGGCTAGTGACTTCAGCTCTTTATTTGGTTACAGTGACATCTCCAGTGAGAAGCTGGGAGCCTGGCAGGGGTTTAAATAGAGCGCTGGACTGGCAGAGAGCCAATCAGATTTTACCTGCTCAAGTTCCTGGTCGGACTGGAGTGAAGGCTCACCCCAGTTCATCAGAACATAACATCCCTTCCCCTTTAGTCTTGTATATACATTAGCATATGTAATCATCTAGATATGTAGGATGCTTAACAGGTCTAGTTGACCTGCACAGTTCATTTGTGGCGTCGCTCGGAACCGGAGAGGATGTGTTTTCTCCCTCTGGCTCCCTCTGTGGATTATTCTGGAACGACGCAATGGCAATGTTGGATTTATTTGGCCTGGCTTCCTCGTCGTCGCTGGGTGGCATCTCTGGATCAAAAGCTAAGTAACTCGGCTCCGAAGAAAAAGTCATAGCTGTAGGGAGAATATGGTTAGGAGGGGCCCCTCTTCCCAGTCAGCATTTAATGGCCGGCAGTCTCGTAGTTGGTCCAAATGATGCCACCATTTTCTGCCTCCCCCTAAGTCTATTAAGTATGATTTGGGGCCTATTCTTTCCAAAACTTCCCCAGGTATCCATGGGGAATCCATAGCATGATTCCTTGCGAAGACTGCATCGCCTACTTGAAATGTTTTGATGATTTGTGGTGTGTTTGGTGTTTCTTTGCTTTGGGAATAGCTCGGGTGTAATCTGTCGAGCGTGGACCGAAGCTTTCGGCCCATGAGGAGCTCGGCAGGGCTTTTCCTTGTGACCGTGCTTGGCGTTATGTGTTGTGCTGTTAATAACCTATCGATGCAGGCTTGCCAATCGCCTTGCTTAATTCTGTACAAGGCCTCTTTTGTAGCCCGGATGGCTCTCTCAGTTGCTCCATTACTACTCACTTGGTAAGGCAAAATTAAGGTGTGTTTAATACCTAGATTGGCTAGGAAACTCTTGAATGGCATTGATGTTAGCTGAGGCCCATTGTCTGAGACTAATATGTCTGGCAGCCCATGTGTTGCAAAAAGTTTCCTCAGTACTTTAATCACTGCCTCTGAAACTGTGGATTGCATTATTGCTACTTCCAACCATTTGGAGTACGCATCGACTACTATTAAAAATGTTTGCCCATGAAATGGACCCGTGAAATCCACATATATTCTTGACCATGGTGCCCTGGGTTGTTCCCATACCAGGGCTGGGGATTTTGGGGGGTGATGGCCTAGATTCCTGGCATGGAGTGCACCCTGCGACCCAACCCTCTATTTCTTTGTCCATGTTGGGCCACCATACATAGCTCCGTGCCAGCTCCTTCATTCTAACAATCCCTGGGTGCCCCTCATGTAGAACCCTTAGAATATCCTCTTGAAGCAACAGCAGAGCGAGGACCCTCTCACCTCATAACAGCCCTTGTACCGCTATTTCATGTTGCCCTTTGGCATAGTGTTGCAGGCTGGGTTTAATTGGCCCTTTTGGCCACCCCCTCTTTACCCAGGTCATAATTGTGTGGAGCTCAGCATCCCTGGCTGTTTCAGCTGCAATGTCTCTTTCTGTAATTAGTCCCGGTTTGACAATGTCTATCAAAAGATCAGGAAGCCCCAGAGTGGGGTTGGCTACTAGCTCTGGCAGGGGGCAACGACTCAATACATCTGCATTTCCCATGTTCTTGCCCTGCCTGTATGTCAGTGAGTAGGAATACACATTAAGGAACAAGGACCATCTCAGCATTCTGGATGGCATTGCATCCGGTGTAGGCTTGTTGGCCACTAGTAGCCCTAATAAGGGCTGATGGTAAGTGACCAGTTCAAAATGCCTGCCATATAGGTATTCATGGAAACATCTGACCCTTGCAACCAGAGCCAGGGCTTCCCTGTCAATTTGGCCATAGTTTCTTTCTGTGCTTGACAGTGTTCTTGAAAAATAGGCAATGGGGGCTTCTTTGGAAGTCTATGACTGAGCACAGCCCTCACCCCAAAAGGTGATGCATCGCACACCAACACCACAGGCAAGGTTTGGCTGAATTGCATCAAGAAACTGTCCTGGCACAAGAGATTTTTTTACTGCTTGGAATGCCCATGTTTGTACTGGCCCGCAAACCCAAGGTGTGTGATTTGCTAGTAACCTGTGTAAAGGCTCTGCGATGGTAGCTTTATTTTTCAGGAACATGCTGTAGAAGTTCAGTAATCCCAAAAATGCCTTCAGCTCAGTCTTGTTGGTGGGCACCAGAGCCTCCCTGATAGCCCTAAGCTTGCTTTTAGTTGGGTGAAGCCCGGATCCATCTATCCGATACCACAAAAACTCCACTTCTGAGACCCCTATCTGACATTTACTGGCTTTGGCTCTCAACCCTGCTGCTCTTTATCACGAGAGCACCTCTCTCAGCCTCTCTCTCAGCTGAGTCTTGTCTTCAGCTGTTATTAGTATGTCGTCAAAATATGGAACAACCCCCGGTATCTTGTTCAAAACTCGTTCCATGATGCCTTGAAAAATTCCAGGGGCTACACTAACTCCAAATTGCAACCAATTACATTTGAAAGCCCCGCGATGGGTCACTATTGTTTGAGCTAATGCGGTCTCGCGATCGACCGGAAGTTGTTGGTACGCCTACTTGAGATCTATTTTCGCAAAAATGGGGCCCGGGCCCAGCGTGTGTAATAGATGCTGTACTACTGGCACCGGGTATGCACTTTGTTGTAATGCATTATTAATTGTACATTTATAGTCAGCGCAGATGCGTAGAGACCCATCGCTTTTTAAAACTGGCACTATGGGAGTTTCCCATTTAGCGTGATCCACTGGCTCTAATATTCCCTGAGCTATTGACCTATCTAATTCCTTATCTATTAAGGGTTTTAATGCAAAAGGGACTTTCCTGGGTCTTAGCCTAATAGGTTGAACCCTTGGGTCTAGGCTAAAAGAAATAGGGGAGCCCACGTACTTGCCCAATGACGGATCAAACACGCCCTGGAACTCTTGCAGCAGGTCGTCGCAGCCATCCACAATCATTGCGTTGATAGCCTTTTCGTCCCGGGTCAGCTTGATTCGTAGTCTTCTGCACCAGTCTTGTCCCAAAAGGCTCGGAATGTGGTCTCGGGCAATGGTCAGGGGAAGGCTTTCTTCCTGATCCTCGTATTTCACGCACACACGGGTGGTTCCCATCACTGGAATCCAATTTCCCTGGCAGTCTGCAATCCTTACTCTTTGTGTTGCTAGTTGCCTCAGGAAGAGGTTTGGCATGGCTCTTCTTGCAGTCTCCCAGGACATTATTGTTATAGTTGAGCCGGTATCGATCTGCATCTCACAGGGTGACCCCTCTACAGCTACAGTGATATAGGTTGGTGGATTCTCATCTATGGACAGTTGGTTAATTTGGAGGTAGCTAACCCCCGATTGTTCATATGGGTTACTGGATCACCTGTTGTAACTCTTGTCCTCTCGCCCCGGTTCACTTTGATAGAAATTCCTGCCTGTCCCTCTAGAAGTGAAACGTGGTCCCCTGCAGACTTTTGCTATGTGTCCAAATTTCCCACATTTATGGCACGTCACCTCCCTAAAACGGCAGGATGCTCAGGGGTGCTGGCCCCCGCAACTGGGGCATGGCATTAATTTTCGGCTCTGCCATTGATCAAGTTTGAAAACATCTTCCCCTACTTCTGGGTCGGCTATCTCGGTGCTGGATCCCTCTTTAGCTACATGCACCTCTGCGACCTGTTGTGCTATCTGTTTCAAAGAGGCTGGGGGGTTCCTTCGGCGGAGTACTTCCGCATCTAAACTTGTGGTTTCGAAAGCTAAAGCATCATCTAGGGCTGTTTGTAGAGTCAAATCTGCCCTAGACAACAGTTTTTTCTGCAAATTAATATCCTTCACACCCCCGGATCAGTTGCCCCAGTAAGGCATCTTCCAGCCAAGCATCGAACTGGCAATGTGTTGCCGCTTCTCTTAGAGCTGACTCATATTTGAGAATGTTTTCCCCTTCTACTTGTAGTCTTTCCCCGAACCTGTGCCGACTCACCCATTTCGATGGTACCGGGTTGAAAAACTTCTGAAGTCGCTCATTTAACTGCTTCCAATCAATCTCACTTGTGGTGCTGGGTTTGGATAAATTAACGGCAGCTCGATAAACCTTGGGTCCACAATACGATAGAAACATCGTGTAAGGATTGTCTTCCAGCCACAAGCAAGGTACGAACTTTTGAGACCAATCAGGGTTTTCAAAAGGATTTCCTTTATTTTGCATCTGTATACAACCATTCAATTCAAAGCAAGGTCTAACATGCCCTCAGGCAAGACAAGTCTTTTAAGCTTAACACCCCACCCCATTCAGCATAATGAATCCACAAATGTTTGACAGATGGATCCGTTTCCCAGCCTCGCTCTTCCTTTCAATTACACCCCATAAAACCTTCTCTTAAGACGAAGAGGCTCCCATGTGTCTGGGATCCGGATAACCCCCATAAACCCTTATCTTAAGATGAAGAAGCTCTCAGGTGCCTGGGATCCGGATATGTATAACCTTTTGATCAAACAGAGCCAGAACCCCCCCTTTTCCTTCTGAATGACAGAGTTTGGACTCTGACATCCTGCCTCTCAAAAGAAAAGAAGGTCCACCTGTAAGACATAAGCAGAATCAATTATGATATGTTAGCAAGGTTTGCTAGGGTATTTGGAGTGGAATCTTCTCAATAAGGTGGGGGCTTTCACATGTTGTTTAGCAACCCACTCGTTCTGTGACGAAGGCAAATGTTTCCAGGCTACCAGATACTGTGTCTTCCCTCTGTGGGTTCTGGAGTCAAGAATTTCCTTGATTTCAAAATGTTGTTCCCCCTCTATCATGATTGGGGCAGGTGGTGTATCTGCCACCGGTCTAAGTGACGAGGTTACCTCTCTCTTGAGTAGACTAATGTGAAATACTGGGTGGACTTGTCTAAGTGTTTTTGGAAGAATCAATTCAACCACTACTGGGTTAATGATCCTGCTAATAGTGAAAGGCCCAATAAAGTTAGGTCCTAATTTTTTTGATGGTTGTAACGATCTCAAGAATTTTGTAGATAAATATACTCTATCCCCAACCTGGAAAGGTTTAGCCTCTACTCTTTTCTTGTCAGCTTGAATTTTGAAAGCCTCTCTAGCCTCCTGTAAAGCCAACCTGACTACTGGCCATGTGTTTTGCAAATTTTCTATCCACTCCTTAAGTGAGGGGATAGTTGGTTTTTCTGTGGGTAGTTCCGGTATTGGGCTGAAGTCTTGCCCCAAGGTGTAAAACCTGTACTTGAATGTACAGAGTTATTAAATGCAACCTCTGCAAATGGTAAAAGTTCAGTCCAATTGTCCTGTTGAAAATTAATAAAACATCTTAGATACTGTTCAAGAACGCCGTTCAAATTCTCGCAATTACCATTCGTCTGGGGGTGATGGGAGGAGCTTAATCCTTGGGCGGTGCCAAGTAGGTCCAAAAACGCCTTCCAAAAATTGGAGGTAAATTGGACTCCCCTATCCGAGATTATCCTTTTAGGAGCTCCATGAAGACGATAAATGTGTATTAGAAACAGTCTAGCCAAGCCTTTGGCTGTTGGAATCTTTTGGCAAGGAATAAAATGTGCTTGTTTTGAAAACAAGTCTGTCACAACCCAAATGACTGTGTTTCCCCCACTTTCCGGTAGTTCCACAATAAAATCCATAGCAATTTCTTCCCATGGGGCTGACGGCTCAGCTACTTTTTGTAGAAGTGCTGGAGTTTTCCCCTGACGTCTTTTTCCTGCAGCACAAATGGGGCAACTTGCTACATAGCTTTCTATGTCCTTTTTCAACGAAGGCCACCAAAATTGTCTCTTTATTAAGTGTAAAGTTTTTACAAAGCCAAAATGTCCAGCCAACCTAGAGTCGTGGCACCTTCCCATTAGACATAATCTTTGGCTAGCGGGTACATAAAGTTTGTCACCTATCCACGCTAATTCATCTTTCATCACGCAGCTGGATTTGTGGTTCAAAACCCATTCATCGTTGACTAATGCTTGTTTAAATGCGTGAGTGATGTCTGCGTCCCTCAATGCGTCTTTTCCTCCTTCGGACCTGGTGATTACTTTGGCTGCCAATTGATTTGTTTGTACTATAGGTTTAAATACCTCTGATTTCACACAATTATATTGTGGCTTTCTGGACAGTGCATCTGCCAGAAAGTTTTTCCCCCCAGGGATAAATTTAAGAGTAAACTCGAACCGTTTGAAGTATTGCGCCCAACGAACCTCTTTAGGAGATAGTTTCCTTGGTGTCTTTAAGGCTTCTAAGTTTTTGTGGTCAGTCCAGACTTCAAAAGGGATCTTACTCCCTTCTAAGAATTGTCTCCAAGTTAAAAGTGCCCATCGCACCGCATAAGCTTCTTTTTCCCAGATCACCCACCTTTGTTCAGTTTCACTTAGTTTCCTGGATGTATATGCACATGGCTGTAGCTGTCCTTGCTCATTGCTCTGGAGTAGGATTGCCCCTATTGCCACATCGCTAGAATCAGCTTGTATTATGAAGGGTTTTTCTGGGTCTGGGTGCTTCAAAATTGGTTCTGTTGAGAACAGCCGTTTTAGTTTTTCAAACGCTGCCTGGCATTCCATTGTCCAATTCACGGGCTGTCTCGGTTTAGGGTCTCCCTCCCCCTTTGTTCTTATCAGTTTTGTGATGGGCAGGGCAATTTGAGCAAATGCGGGGATAAATTGGCGATAGAAATTTGCAAACCCCAGGAAACTTTGCAGCTGTTTGCGTGTGCGAGGCGTTTCCCAATCGAGTACTGCCTGTACTTTTTGAGGATCCATTTCTATGCCCTGGTGTGAAATACGGTACCCCAAGTAATCAATTTTTTCTCGGTGGAATTCACATTTTGAGAGTTTGGCATAAAGTTTTGCCTCGCGGAGTTTGCTCAGCACTGCCCTCACCAATTTAACATGTTCAGCCTCGGTCTCTGAGTATAATAGAATATCATCTAAATAAACGAGAACCCCTTTGTATAAGTGTTCCCGTAACACATCATTAATTAATTGCATAAACACTGCAGGTGCCCCTTGTAGCCCAAAAGGGAGCACTTTGAATTGGTAGCATCCCAGGGGGGTGTTGAATGCCGTTTTCCATTCATCCCCCTCCTTAATTCTGATTCGGTAGTATGCCTCCCTGATGTCTAGTTTGGAGAAAATTTTCCCTTTTTTGAGGTGGGCCAGCATGTCTTTCATCAGGGGGAGGGGATACATGTTTTCAACACTTATCGAGTTTAGGTTTCTGAAGTCGACACATAAGCGTTTTGTGCCATCTTTCTTCTCTCTAAATAGTACCGGGGCTGCTATCTTTGGTCTGGCTGGTTCAATGAAACCCCTTGCTAGGTTTTTCTCAATGAAAGCACTCAGTTCCTCTAACTCCCCCGGTGACATGCTATACATTTTTGGTTTAGGTAGTTTAGCCCCGGGTAAGATTTCTATTGCGCAGTCGGATGCGCGATGCGGGGGAAGTTCATCTGACGCTGCCTCGCTAAAGACTTCTGCCAGGTCTTTGTATTCCTTGGGTATGCCGTCTGTTTCCACGCTATGACCAGGCATGGCTGTTTCCCTGCGTTCAGCCCCTTCAGTTTCTATCTGTGGGTCCTCCGCAGTAGTTACGTGCATTTGGAATTTTATGGTGCCTTGCTCCCAATTTATTTTTGGATTCCACTTTTTTAGCCATGCGAGTCCCAAGACTAGTGGCCATTCCATGCCAGGTGCTACTATAAATGTAAGTTTCTCTTCGTGGTTATCAATGCCTATTTTCAGGGGTTCCGTGGCAAAAGCAGCCGGCTCCCCCCTGCTATAGACCCATCGAATTGGCAAAATGCGATGGGATTTCTCAGCTTTCTCACTGTGATTCCCAGCTCCCTGATTAGGGTTGGGCTGATTAAGCAACGGGTGCATCCTGAGTCTACTAAAGCGGAGATATTTTTTCCCTCCTCTTGGTTAGGGATAAATAGTCTGAGCGGGAGGGTGAGCGGTTCAATTGGTTTGCTTACCAGTGGTTCATCCTCCGGATCGCTCTCGAATGCGGCTGGATCTTCCCTTCGAAATGCCGGGATGTTGTTTCCAGCAGGAGGAGGGGGTGGTGGTCCCATCATCTCACTGCTCCTCAGGGCTGTTTCCCTCCCCCGCTGGATGGGTCTCGTTGGTCTCTCCCCCGTTTGGCGTTCGGGTTTCCGGGTGGGTGTTTGGGGCCAGCATTCGGGTGCTCGGTGTCCCTCCTTCCCGCATTTGTAACAGATTGGAGGTTTAGGGGAAAAGCCCTGTTGCCTTCTGAAGGGTTCTTTCCTCCATTGGGGTGGGGATTTCTTCCATGCTCTCCCCGTACGGTACTGATTCCTAGCCATATCAATCTCCGCTTCTTCAGCGGTGAGGTACCACTTATGCAGATGATTCGGTGCACCCCTAGCCACGCAGGCATTATACAGATCGTCACTCAGTCCATCCTTAAAACAGCTTACCAGGATGTCTTCTGGCCAGTTTAGCCGACATGCGAGGTCCCGGAATTCTTCAGTGTACTCCGCCCCTGGTCGTCGTCCCTGTTTCACTACCTTAATACGATCGCGTGCTTTGCGATCTGCCAGCGGGTCCTTGAATCGTTGTCGTAGCACCATCATGAATTGGTTGAAGTTGCGCAGTTCGGGTGTGTCGTCGTTATGTAGGGTTACCATCCATCTGGCCGCGGCTCCTTCCAGGGCTAAGGTAACTGCTCGCACCCGAGATCCCTGGGTTTGGAACTCACGTCCATATTCTTGCATATAGGTGAGCACATGTGCTATGAAAAATCCCAATTGTTGTGTGTCCCCATCAAATTTCACTCCCAGGGGGGGAGTTTTCCTTTCTAGTTGTGGAGTTTGGAGTTGGTTAGGAAGGGGTGCCGCTGCGTGTGCTGCCCTGGGGGGGTTTGTTGGGTCTCCTGCCGCGTCCTCCATCTGCACGCCTGCTCCCCAGAGGTTGTTGCCCCCCCCCAGTTTCCTCAGCGGTTGCTGTGCTCCCAGCGCTCATTGTCCGTCGTTCTGGGGTCCCTCGGATGTTGAGATTTTCTAATGTTTCCATCACCAGCTGGGACAGGTATCTCTTCAACCGCCCCTCCCTTAGAGGCGCTTCGGTGGGCTCTTCCTGATCCATGGCCGCTTCTAGCTCTAATTCCCAATGGGGCTTCCGATCCCCCCGATTAAGGGTGACACCTCTGGTTCTGCCATCCCAGCTGTCTTTTTTTCCAATGCCGATAGACCAGCGGGGCTTTCCAGAGGCCTCGAAATCTCCCTCAGCCTCTTTGCTGGGGAGTGCGGGACAGGCTTCTGCCCGGGGGGTGATTGGTATCTCCCCCCAGCATTCAATTTCTTCCTGCTCCCGGTTTTTTTTGGTCATGATTGCCCGGTCCCCTCAGTAGAGCGAAGTTACTCTCTGGGTTGACCGATTTTGCAGACCTTGCTTTCTGTAAGGATTGTCTTCCAGCCACAAGCAAGGTACGAACTTTTGAGACCAATCAGGGTTTTCAAAAGGATTTCCTTTATTTTGCATCTGTATACAACCATTCAATTCAAAGCAAGGTCTAACATGCCCTCAGGCAAGACAAGTCTTTTAAGCTTAACACCCCACCCCATTCAGCATAATGAATCCACAAATGTTTGACAGATGGATCCGTTTCCCAGCCTCGCTCTTCCTTTCAATTACCCCCCATAAAACCTTCTCTTAAGACGAAGAGGCTCCCATGTGTCTGGGATCCGGATAACCCCCATAAACCCTTATCTTAAGATGAAGAAGCTCTCAGGTGCCTGGGATCCGGATATGTATAATCTTTTGATCAAACAGAGCCAGAACCCCCCTTTTCCTTCTGAATGACAGAGTTTGGACTCTGACACATCGCTTTTCTTCATTTATCCGTCAGGTCTGTGAAATTGTTGGGTTCTAGGAAAAAATTAAATCGGTCCATATACATTTCCCAGGTTTCTTCTGCCTTATTGAATGGATTTGGTGGTTGCAGAGATGCGGACGCCATCGTGCTTCCTTATTCGATTCCTTTGTTCCTTTTTGAAATTGGCTCCTTGTGGTCGATGCTTACTTCCGGCTGGTCTGGTTCGCTCGCCTTTGTTCTCTGGTCATCCCATCTTCGTCACCAGATGTTACATCTCAGGAAGAATGAGACTAGAGGCGAGGCTAGTGACTTCAGCTCTTTATTTGGTTACAGTGACATCTCCAGTTTGTAAATTTGTTGCATCAGTTTCCTGTCAAGGTGCACCTTTTCTTTTTAAAATTAAACTTCTTTTTAAACTTAACTTTGCCAGAGTTCCTCTTGAACTCTGCTTCATGATCAATACCTATGTCTTCTAAGTCCTATGAATATTGTTAAGTACAATAGTTTGCTAATACCTTCTTCCGGGATGTTATTTTTGACTGTTCTGTCCTCACAACACATTAGTTGTGTGCAGCTCGACATGCAGCTAAATCCACCTACCCTCCAATAAAATAGATTGTGCATAGATCTGAATGCTTTACTGAAAGAACAGGATATGGTGAAACTGGGGAAAATAGGGGTACATATAATGAGAACCAAATACAAGATAGACAGCATTGAGTTACTGCTGAACATAACAATTAATAAATATTAGCAATCTAAATCTCACCAGCGATGCTCTGTGTGTGGGATGGGGGTTTGTCCTTGGATGACCATGGATTCTTCTTTGTGCTTCTGCCTTCTCCAAATGCTAAAAGAAATGGAATCTGGCTTCCCAGCATGCACTTGTTTTGAGTGCAGGCTGATGGGTAATGGGATGGGGTCAGCTTCAAACAATATACTTGGTATTTGTCACTCCGGCCACTAGATGGGGCTAGAGAGCAACAACAGTATATAAAGATCATATGTTGGGGCATATTTGTCCCTCTGGCCACTAGATGGGGCTAGAGAATAACAACAGTATATAAAAGTTGTATGCTGGGGCATGACATTGACTTTCCAATCTAGCTATAGCTCTGAGATTTCCTAAAATGCTATTATCCAAATCCTAATCAGCTCTGGTCCTATTTAGCTTTTCAAGATGAGCCAAGATAAGCTGCTTATATCTGGTGAGTCTCAGTAAACTTAGGTCTTATCAAATCATCATTATTATGGCCAATTTTTTGGAAGAGGGAACTATGGGAAAGAAGAAAAACTTTGCTGTTACCACCACTTGTGATAAGGAAGGAAAGAAAGGAGCAGGTGAAGCAAACTCCTCCAATCTTTTTTACCTTTGAGATTGCCTCTCTAGTTTTTTTCACCTCCTGTCCTCCCCTCCCAAACATAGACACCAGAAGTTTGAATTTGCAGCTTACTCTTCTCATGCACTGTTATATTGCATGGATGAGAGGAAACCAGACAAATATAGGCCATGATTCAATTTGAATGAGTTCCTTGGTCCCATGCAGATGTCATGTATCTTAGCCTATCATTGTGCCATACATAAATTTTTCTAGGCACTGGAATCCAGGGATGGGTTCTAACTTACCTCGCTGCCAGTTCACTTCCTCCCGTGCCTCGTGGCTGCGCCTTGTGGCCACGCCTCATGGCCGCATGCGCACTTTGCGCACTTGCACATGCGCAGTGCCAAAAATCCCCCCAAAGCCAAAAACAAGATGGCGACACATGCGCAGTGCTGGAAACTCAGCTTCTGCACATGCGCAGAAGAAAAAAACAGGGGAAAAATCCCCCCCAATTCATTTTTTCCCAAAAAAATAAGATGGCAGCATCCACGGACCGGCACCAACAGAACTGGTTCCGTGACGTCACCGTGACATCACCACCAGTTTGCTACCGGTTCTATAGAACCAGTGCAAATCGGGAGGAACCCACCTCTGCTGGAATCTCATATTTGCTGACAGAATTAAATAAAAGAATTTTTTTGGGGGGGCAGGGAGGCTACTGGCCTCTTTGAAGTTGTCTGTTTCAAAGCAAAGGAGATTGACTCTGAGGCACTTGTGTAAACTCTGTCAATTTTGGCCATGTGTAGGAGGAGGCAGGGGATTTTAGCCATTCATCAACAGATTGTATACCATCTTTAGGAGTACAAAGTGTTTTTCAAATGTTCCAATAAGGTGGGTTTTGTTTGCACAGGCATTTAGTGGCTGATGTAAAACACAAATCTGGTGGTTTTCCAAAATTATTATTCTCACTCTTTCTTTTTCTTTTTTCTCGTATGACAGAGAGCCCTAGGCAATCAAATTCCCTCTATGCATGTATTGAACTAAAAGATAATCAATTAAGTGGGTAGCATAGAATGTGTAACAGCTGTGTAGGCAGTCACTCAAATTCTTACTATTTCAATTCACAGTAAATGAACTCCCATCATACAAACCCATTAGCAGTGATAAGAGTACATGCGTATATATTTCCATGAAAGTATAGTACACTTGGCGTGTTCTCCATGGGCTGTGCTGAATACTTCAAAATGACAGCACTCGTTTAAAAATAATGTTCTTAACATTACAATTAAAAAGATAAAAACTAACACAAACTAGAAAAACCCAAAATGAATAAAAAGAAAAATTCAAAACAACTGCATTTTCCCATGAGAAATATTTTTATAATTAATTTCAAATTTTTATTTCAAATCCATCCAGACTTTTAATCAATTTGCAGCTTTAAAAAAAATCAATATTCTAATTATGTATTTGCTGATTATTTAAAAAAAGGTTTTAAAAAGATATTAAATTTGCATTTAGAACTTCTTTCATGAAGGACTGAAGGAAGCTTACCGTTACCTAATACATGAAAAGTAGTTAATAAGAAATTTCCAAAAGTAATTAAAAAAGGAAGTATACAAATCCTGTTCTTTCCAATCATGTTATGAATAAAATGGCTATTCCCTTGTCTCCCAGAGGGCCAAATCCTATGGAATCTTATGATCTGTTTCTGAAAAGCAACTGTATGGAGCAGTTATAGGTGATCTCAAGTCCTTTTCTTGTTCTAAAAGGGATATTCAAAGAGTCAGTCTTCTTGTTTACTCTTCATTCTGTGGCAGACATTGGCTCTGCTTTTAATGGAGCCATCTTCAGTTCGCAATTAATTAATTGGAAATTCCCAAATGACAGTACTCTTGTGGTAATCCCATTTGCCCTTGCAATGGGCATATGGATCTTGATTTTCACAGAGTGAACTAAGTCACCTACCTGCCTCTCCTTTTTGAATTTTTAATTGCATTTTCCCTTGTGAGAAATGCACTCACTAGTCAGAAATTGGACAGAGTCATTAAGTAAAGCAGCAAACAGTTTATTGTAAAATATGTTTTTGCAAGAACGGGTGGCTAACAAAGTAGGCACACCCCAAAATAGATTTCAACAGCATTTTATTCCCTCAGCCCAAAGCGATTCCCTTGCAATTCCATTTGACAAGAAGCACAAAGTTCACAATATTTCCAGAATGCCTAGTTCCCCCCTTTTTGATGTTTTCCTAAATTACTTTTGCACTTTAAGCTGGTTTTTCTATTAGCAATGTGTGCAATTTTGCTTAACCCACAGTTCCTGCTTTCTTGGAATTTAGTTGTATAAGCATAAGAAACCAAAACAAGCAGTTTATTTCTAGATTATGTTAGAGCTCTTGTGGTTAAAACTGTCAGCTAGCTTGACTTTGGAACTGCAAACATCTCCTACTTTTTTCTGATAATTCTAAGTCCTATTGCATTTCTTAGTGGTCCCTAAAATGTATGATGCCTGCAAAAACAACATTTAGCTATTATTGCTTTTCTTATATTCCCCAAATATCTCGAATTGAGGACATGCTGACTGAAAAGCACACTTTGTCAGAGAGAAAAAGCAATGCAAAAAATTTGAATTCAATTTGAAACATCAGTACTATTAATATATAGTTGTATTATGTCTCACCTGAAAATCTGGACAGCAGTTGGCTGGGTTATTTTAATCAGGTGCTGTGTATCATCATCTTATAATTTAGCAGAAATTTTCATCCATCAGCTTTTCAGGGATTTCCATTGATATCACTTTTGTTTACTTCCTGGCCTGGCTTCTTTGTTCTTTACATGTTGAAAGAATAATAAATATTTCAGGATAAAAAGCAAATTTTATGGGAGTCTGTTCCAGCTCAAAGATATATGGCATCCTTATATCACATTGTTGAATGACATCACCTCCCACTGATGTGAATACTTGCATTTTTGGAATGATTTGGAAGGAGGGATGGCACTGGCATCCCTAAACTTTGGATCCTAGGCCAGTACGTACTTGGTCTTAACATAAAGCAGGCCCTAATTGATGTGGTATGTATCATAGAAATCAGAACACAGAATAAACTTAATAACAAGAAATTGGGCTTATTTATAGATGAAACAAAACAAAGCTTAAGAATGAAAACCAAGAACATATAAAATAGGGAACAATAGTAAAATAAGCAATCTTGCTGCAAAGCCAATTATTAAAGCTAAATCTCAGGTCTATTTTTAAGGACAGTTCTTCCATTCAGTCATGAGCACATATATCTGATAGATGTCAGTGTTCGAGTAATGCACCCATCGAAAGCAGAACTCCATGGCAACTATGAGGGAGCAAAAGATGGCTTCAGCCAGGTTCACTTCGGAGTTGACAATAGGACCCATGAGATCATTTTGCAGCTGGTATAGTATGTTCCTAAACATTCCAAGTATTGTGAGAAGAAAAAATTCAAATTTCAATTTGCTGTCCAGTTATTTAAGGTGTGGAAATATAAAGTAGCAAGACACCAGAATATAAACTGACAACAAACAGCACCTCTTACTAGCACTGATGATGTTACGTAATTACAGTAATGAAATGTCTGCAAGAAAACAAGCAAGCTCAAAGAGCACCAAGGACCCCTCATTTCAATCCTGAGCTACAAATATTCTCCTTTAGTAGCCCAATATACTGATCTGTAGTGAAAGGTTGGATGAAGAGAACAATTCAGGCAGAATTGCCTGAAGCAAAGAGTGGCCAGAATTGGCTGGATTTTACATATTGATTTTTCAATTTGGTTTTAGTGTAGTATCAATTGTTTTAAAAATATTTTAAACTTCAAGCTGAATTTTATAACTGCAGTAATAAAACAACACATAGTGTAAAAATAATAAAAAACAGGATATGCATTTTGTAAATACAATATAATAAAAAGCAAACAAACTCTTTTCTCAAGTGCTCAACTACAGGAAATTTCTAAAAATATATGGCCACTTTATAAATAGCATGGATGTCAAACAAAGCTTTATTTTATTTCTTGATCAATGTTAACAAGAGTTGAACCAACCCAAGTATTGTAGGATACATCCTAGAGATGTCTAAAATTAATTCTGGATTGTATGAAGGACAACAAAATGAATTTTTATTTCTAATAGTAACAACATAGAAATTAGGAGCCTAGCCCATTCTAGATAGAGTTCATTCTCTTTGAAGGATGCGGCTGAACTGAATTTAGGCCAATCAAATATTGACTCTAGGGATAGTACTTCTGTAGTTAGCTCCATTTCTGCACAAATCAATATCTTCTTAATTGTCTCTTCTTCAGAAGGAATCTCTTTGCTTTTTCAATTTTGCGCGAATATCAATCTTGCTGCCATTAGTCTATGCAACATTAAATAAATTGTTCCTTTGCTATATTTATCTTTTGTAATCCCTAACAGGAATAGTTCTGGCTTTAAATCTATGCTATGGTTTAGCATCTCTTCCAGTCACCTTCTTATCTGATGCCAAAAATCTCTAGTTTTTGGACACACCCACCACATGTGGTAGAAGGTTCCTGGTGTTACCTTGCATTTCCAGCATGTGGTAGAAGGTTCCTGGTGTTGCCTTGCATTTCCAGCACAATGGTGATAAGTTTTTATTCATTTTAGCTAATCTTGTAGGTGGAAGATGCCACCTGTAAAACATCTTGTATAAATTTTCTTTATTCATAGTGGCTAAGGTTAACTTTCTATTCCTCTCCCATAATTCCTGCCATTTATCTAATTCAATGCTATAACCAAAAAATTTATCCCAGGCTAGCATGGTTTCTTTCACTTGTTCTTCCGCCATAGCATATTCCAATAGGTATTGATATATATTTTAAACCACTTTCTCATCTGTTCCTAATAAAATTTTGTCTAATTCCATGCTTTCTTTTTTCATGCCTCATTCTTTTTTATCTTTCATGTATCTACTGAACTTGTAGATATGCCCAAAATTCCAGTTCTATTCCTTCGTCATGCAATTCTTTCCTAGATTTTAATTCACCTCTTTCGTTTAGTATGTTCTTGTATGTAGCTACTTTCCCTAGGTTAATGAAGTTTGGATGTGTGAACATCTTCAGTGTTGATAACCAGTTCGGGATTTCCATATAATTAAAGTGACCAGATTTTTTTTTTAAGCGGGACACCGATGGGGGGCGGGGCCGCCTGGACGCCGGGTTTTGCCCTCTGCGCATGCGCAGAACGCTGCGCATGCGCAGAGGGCAAAAGACCGCTAATGTCATTTCACAAGAGCCGTTCGCGTGCAGGGCAGTTTATAAATAGCGGCCGCCAGGTAGGGAGCCGGCCGGGGTTGCGCAGGGCTGGGGGAGGCTCGCTAGCCTGGCAGCTCCAGCCGCAGGAAAGAGCGGGGGGGGTGCCATACTGGGAAGGGCCAGCAGTCACCACCGCCTGAGGGGGCCACCCCCCCGCCCGCCCACCCGCCCGCCCGCTTCGCTGCAGGGGACGCTGCACCGGATCCCGAGTCGCGCCGGCTCTCCCGCGGCCACGATGCCCGCCGACCTGATGGAGAAGAGCTCCTCCTCGCCCGCGGCGGCCATCCCGGCCAGCGCCGGAGGAGTCAACGCAGGACGCCCGCCCGCCGCCCACAGCCGGCCCGAGCTGAGAGGCCTGCTGCTGCTGCTGCTGCGGCTGGGCCCCCAGTCCCGGCGGCGGGAAGGCTGCGGCGGCGGCCCCAGCCTGCTGAGCCAGCGCCGGCCCGAGGGCCATGGATGCGACTCCTTCGCTCGGGCCGCCCTGCCCACCGCGACGCCGGCCTTTTCGAGAGGGCGGGGCTGCATCAGGCGCCGGGCATGCACTGGAGGTCGGTGAAGGACACGGTGGAGAGGCGCCTGATGCAGCCCCGCCCTCTCAAAAAGGCCGGCGTCGCGGTGGCGGGGCGGCCCGAGCGAAGGAGTCGCATCCATGGCCCTCGGGCTGGCGCTGGCTCAGCAGGCTGGGGCCGCCGCCACAGCCTTCCTGCCGCCGGGACTGGGGACCCAGCAGCAGCAGCAGCAGCAGCAGGCCTCTCAGCTCGGGCCGGCCGTGGGCGGCGGGCGGGCGGCCTGCATTGACTCCTCCAGCGCTGGCCGGGATGGCCGCCGCGAGCGAGGAGGAGCTCTTCTCCATCAGGTCGGCGGGCATCGTGGCTGCGGGAGAGCCGGCGCGACTCGGGATCCGGTGCAGCGTCCCCTGCAGCGAAGCGGGCGGGCGGGGGGCGTGGCCTCCTCAGGCGGCGGCGACTGCTGGCCCTTCCCAGTACGGCACCCCCCCACTCTTTCCTGTGGCCGGAGCTGCCGGGCTAGCGAGCCTCCCCCAGCCCTGCGCAACCCCGGCCGGCTCCCTACCTGGCGGCCGCTATTTATAAACTGCCCTGAACGCGAACGGCTCTTGTGAAACTTGCCAAACTTGTGAAGAGCCCTTGCAAAGCCGTGCCCGCCGAAAATTGTATTTGTCTTTCGCCCCCCATGAGCTGCGGCCGGCCGTCCCTGCAGGGGAGAGCCCGCCCCCCAGCCCTCCCTCGCCCCTTTCAAAAAATCGGGACTTTTTAGAGGACGGGCGGGACGCGGGACAAATAATTAAAAAGCGGGTCTGTCCCGCCAAAATCGGGACGTCTGGTCACCTTAATATAATTTTGTCATTCTTCCCAGTCTTTGCGAGGTGCAACCCATCTCTTGCGAAAAGCCCATCTTGGAGGTAGTACAGACCATGGTCCAGGAATCCAAAGGTTTTTTGGCGACACCAACCCTTTAGCCAGTTGTTCACTTCTAGAATTCTTTGTTCTCTTACCGGATGTTATCCTTTCATTGGCAGTACAGATAAAAAAACTACTTGTGCACCTAAGTCCTTGACTTTCTTGCCTAGCTGCTCGCAATCACTCAATATTATTTTCAAGTCCTTTTTTATGTCATTCGTCCCTACATGTAGTAATAAAAAGGGGTAGTAGTTTGTGGGTTTTATTATTTTGGTTAGGTTCTCAGCCACATCTTTGATTTTATCTCCAGGGAGACAACATACCTCTCTGGATGGATGGCAGGTTCTGTTCCCTTGAGAATTGAATCTCCTATCACCAACACTCGCCTTTTTTTTCTTAGGGAGGTTTGGGGTGTTTTTCTATCTATCATAATAGCATTTGATGGTGCTACTTTTTTAGGGACATTTGATGGTGCTTTTTTCTTATGTGTCTGCATGTTTTCTTCTAGTGAGAGTCCATGATATCGATTGCTTAGCACAGTGGGGTTTGTTTGTTTGTTTGTTTGTTTGTTTGTTTGTTTATTTATTTATTTATTTATTTATTTGTGAGACATATACCGCTTCAAGTGCAAGCACTGTCTAAGCGGTTTACACTATTAAGCAAAGTATATATATATATTGCTCCCAACAATCTGGGTCCTCATTTTACTTACCTCGGAAGAATCGAAGGCTGAGTCAACCTTGAGCCGGTGAGATTTGAACAGCTGAACTGCTGATCACAGTCAGCTAAAGTGGCCTGCAGTACTGCACTCTAACTGCTGTGCCACCTCGGGTTGCATCAGAGTGGGTTGGTTTGGACAGGGGTTTTGTACTAGGTTTGTGTTTTTTTCTATGAGTGACATGTTTCCATCTATCTTCTTCCTCTAAGACAGTGGTTCCCAACCTTTCTAATGCCGCGACCCCTTAATATAGTTCCTCATGTTGTGGTGACCCCCAACCATAAAATTATTTTCGTTGCTACTTCATAACTGTAATTTTGCTACTGTTATGAATCGTAATGTAAATATCTAATATGCAGGATGTATTTTCATTGTTACAAATTGAACATAGTTAAAGCATAGCGATTAATCACAAAAACAATATGTAATTATGCCAGATCAGAAATTCTCGGGCCAGTCTTTGCAAGAGCACAAGGAATATCATCTTCCACAACAAGTCTACTTCTGTATTTAGACTTGATAACCAACAAGTGTACAGCAATATTTCTCAATCTCAGCAACTTTTAAGGTGCTTGGACTTCAACTCCCAGAATTCAAAGCAAAGCTGGCTAGGGAATTTTGGGAGTTGAAGTCCAGGTATATTCAAGTTGTTGAGGTTGAGAAATTGTGGCCTGCAGTGTCGAAAAACTAGAAATCAGATAAGCTTCCAGCAAAGTAATCCCTGTTTAGTAGCTTTCTCACAGGACTCCAAAGTTTCAGGAGGCAAACAGGGGGCAAAAAACCCCCATGATTGGTCCAAAAATATTGCCAAGGTCCCCAAAACCAATTTCCTCTTTTAAGCTCTTTCTTCTTAAAACAGCCACATATTTCTTCCTTCCCCATGGGGCCTGCTCACCCACCCTTTCCAAAACCCCTGCAAAGACAACAATTTTAATTTGCAAGGCTCTTCTTTCAACAGTTTCTTTCTTTCTTTCTTTCCCTCTCACTTTTTTCTCTTCCTTCCTCCCAACCTTCCTCTTCTTTCTTTCTTTCTTTTTCTTTCTTTCCCTCTCTCTCGCTTTTTTCTCTTCCTCCCTCCCTCCCTCCCAACCTTCCTCTTCTTTCTTTCTTTCTTTCTTTCTTTCTTTCTTTCTTTCTTTCTTTCTTTCTTTCTTTCTCTCTCTTTTTTCTTTCTTTCTTTCTCTTCTTTCTTTCTTTCTTTCTTTCTTTCTCTCTCTCTCTTTCTTTCTTTTCTTTCTTTCCCTCTCTCACTTTTTTCTCTTCCTTGCTTCCTTCCTCCCACCCTCCCACCTAACATTCTTCTTCTTCCTCTCCTTCCCTTCCTTCCTTCCTTCCTTCCTTCTTTCCTTTCATTTCTGGTCTTCCTTCCTTCCTTCCTTCCTTCCCTCCTTCCTTCCTTCCTTCCTTCTCTTTTCTCTTCTTCCCTCTCCTAGCCCTCAGCACCGCAAGATTCGCGCGTGCCAAACTCTCTGGCAACCCGAACAAATAAGCGCATTGTGGTTATTCAGTCTTCAGTCTTATTTGCCTACACTTGTAGCAAAGCCAGCCTGCCCCACAGAGCTGACCTTGTCTGGGGAACCAGCCAGCCAGCCCAGCCCACCCTTGCCTCGCCTTCTCCAAAAGGCACCCTCCGCTTGGGGGCAACCCTTTGGAGAAAGCACCCAGTGCAAAAAAAAAGAAGGCTGGCCCAAGAGACCCGGACACGCCCGGGAGAGAGCAGCCCTGTAAATCCTGCCATAATTTCCTGCTTCTCCCCCACCCCTCTGCACCCCTTCCCCAGTCTGATCCATACCCCACCCGGGAGATGGGGGGCTGCAAATCCCCACCACCACGCAGTGATCCTGTCCACGACTCCTTGCTCCCCATTGTGCGTCTCCAAAAGAGCTCTTTGGAGAAGTTGCCCAACAGGAGGAAGGTAGAGCTGGAAGAAAAAGAGGGCGCTGCCAGTCATAGGGACCCCTGATTAGAAACCCCTTCCCCCTGCTCTCTCTCCTCCTTCCTGGAGACCACCAGCTGCAGAGCCCGCCTCTCCATCGCATTGCCGTCCATCCTTTCTGCGGCGGAGGAAGAACCCAGGCGGGCTTGCAAGGCAGGGCTTGGGCGGCTCGGGATCCTCCTGCCTTCATTCCTGCTTGCTCGGCTGCATCTGTGGCTCTTCTCCACCCAGGTGGTGGTGCCTTTCCCTCACCAAGCACTCCCAGGGGGAACCCTCTCCAAAGCCAGCTGTGCGCCTTCGGCACACCGTTGCGCACCTTGTAAACGTTGCCATAAGTGCCAGAGCTGATGCGCTGGATGAGCTTGTAGTTCAGCCATGGGTCCTGCAGCAAGACTCCCGCAAGGTGCTTATGATCCCCTCGCCCAGCCGCCTTTTCAAAGATTCCCCTTTGCGGCTGGAGGACAATTCCTTCAAACTCTTCTGTTCCTCCTTCATTCTTTGCAAATTTGATTCATGAGAAGCGTCAAACTCTCTCCTTCCTTACACCCGTTTGTCCTCTTGGGTTTATATGTCTTCTGCTTTAAGAATTATATTTTATATTTTATTAAATCCTCCCACCCAGACACTCCCTGCTACCCCCTCCGGCATCCCCGTCTCCTCGCTTGCCACGTCACACATCTCCGACTACAGCCGGGACTCACAAACCAGGCTGGCCGGGGCTCGCAGTGGCAATTTCTTCCTGCTGGTGTCGAAGGGAAAGGGAGTCACGGGGGGAATGGCCAGCCAACGACCACTTAAGTTTGACAGCGCATGATGGCGGGAAGGAGGACAGCTGGGTCAGGCTCGTCTGGCTGCCCTCTCGCCCTCGGCTGGCGTGGAGACCCAGCAAACAAAGAGGCAAACAGGGAGGGTGGGAAGAGAGAGAGACTGAGAGATATTAGCACAGGGCTAGCCTGATCATATGGAGCAGGGGGGGAGCGATGGACCATGCTCCGGCGCCACCTCCTTCTCCAGTTCCCTCCGGCTTAGCTCCTCCTGCCCCCGGCGGTGGCGCCCTCAGCACCGAGGCTGTATGATCAGGCTAGCCCTGCGCTAATATCTCTCAGTCTCTCTCTTCCCTCCCTCCCTGTTTGCCTCTTTGTTCGCTGGGTCTCCATGCCAGCCGAGGGCGAGAGGGCAGACAGATGAGCCCAACCCAGCTGTCCTCCTTCCCACCGTCGTGCGCTGTTAAACTTAAGTGGTCGTTGGCTGGCAGTTCCCTCCCATGACTCCCTTTCCCTTCGACACCAGCAGGAAGAAACTGCCTCTGCGAGCAGGAGACAGGGGTGGCCACAGATGTCTTGAGCACTGCCTTGCATTCTCCAGCGCACAATCTTGTGATGCCCTGCCCCTTAGCTGATGCCTTCAAAGCTCGGCCGCCAGGCGTCACAGACGCCTCTCGCCGAATGGCACCTCTCCCGACCAATTGGAGGGCTCGGGCGAGTTGAGCCAATATGGCAAGGCTTGTGGCAGTGGGGGGGGGAGCTGAGGATGCTGGGCGACCCCTGGGAAATGGTCGTTCGACCCCCAAAGGGGTCCCGACCCCCAGGTTGGGAACCACTGCTCTAGACCCTTTAATTTTTCTTCTAGTAACTTGATTAATTTACATTTGATACATATGTAGTTTGGGTATTCTATGGGCATAAGTATATACATGGAACATGTTCTGCAGATCACAATAGTATCAGTTCCTTCTTCCATGAGTGGATTTTAAAAAAATTGAGAGTGAAAATGTAGAGGGTTTTACTACAGATTTTTAAAAGGGAAAAATGTCCAATCTGGAATACAGATATTCTAACAGATCATTTAAAATTAGAGCTTGGCTGGAAGAAATAATACAGAAAGAAATCCCACTAAAACCTGAATTTTTTTAATTAGGGATACTCCGTACAAAATACTCAAAAGAAGAAAGATATTTAATACTACATATAGTTACAGCAGCCAGATTAACATATGCCCAAAATTGGAAATTAGAACATACCCCCACTGCCTCAATGGTCATCAGAAAAATACTGGAGTGCGCAGAAATGTGCAAATTAACAATGCAGATACATGGGAAGGACGATACAGATTTCTACCAAATATGGAACAAGCTATATAATTGGATCAGCCAAAACCCAAAATTAAAAATTTGGCAGATGAATTGAGATATGTTTAAAACCACTTTCTTCTGTAAGTTGTAATTAAATGAATTAATCTATGGATGACTACCACCGACACCTACCGTATGTTCCGGCGTATAAGACGACTGGGCGTATAAGACGACCCCCAACTTTTCCAGTTCAAATATAGAGTTTGGGATATACTCGCCGTATAAGACTACCCTTCCTACTATCTTTCTTTTTCTTTCTGTCTTTCTTCCTTCCTAACATCTTTCTTTTTTTCTTTCTTTCTTTCTTTCTTTCTTTCTTTCTTTCTTTCTTTCTTTCTTTCTTTCTTTCTGTCTGTCTGTCTGTCTGTCTGTCTGTCTGTCTTCCTTCCTTCCTTCCTTCCTTCCTTCCTACCATCTTTCTTTCTTTCTTTCTTTCCTTTCTTTCTTTCTTTCTTTTTCTTCTTTCTTACTTCTTCTTCCTTCCTTCCTTCCTTCCTTCCTTCCTTCCTTCCTTCCTTCCTTCCTTCCTTTTCACACTTTATTGCATACTTTCCTACAAGTAAGAATCCATCTGATGCCTTTTCTATGCATTTTATGACAAAGAACCAATAACAGGAACCCTTTTCTTCTACCTTGGATTTTTTAATTTCTTCACAATTGCAAGCTTTGTGATAGACAATTAGGCAACATATGCCTTGTACTGTGAAAACTACTTTGCTCTCTGTAGAACAAATGAAGAAACTTTCTGGCAACCCTCCAATATTGTCCAATAGGGACAATGGGATATTGAGAGAATCCCTGTGTTTGTGCTATTTAATTTGTTGCTGCTGTAGCAGCTTCCTTGCTCCAAAGTGATATTTGTCTTTGAGTTGGTGGTTTCCATCATAGCATTGGTAATGATTCTTTCTTTCTTTCTTTCTTTCTTTCTTTCTTTCTTTCTTTCTTTCTTTCTTTCTTTCTTTCTTTCTTTCTTTTCTTTCTTTCTTTCTTTCTTTCTCTTTCTTTCTTTCTCCTTCCTTCCTTCCTTCCTTCCTTCCTTCCTTCCTTCCTTCCTTCCTTCCTTCCTTCCTTCCTTCCTTCCTTCTTTCTTTCTTTCTTTCTCTTCCAGGACACCAAGTGTGGGGAACCGCACCAAGCGAGGTAGGTGGGTGGGTTTCTCCCCTCCCCTCCCCTCGGAGGAAGAAGGAGCCTCTGTCACTGTCTCTCGCGGGGCTCCAGCCACCCGACTGAGTCCCCGACCGCGGCGCTGGCAGGGTAAAGCGCATGGGAGGGAAGGAGAGCGCGCGCTACCGCTGCCGCTGCTGCTTTCGCTGCTCCGATATTTCTTCGGTGGGCGTGCGCGGGAGGGACCGCTGAGCAGAGGCACCCGGTGAGCGGGGTGAGAGGCACGGGGATGCCAGAAGTGGTGGCATCGGGGCAGGTTCCTGCCGCATCTCCCGCCCGCCTCTTGCCTTAAGCTGCCGGGCGCCTTTGCTCCACGGTCCCTCCCGCGCGCGCCCACCGAAGAAATATCGGAGCAGCGAAAGCAGCAGCGGCAGCGGTAGCGCGCGCTCTCCTTCCCTCCCATGCGCTTTAACCCTGCCAGCGCCGCGGTCGGGGACTCAGTAGGGTGGCTGGAGCCCCGCGAGAGACAGTGACAGAGGCTCCTTCTTCCTCCGAGGGGAGGGGAGGGGAGCAACCCACCCACCGCTTGGCTGGAGAATGGCGGGGATGTGGCCACGGCCGTTTTTCAGCTCCCCCCGGCTCGGAATTTTCAGTACCCGGCGTATAAGACGACCCCCGACTTTTGAGAAGATTTTCAAGGGGTAAAAAGTCGTCTTATACGCCAGCACATACGGTACGTTATGGAACATACTTAAAATGTATATACAGATTTCGATACAAAACAAATACTTCAAGAACGCTGTAAAAATACTCGATTTCTTTGTAATGTTGCGTGTAAGTATGTGTATTCGTTCATGCTATATGTGTTATGTCCGTGTGTTGTTGTGTGTTGTTCGTGTTCTTTTTTATTGTAAAATTTCAATAAAGATTATTTTTTTAAAAAAAAAATTTAAAATTTTGAGGACTCAAGTCTAGCTAAAAGTTTAAGGTTCTAACATTTAAAGAATGCCTAGTTTATGGATTTAAAGTTCTATAGTTCAAATTGTCTAGTTCAAAAATTGAAGGTTCTAGCAGATCATTTAGATCAGTGGTTCTTAACCTGTGGTGCGTGCACCCCTGAGGGTGCAAGAGAGCATTTCCAGGGGTGTGAGAGAAATTTCAAAATTTTTTAAAAAAATACGAACGAGGCAACCGTGTTTTTATGTTATATAGTAATATAGTTATATATATATATATATATATATATATATATATATATATATATATATATATATATATATATATATATATATATGTGTGTGTGTGTGTGTGTGTGTGTGTGTGTGTGTGTGTGTGTGTGTGTGTGTGTGTGTGTGTGTGTAACATTTTTTGCTGATAGGATGACTCGACAAAAAAAATATACTGTATATATATAAACACACACACAGTATATACACACACAGAGTATAAGTATATATATTTACAATATATATTACTATATAACATTATATATATAGTTATATATATATATATATATATATATATATATATATATATATATATATATATATATATATATATATATATATATATATATATATATATATATATAGTTATATATATAGTTATATATATAGTTATATATATAGTTATATATATATATATATATATATATATATATATATATATATATATATATATATATATATATATATATATAGTTATATATATAGTTATATATATAGTTATATATATAGTTATATATATACCGTATATATATATATATATATATATATATATATATATATATATATATATATATATATATATATATATATATATATATATATATATATATATATATATATATATATATATATATATATATATATATATATATATATATAGTAATATATATTGTAAATAAACACGGCATTTGTTTATGCAATAAATGTTTTTTCTTAAATAAAAAATATACACACATTTTTTAAGGTGGTGCAAGAGCTTATTTTCAGATTCAAGGGGGTGCGGACCACTAAAAAGGTTAAGAACCGCTGATTTAGATTGTCTAATTTAATTTTTTTTAGTGTTGAGTGGGCTTAAGTGCAAGGTTCGTTCTTAGCCTGTACTGGAATGTTCTTTGATTGTCCCTTCCTTCTTGTGATCCTTTCCCTCCCTGCTTTCTTGTGGGCTTGATTTATCTCTTCTTCTCTGCCTTTATATGTTCTGTACTAGCTATTGTCTACTTGCCTTTGATTTTCTTTTGCCTTGTGTCCTGAGTTGTCTTTTTATCCTTCCTTCCGGTTGCACCGATGCTCTCCCATTGCTTTCCATGCTCCTCTTAGGATCTGCTTCATTGTGCTGCCTCTCGCTGCCGGCTCTCCCCTCTGCTGCTCCTGGCTCCTCAGGCATGTGGCTCCTGTTTGCGCTGTTTCTCCCAGCAACAGGACCACCTGGATGGCCCACGGCAAGCTCGCCTCTTGTCTCCTCTCCACAGCCGGTTCTCCTTCTCCCCTTCTCTGCTCCTCTATCTCTCTCACCGGCTCACCTTTTCCTTTTCTGCCAGTCATTGCTTTATCCAGGGGCGGGTTCCTAAATTTTTTACTACCACTCTGTGGGCGTGGCTTAATTTTGTGGGTGTTGCTTAATTTTGTGGGTGTGGCTTGATGGTCATGTGACCGGGTGGGAGTGGCTTGATGGTCATATTGTGGTGGGCGTGGCTTCATGTTCATGTGACTGGCCGGGCATGGCTTCATGGTCATGTGACTGGGAGTGTGTGGCTAAGTGGTCACGATCCTAGTTCCCCCTACAAGGATTCCTGCATCCAGACCTTTTACAATCCCCCAAAGGATTAAAAGAAACCAGATTCCATATAGCTCTGAACCCTTAAGGCAAACCAAATACTGAACAAGTGGTCCTCGCTTAATGGCTTAGCACTTGCTTAGCAAGTGTTCAAATTTATGACTGACCTCAGAGCTACTTGACCTGTTTTTTGAGTTTTGACAGCCTTATGCATGCACACATGTACGCACGCACGAACACATACACATTTATGACCAGTTACAACATCCTACAGTCATGTGACTGAGGTTTTCTAAGTTTTTTGCCAGTTCCCAACAATTTCTTCTGGTTTCCGGTTAAAAATGCCCATAGGGGAAAATGGACTCATTTAACAACCAGTGTTTGCTTAATGACCACAAGGTTCACTTAACAACCATGGTGTTTGCCTAACCCAGGGGTCTGCAGCCTTAAACACTCAAAGAGCCATTTTTCTATTTTCTTTTAAAAAGATATCTCTCTCTGTGTCTTTCTCTTTCTTTCTCCCTATCTCTCATCTCTTTCTCCCTTTCTCTCTCTCATGTTTCTCTTTCCTGTCTCTCATTCTCTCCCTCCATCATTTTCTCATTTCTTTCTCTTTTCCTCCTCTTTCCTCTCTCTCATCTCTTTCACGCGTGAGTCCAGTCACCTAATCATTTGTATTTTGTATTTGTTTATTTGTCAAGCATATATGATTATAAGCAAAGTATAAACAGTAAAACATGATTGAATATATATGTGATATTACAAGCATGAATAAGAGTAAAAGAGGTATGAATATATGGGTACATTAGGACAGGAACGGTAGGCACGATTGTGCGCTTATGCACGCCCCTTACCGACCCCTTAGGAATGGGGTGAGGTCAATGGTAGATAATAAGAGGTTGAAGTTTTTGGGGTTTGGGGAAGAAACTACTGAGTCAGGTAAAGTGTTCCAGGCGTTGACAACTCTGTTGTTGAAGTCAAATTTTTTGCAATCAAGTCTGGAGCGGTTTACATTAAGTTTGTATCTATTGTGCGCTCGTGTATTATTGCTGTTGAAGCTGAAATAGTCGTTAACGGGTAGGACATTGAGGCAGATAATTTTGTGAGCTACACTTAGGTCAGATCGAAGGCGGCGGAGTTCTAAATTTTGAAGTCCCAAAATTTCAAGTCTGGTTTCATAAGGAATTCTGTTGTGAACAGAGGAATGTAATACTCTTCTTGTGAAGTATCGCTGGACATTCTCAATTGTGTTAATGTCTGATATGTAGTGTGGGTTCCAGACTGATGAGCTGTATTCAAGAATCGGTCTAGCAAATGTTTTGTATGCTCTGGTTAAGAGTACAATGTTACCAGAGAAGAAGCTGCGCAAGATTATCTTTGTTGCTCTTCTCTGCACTCTTTCCAGAGTCTCAACATCCTTTTTACATAGACTAACAGTGTTTTCAAGCTTCGTACTTTTATGGCATTTGGCTCCTAAAATTCTCCAGCCAGCATGCTGGCTGGGAAATTCTGGAAGTTGAAGTCCATACATCTTAAAATTGCCAAGGTTGAAAAACACTGGATAACAATTAAATCTATTTCAAGGACATTTATATAAAATTAACTTAGGCATAGTGCAGGAATTTAAAATGTACAATTTGCTGCAATGGTTCACCCCTTTAAAAAAATTGCATAAGTAAATATAGACAACTTAACAAAATAAAGAAGCTTTTTAAAATAAATGCTTGCTCTGAAGAGGCCCAGTGCTATTGTATCTTCTTTTAAATAATAGAGAATAATGTATACTTCCAGAAATTTTAATTAATTTTAACAGCTCTGTACAAGTATAGTATGAAATGTAACAGTGTCCTGTTTAGTATTAGAGTTTAGTTACCTTGGAGTAGATCTATTTAAATAATTGGGAAGAGTTAGTGTGACTACATTTAAGAAAACTTTCTGGCATAATGTACATTTCTCCAATTCTTTGCTATTTCTATGGGTCAGGCACACATGCACAGAAATACACAGCAAACAGTGTATATCATCTGTGCTGTTTGCTGTTTGGCAAATTGCTTGGAGGCAGAGGCCTTTTTCCCTTGTTTTCCTCCCCCAAAACTAAGGTGCGTCTTATACTTCGGTGCGTCTTATACTCCGAAAAAATACGGTACATAATATGCTAGCCCTTTGCTAACATATCGTGGCTATCTGAATTTTTGCAGGCCAGGAGAGACAAAAAAGAAGACAAAAAGTAAGTTTGCCAGAGCTTGGAGGTAGACAGAGATTTTCTTTCTTTCTTTCTTTCTTTCTTTCTTTCTTTCTTTCTTTCTTTCTTTCTTTCTTTCTTTCTTTCTTTCTTTCTTTCTTTCTTTCTTCCTTCCTTCCTTCCTTCCTTCCTTCCTTCCTTCCTTCCTTTCTTTCTTTCTCTAAATTATGTCAGTTTACAGACATCTGACATCTTGTTTCCTACAGTTCAAAAATTCTTTGCAAGAACATTGTCCTTTATATATATTCTCTCATCTATGTTTAGAGTTTGGTATATATGGCTTATCTAATCTACATTCTGCACAATTTTCAGTTACAATAAGGTTATATGGACTTAAAAAACATACTGTATATTTAACATCAAAAGAGCCCTGCAACACCCTCATAAACCACAACCATCTTTGTGGTTATCAGCTATCATGGTTTTTTTTAGGGACTTTATACATCTGGCAGGACACATTTGGCTTCCATTGGAAATAAGATTTTTCTCCATACTGGGCGGAGCTAGCCTCCAAGAATGGGTTAAATCTGCCCTCCAGCCAATCAGGACCGAGATTCCAAAGCTATAAATAAGACCCCCCCGTGCCTCAGCACCCCCTCTTTTACTTCGGTCCTGAGGCATTAAGGACATAGTGCTTTACCCATTCTTGGATTCTAGTTCCTACAGTACTTAATGTGAGTTTTTTTTTCCTTTCAATTTTACCCTTTTTTTCGGATAAACTCCCCAAGTGACAGCTGTCAATTTTACTTGGGTGGGAGGTTGCGGTGGGCATTTGCCCAACTGCCAACAACACCCCAGCCGAAGGCCCGTTAAACATCTAGTGCCATATTCCGGCTGGGAGTGTACAGGCAATACCTGGTCCTCTTCTAAATTTTTATTAAATTTTTGGCCAAAATTGTCTGTCTCTAAGGGAGAGAGGTCCTCATTAACAATTTCCTTATCAACAAGCCGCAGAAGCTACCGCGCTTGGGCGGCCGACGTACCTCTCCCTCTGGCTGGAGCCTGTGCTCCGATAGCCAGCAAGGCACTTTTTCTGGCTGGCTAATGTTTTTTTGACAATGAACAGCCTGCATTTCGTGATTACTGACCTCTCAATGGCTTTGGAATCTTCGGGCTGAGGCAAGATCGGCTAAGCCGTTTTTTCACCTCATTTGAAAGCTGACGTCATCTGGTGGCCATTTTGAAACCTTTCCTGATTGGCTGTGGCGCGCCTGACGTCAGAAGAAGGAAGAGGCTCGCCTTTCAATTGCAGAAGCAGATCGGCAAGTCGGAGATCGGCATGGCTGATAAGAGGGAACGGAGTGGCAAGGCAAAGACAAAATCAGACAAAAAGCCTGCCGCTGCTGCTACTGCCCCTCGGGACGCTGCTCCGATGCTCACTCCCTCCAGGGAGGGAGCGAAGACAGCCTCGCCTCTCCAGTCCAGGGCAAAAAAGCCCAAGACAGATAAGCAGTCGCAAGCAGCTGGCACAGTCCCAAGTAATACATCTGTTAGTCAGGGGCCATCACAACAGCCAGCTGCTATTCAGATGTCTTCCACAAGCACCAGACCCAACACATTTACCCAGAAACAACTCCCTTCTCCAGTCCAGTCCATGGAAAATTTATCCTTGGACAACTTTAATATATGTCTTAGAGAAGGTGATGTCTGGGGAGCCCCAGTTCCTGACAGGATTCAAGGCTCTCAAGGGGTTTATGGTACCACTCACAGGGATCCATTAAAGGACCCTAGTGTGCAGGCTCGTATTAATGCAGCAATTAAAAAGGGGGTGTCTGCTGGAATCAAGGCTATGTCACGTTCTAAAAATCCTACAGGTGACATAAGTCCCCCAAGTCCATGCTGCACTTCTCAAGAACCTGGTATCTCTCCATACCAAGATTTGGAGGATGAGGATTCATCTCCTTTGGGGTCACCCATGGCTTTGGACACCCCAAATACTGAACATGGGCTTACAGGGCTAGATCCCCCAGAGCAAGTCAAGTGGGATTCTCAATTGTCCGATGATGAGGACTTAGCTCCAGAGCCTATTGCTTCCACTGCTCTATTCCAGCCTGCATTATTCAGATCATTATTGCACAAAGCCAAACTGACTGCAAACATATCTGATTCCCCACCAGATCCTCAGGGCTCTGTCACCCAGGAGGACCCAATTTTGGGGGAAACTACTGCAAATAATAGTGAGGTCATTCCAACACCAAATATGTTTGTGGAAGCAATAACAAAACAGTGGCAGGCTCCAGCAGCGGGTCCATTGCCAAATACATTGGATAAACGTTTTTTCAATGTCTCCACCAAGCTAGCCCAACATTTACCAGTACCATCAGTGGATGCTCCTGTCTTAGCTCTTTATTCAAATACACCAGTGACTGGAGATCCAGACGACCTCCTCCGGCCGGAGGAGCGCTGCACAGAGGCAGTCCTACAACGTACGCATCAAGCAGCGGCCTGGGCGGTGAAGGCCTCTACGACAGCTTCTTTCTTCTGCCGCACTTCTCTGAAATGGCTAAATGTCTTGCGCGACCATATTCCCCAAGCAGATACTCGCGCACATCAAGACATTAATAAGTTGCTTGCAGCGGCACAGTTTACTTCAGATGCCACACTACAAGCAGCCCGTTTTTCAGCGCGTGCAATGGGGTCAGCTGTGGTGGCCAGACGCATGCACTGGCTGCGAAGCTGGCCTGCAGATCTTCGGCACAAATGGAAATTAGCGGCTGCTCCTATCACTGGTCAGGCATTGTTTGGACCAGCTATTGATCCCGTAGTTACGGAGACAAAAGACAAACGTAAGGTTTTAGCACCTTGTACTAAAAATCTACTGTAAGGTCTTCCTCCTATTATAGGAAGGGACCAAAAAATACATACCACTATCACAACAGGTATCAAGGGCAGTATCAGGGTCAATATAGTGGCCAGCAGCAGCAACAGCAGCAGCAGCAGCGTCCAGCTCCTGATAGATCTTTTAGGGGGTCACAATCCAAACGGCCCTTTAGAGGAGCCGGTGGACGCCCCTTCGCCGGTATAAATAAGTCTACACTGGATCCTCCCATCGGGGGTCACCTGGCATTATTTGCCAGTCGATGGGAGGAAATCACCAACGACGCATGGGTGTTACAAACCCTGTCATCAGGTTTATCTCTAGAATTTCTGTCCATACCTCCAAGATTTTTTCTTCGTTGTCCTGTTTCATCAAATCCTTCAAAAAGGGTGTTAGTAAATCAGGCAATACAGCATCTGCTAGATATTAGAGCAATTCAGCATGTGCCTGATGGTCAACAGGGACATGGATTTTATTCCATTTTATTTGTGGTTCCAAAATCATCAGGAGGATGGAGAGCTATTCTTGATCTAAAGCGTCTAAATAAATACGTAGTATATAAAAGATTCAAAATGCACACCCTGCAATCAATATTGGCAGGTATCAGAAAAGGAGACTTCTTAACATCAATTGACCTTTCAGAGGCTTATCTCCATATCCCAATTAGATCAGAACATAGACAATACCTCCGATTTTGCTATGCAGGGGCGCATTATGAATACAGAGCACTCCCATTTGGTCTATCGTCAGCGCCAAGGGTATTTACAAAGATATTGGCTGCACTGGCGGCGCATTTGCGATCCCTCCCAGTGCGGGTACAGTGTTACTTGGATGATATCCTTATTCAGTCTTCCACTGTGCACCAAGCTGAACAGGATGTTCAAGTAACACTCTCAACTCTGGAACACCATGGGTTCTTAGCCAATTTGGGGAAGAGTCAACTGACACCATCTACCAGAATAACTCACCTTGGGGCCATTATTGATTCTCTGGAGTGCAGGGTGTATCTGTCCCAGGAGAGAAAAGCTAAACTATTGGATTTGATTCGTCAGGTTTGGCCCAAATCATTGGTTCCTTTGAACCAACTATCCTCTCTCCTGGGCACCATGATTTCATCAATACACATCATCCCTTGGGCACAACTGCACTCCAGAGAATTACAATGGTTCCTTCTACCCTTTCAGCGGTCCCAACACAGCAACTCCCCGGCCAGGGTCCGCCTTCCATCGGAGGTCTGCAGATCTCTACAATGGTGGACTTCAACGGTGGTCAACAAAGGGTCTCTCTTCTTGGAGGCACGGCGTATGACTCTAACAACAGACGCAAGTACCATTGGATGGGGAGCTCACATCTGTTCACAAGTGGCTCAAGGAACTTGGTCCCTCGAGGAACAGAGCCTCCCTATCAATTTACTGGAACTCAGGGCGGTACGGTTAGCCCTGGTTCATTTTCAGATCCCCTTGTCTGGCCAGAATTTGTTAGTCTTGACAGACAATGTTACAACCAAGGCCCATATAAACAGACAAGGGGGTACCATGTCCAAGGTCCTCATGAAGGAGGCCATGGATCTAGGACTATGGGCAGAGAAAAATCTCCAATCGATCACAGCAGAGCATATCTCAGGGGTAAACAACTTGACAGCCGACTGGCTCAGTCAGAATCCCATCGACCTGGCGGAATGGTCCCTCCATCAGGACCTATTCCAGCAGATAGTCAGTCGGTTTGGTCTACCAGTCATGGATCTGTTTGCCACCCCAAAGAATACCAGGTTGCCAAGGTTCCTTACCAGATACCAGACTCCAGGGGTGGAAGGAACAGACGCTCTTCGCTCCGTTTGGCCGCGAGGGCTACTATACGCATTCCCTCCCCTACCATTGATCCCCAAAGTAATCAGGAGGGTCCTGCAGGAGAGAACGGAGGTGGTACTGCTAGCTCCACACTGGCCCAGGAGAGCATGGTTCGCGGACCTTATGTCCCTCTCTGTATCACCTCCGTGGCGGATCCCGCAGACAAGGTGGTCGCTTTCCCAGGGGTCAATTTACCATCCAGACCCTCATTGGCTTCAGCTGACCGCATGGAGGTTGAGCGGATCACTCTAAGGCATCGTGGGGTACCCGATAATATTGCTGAAATTATGTTAGCCTCTAGGAGGCCTTCCACGCAAAGAATTTATTCTGCTACCTGGAGAGTATTTAGGGACTGGTGTGTACAGGTGGGATACTCCCCAGTGGATTTGAACATAATCAATATTATCCAGTTCCTAAGGCAGGGTCTAGCAAGGGGTCTTTCCCCGGGTACACTCCGATGCCAAGTTGCGGCATTATCCACTGTATTATCTAGTCCTTCAGGAAATTCCCTATCAGCACATCCACTCCTCAGGCAATTTCTGAAGGGGGCAGTAAATCTCTGTCCATCCACAGTCCACAGATTCCCCACTTGGGATCTCCTTCAAGTACTTGACGCAATGACCAAGGGTCCATTCGAGCCAATTACTCAGGTTTCCCTTGAACTATTGACTTACAAGGTACTATTTTTAATTGCAATAACGTCTGCAAGAAGAATTTCTGAGTTGGCTGCCTTATCTGTAAGAGGGGATTTGTGTGTATTTCACGCTAACAGGGTAGTTCTGAGGTTGGACCCAACATTTGTACCAAAAGTTAACACTTATTTTCATAGGGCACAGGAGATTGTTTTGCCAAGTTTTTTTCAATCTCCAACTAATGAGGCTGAACAGAAGTGGCATCTCCTGGATGTTAGGAGAGCATTACTAGTTTACATTGAACGCACGAGTAGTTTCAGGCGAACAGAGGCACTATTCGTGTCCTTCAAACCCTCTTCCATGGGCAACAAAGTTTCCTCTGTCATGGTGGGACGCTGGCTTCGGGCCGCTATTGCTAAGGCATATGATAGTCTATCATTGCCTCTCCCTAGGGGTCTCACAGCACATTCAACCCGCAGTGCCGCCACTACTGCGGCATGGCATGGTCGGGCTACAATCGAGGAGGTATGCAAGGCGGCAACATGGTCAACGCTAACGCCATTTGTAAGGCATTATAAATTGGATATTTACGCCTCTGAGGAGGCAGAATTTGGCAGGCGTGTTTTACAGCAGGTGGTAAGGGATGCAAACCCTTCTATTTACTAATGAGTTGACCCACCCTGGGACGAAAATACTTTGGTATGTCCCATTCTTGGAGGCTAGCTCCGCCCAGTATGGAGAAAGGGCGTTGTATACTTACCTGAACACCCCTTCTCGTGGGGCGGAGCTAGCCTCCAAGTCCCTCCCTATGAATTATATAAAAGGTGTTGATGGTAATTATTATGTTTCTATGGTTAATGTGACATTAACGGTTATAACAGTATTGAACAAGTTTATGAAGTGTGATGAAGACACATGTTGAAAGTTATGTTGTTTTTAATAAAGTTGTTTAAATTTGGGAAAAGCACTCTGAGATTGACCTTCGTCCCTCGTAAAAGAGGGGGTGCTGAGGCAATGGGGGGGTCTTATTTATAGCTTTGGAATCTCGGTCCTGATTGGCTGGAGGGCAGATTTAACCCATTCTTGGAGGCTAGCTCTGCCCCACGAGAAGGGGCGTTCAGGTAAGTATACAACGCCCTTTTTATAGACGTGCAAACTGAATAAACTTGGTGTTTTATAAATAACTATGTGGATTTTTATTTGTTGCATCTCAATACCTCAACTTTCCAGTTTTCCAAAAATTTATGTTTCTCTTATTATAATTTATCGTACATCTTAATGTAACTTATCTTGATTTAACTTCACAGTTTATGTATAGATTTCAATGAAACTTACTACTGTGATTTCATTTATAAATATATACAGTATGCAGGGGTGAAATTCAGCAGGTTCTGACAGGTTCTGGAGAACCGGTAGTGGAAATTTTGAGTAGTTCGGAGAACCATCAAATACCACCTCTGGCTTGCCCCAGAGTGGGGTGGGAATGGAAATTTTGCAATATCCTTCCCCCAGGAGTGGGGAGGGAATGGGGATTTTGCAGTATCCTTCACCTGGAGTGGGGTGGGAATGGAGATTTTGCAGTATCTTTCTCCTGGAGTGGGGTAGGAATGGAGATTTTGCAGAATCCTTCCCCTGGAGTGGGGTGGAAATGGAGATTTTGCAGTATCCTTCCCCTGCCACGCCCACCAAGCCATGCCCACAGAACCGGTAGGGAAAATTTTTGAATTTCACCCCGATATACTGTGTATTTATAGTTTTATAGTTTTTATTGCTTTTAATGTTGTACTCCAGAGTTGCCTCGCACAAGATGGGCAGCAAGCAAGCAAGCAAGCAAGCAAGCAAGCAAGCAAGCAAGCAAGCAAGCAAGCAAGCAAGCAAGCAAACAAACAAACAAACAAACAAACAATGTTTTCATTTCATTTTGCTGACTCTTATATCTATAGTGCAGTGCTAAATACCATTCCTATATTACTATACTATACTGTCCATATTTTATTTTCACATCATCTTGGCATTTCGTCTATTCTCCACGTATTGACATCTTACTCTCCCCAAACTTTATTCAATATAATATCACTCTACCTAGGCTATTTGTGTCCTGCACATCCTTTTTTTAACTTCCTTACTGCTATTGCTCCACTTCATATTGCTTTATTATGTCCTTCCTGTCCACCACCATTCACTTGTTTGCTACTTCCACTGCCTCTCTGGTTGTTTCTCCTTCCAAGTTTTTGTGGACTGAGTCAATTGTTCTTGACAAGACAACAATTGACCATCTTCTCTTTTTAATATTCATACTTCTTCTATGGCCATTGTGAAAAGCTTTCTCCTTCTTAGCACTTGGTCATTGGACACCACTGTAGAATCTTCTCACCATTCTCCCTTCTCAACATTATCATATTCTTAATTATTTTCAGGGGAATCATTAAACTTTGGGGAATGATGGAAACATTTGGAATTTTGAAAGCATGTCATATATTACAAAACATGAGATATGAAATAGAAGTTGTCATCTTAGTGACTGAATAGGTAAATGATCATCAATATGCTTGGCTTTAATAGGAACTTGCAGCTCTTCCAAGGATATTCCAGTAAGCATTATCAATTGTCTTTCACTTCTTCCTTCAACTTTGCCAAGTACTTTTTTTAAAAAAAATCTAGTTTATCATCTGCTTGTATCACGGACATAAAATAATTAAATATTTGCTTTCTGTTCATTTCTTCAATGGAGCAACGACTGTCCAGGATTTATTATTTCAGTCTATAGACGCTAAATACATAATTCAAAAGCCCCTATCTTATTTCTCTTGTTCTTTTTCAGTGCCTAGCTTTCCATACATTATTACTGGAAAGACCACTGGTTTAATGATTTTGATTCTTAGTTTTCAAATCTTTTTGTCCATCATAATGTCCATATTTGTTGCTGTTGTCTTCCTTACTTCCTGCACACAATGGCCATTTTGTCAATTTTTGTTTAAAAAATGTTTCTACAAAAGAATTATAGTAGAATAGTATAGTAAATTAATGACTACATAGTGATTAAAATAAACAAAAAGAGAGTAGAAAAAGGAAAGAAGTATCTACATAATATTAAAATAAAAGGAGCAGTTTGACATAATGGTTAAGACATCAGGTTAGAAACCAGGAGATGGTGAATTGTAGTCCTGCCTTTGGCTCAAAGCCTGCTAGGTTACCTTGGCTTAAACGGCCTAGTAATTTTCTCTCATACCTAGGAAGGAGGCAATGACAAATCACTTTTGAAAATTCTTGCCAAGAAAACCACAGGAATTTTCCTGGCATGTTTGAGAATCAGACAAGATTGAATGGAAAGTCAATTGTTAAGCAATATTGAATTGATATCACATAAAAATACCCTATCTCCTCATTTTATAAGTTGAAAATAGAGACTTTTCTAATATTTAAAAATGTTCTTTTACAATTCACTTTTAGCTATTCTGAGCTTAAGGAAAAAATTCATGATTTTCACATCTTTGCTAGCAAATACAGTACATTAAGATAGGGTTGACAATAAGACACTGTTAGTATTTTCTACTAACTTTCTATTTTACTTTCATGATGAATCTTTGAATGCCTTATTATGTAATGTAATCACTTCAAATAATGTTGAAATGTGATGCTAGTGTTTAGTGAAAACACAATTTACTATATATAAATGCTCATTATGAGACTTGAGAATTTAATTTAATTTAATTTGGGTGGGTGAAGGTTGAGTGTATAATGATGTTTTGACATGGAAAAAATGTCCAGGATACCAGCACATTTAGTGACTTATTTTTATTTTACTGTTTAATAAAATACATGACATCCTTCAAAGGATATCAAGGCATTCACCTATCTGAACTTAATGAATACAAAGCACCAGGATCTGATGGATTACACCCCAGAGTCCTAAAAGAACTAGCAGAAGTCATTTCGGAACCACTGCACCACATCTTCCACAAATCCTGGAACACAGGGGAACTCCCTGAGGAATGGAAAAGAGCTGATGTGGTTCCCATCTACAAAAAAGGTAAAAAAACAGACCCAGGAAACTACAGACCAATCAGCCTAACATCAATACCTGGGAAAATACTGGAAAAAATAATTAAAAACCAGATCTCCCATCATCTAAAAACAAACCAAGTAATAACCAACAGCCAACATGGATTTGTTAAGAACAAGTCATGCCAAACCAACCTCATTTTATTTTTCAACACTGTGACCAAATTAGTAGACCAGCGAAATGCAGTAGACATCATATACCTGGACTTCAGCAAAGCATTTGACAAAGTAGACCACAACCTACTTCTTCATAAGCTAGAAAAAAGCGGGATAGACAGCTACACAACCAGATGGATTAACAACTGGCTGACCAACCGTACCCAACGAGTAGTCCTCAATGGCTCTAAGTCCACATGGAGAGAAGTAAGCAGTGGCGTACCACAAGGTTCCGTCCTAGGCCCAGTACTCTTTAATATCTTCATAAATGACCTAGATGAGGGAATAGCAGGAGAACTAACCAAATTTGCAGACGATACCAAGCTGGCGGGAGTAGCAAACACCCCAGAGGACAGACTCAAAATCCAGAGGGACCTTGACAGACTCGAACACTGGGCCCAAACAAATAAAATGAAATTTAACACGGAGAAAAGTAAAATTCTACACCTAGGTAAGAAGAATCAAAAATACACATACAAACTGGGTGAAACCACACTCAATAGCAGCGATTGCGAGAGGGATCTTGGAGTCTTGGTAGACAGCCAACTAAATATGAGCCAGCAGTGTGCAGCAGCAGCCAAAAAGGCCAACGCAGTCCTGAGCTGCATAAATAGAGGGATACAATCAAGGACCAGAGAGGTACTAGTACCACTCTATAAAGCCTTGGTCAGACCACACCTAGAGTACTGCATCCAGTTTTGGTCACCACACTACAAAAAAGACATTGAAACCCTAGAGAAAGTGCAGAAGAGAGCAACCAGGATGATAAAGGGTCTGGAAAATAAAACATACAAAGAGCGGTTGCAGGAACTGAGCTTGGCCAGTCTGGCGAAGAGAAGGACCAGGGGTGACATGATAGCAGTGTTCCAATACTTGAGGGGATGCCACAGAGAGGAGGGGAGCAGGCTGTTCTCTATGGCACCAGAAAGCCACACAAGGAATAACGGATGGAAGTTGACCAAGGAGAGATTCAACCTGGAAGTGAGGAGAAACTTTCTGACGGTGAGAGCGATCAACCAGTGGAACAGATTGCCAGCGGAGGTTGTGAGAACCCCAACACTTGCAACCTTCAAGAGGAGACTGGACTGCCATCTGTCTCAAATGGTGTAGGAACTCCTGCTTGAGCAGGGGGTTGGACTAGATGACCTACAAGGTCCCTTCCAACTCTAATAATAAATCTAAAATTGTAAAGGCATTGTAAAGTATTCATTGTTTCTGGTTGGTTATCCTTAGGTAATTGACTTTGATTTGTAAAATCCAATCTGGGTCAATCACTGGGACCAGAGGTTTAGTCTTCTGAGCTTTCGGACTTATGGTGGAGTTCATCCCAGTGGTGAAATCTAAAAAATTTCCATACCGGTCCTGTGGGCATGGTTTGGTGGGTGTGGTTTGGTGGGTGTGGCTTGGTCATGTGACTGGGTGGGCATGGCCAACTCAATGTCACTCACATCAAGGGGTGTCTCGCCTGGCCATTTCTTGTCACACCCAGCCTCAACTTATCTATAGTTCTGTAAAAATGTTGTTCACCTTTTTTTGACTTTATTAACTACATACTATAGATCAGGGGTCCTCAAACTTTTTAAACAGGGGGCCGATTCATGGTCCCTCAGCCTGTTGGAGGGCCGGACCTGGTGGGCAGGCATGGCTAGGTGGTCATGTGGCTGGGTGGTCATGGCTGAGTGGTCATGTGATTGGGTGGGCGTGGCCAATTTAGCAGTCCATTTTGCCTTTGTCCTTCATAAGCTGTATTTGCTCAACCCAAGGAATCTATTTAAGAACGCCCCCCAAAAGGAAAAAAAGTGCAAACTTTCTTGCCATTTGCCTAACTTCAATACAGCAGCAGCTTCAGGCTCCTTAAAATAGGTCATTAAAAAAAAGAATAAAACAAACAGGATTTCCTTCAAAATAACTCCTGATCATATGTTTCAGATGACCACACAATAAACCAGACTGAGAACTGCACCAATTAAGACTGTAACTAAAACCCATTTGTCAATCCATTTTTCAGTTTTAATATTTTGTCTTTTCTCGCTTGCCCAACCAGTCAGTCATAAGTCCACTGTTCTTTGAAGATCCTGCACTCAGAGTCAATTTTTCTTTTCTTTGACATGTTTCCTAGGGATTCAAAATTGCTATTAGTAAGTTACCAATAAATACAGAGCTACAAAAAATAGGGATCACTACAGAACGGAAGTAATGACAGGCTGAGAGAAGCTGCTCCCCTCCCTTCTCCTCTCTATGGGCCCAAATGTGGTTCCTTCCCCTTTTGTTCCAGGCAAAGGCTTCACAGCGCTGCAAGCAAAGAGTTAAAAATTAAAGTTCTGCAAACACCCCACCCCCAGAGCTCAAACCACACTCTCACACACCTCCTCCCTCCCACCTAGGATTGAGGCAGCTTCTCAAAAACCCCGGAAGAGTTCAAAGCACTCTCTCCTCCCTCCCTCCCTCCCTCCCTCCCTCCCCCCCTCCCCCCCTCTCTCTCTCTCTCACACACACACACACTCCTCCTTCCCACCTAGGATTGAGGCAGCTTCTCAAAAACCCCTGAAGAGTTCAAAGTTCAAAGCTCTAACCTTGTGCATCAGTCCACTATCAGTCCACCGGCCAGTATAACCCCTCTGCCAGCTCATCCCCGCCCACCCAGCTCGTGCCCTTCAGCCTTACCTTTGCAAGATGTGGTCAGCAGAAGTGCGTGGGCAGCAATGAGCTAAAGTTCACAGAAGTGCGGCTGCAATCTGCAAGGTATTATAGGCAATGAGGGCAACAGGGAAAAGCCAGCCTTGCAAAGAGTGGCTGGGAGGTGAGGGGCGGGGCTTAATCCCACCACTGGGCGGGCTGGATAGAGTGTGTCATAGGGCTGCATGTGTCCCGTGGGCCATAGTTTGAGGATCCCTGCTATAGATGTACTTTCATGGACCACTGAAAGGAGGAAATGGCTCACATGCTTTGCCCAAGAGTGTGATAGGCAACAGGCTTTTAAGGGGCTGCCACAAAGAAGGAGGGGCAATGTATTTTCCAAAGAAACAAAAGGCAAAACAAGAAGCAATGGATGGAAACTGAACAAAGAGAGAAGCAACCTAAAACTATGGAGTAACTTCCTGACAGTGAGAACAATTAACCAGTGGAACTGTTTGTCTCCAGAAGTTCTGGATGCTTGATCACTGGAGGTTTTTAAGAAAAGACTGGACAGCCATTTCTCTGAAATGGTATAGGGTCCCCTCCAAAGTCCCTTCTAAGTGTTATTGCAGTAGACATAATATACCTGGACTTCAGCAAAGCATTTGACAAAGTAGACCACAACCTACTTCTTCATAAGCTAGAAAAAAGCGGGATAGACAGCTACACAACCAGATGGATTAACAACTGGCTGACCAACCGTACCCAGCGAATAATCCTCAATGGCTCTAGGTCCGCATGGAGAGAAGTAAGCAGTGGGGTACCACAAGGATCCATCCTAGGCCCAGTACTCTTTAACATCTCCATAAATGACCTAGATGAGGGAATAGCAGGAGAACTAACCAAATTTGCAGATGATACCAAGCTGGCGGGTGTAGCAAACACCCAGTGGACAGACTCAAAATCCAGAGGGACCTCGACAGACTCGAACACTGGGCCCAAACCAATAAAATGAAATTTAACACGGAGAAAAGTAAAATTCTGCACCTAGGTAAGAAGAATCAAAAATACACATACAAACTGGGCGAAACCACACTCAATAGCAGCGATTGCAAGAGGGATCTTGGAGTCTTGGTAGACAGCCAACTAAATATGAGCCAGCAGTGTGCAGCAGCAGCCAAAAAGGCCAACACAGTCCTGAGCTGCATAAATAGAGGGATACAATCAAGGACCAGAGAGGTACTAGTACCATTCTATAAAGCCTTGGTCAGACCACATCTAGAGTACTGCATCCAGTTTTGGTCACCACACTACAAAAAAGACATTGAAACTCTAGAGAAAGTGCAGAAGAGATCAACCAGGATGATAAAGGGTCTGGAAAATAAAACATGCAAAGAGCGGTTGCAGGAACTGAGCTTGGACAGTCTGGCGAAGAGAAGGACCAGGGGTGACATGATAGCAATATTCCAATACTTGAGGGGATGCCACAGAGAGGAGGGGGTCAGGCTGTTCTCTATGGCACCAGAAAGCCACACAAGGAATAATGGATGGAAGCTGATCAAGGAGAGATTCAACCTGGAAGTGAGGAGAAACTTTCTGACGGTGAGAGCGATCAACCAGTGGAACAGATTGCCAGCGGAGGTTGTGAGAACCCCAACACTTGCAACCTTCAAGAGGAGACTGGACTGCCATCTGTCTCAAATGGTGTAGGAACTCCTGCTTGAGCAGGGGGTTGGACTAGATGACCTACAAGGTCCCTTCCAACTCTAATAATAAATCTAAAAAATCTAAAATTCTGTTACTGACACCTTTCCCAGGCCCTCCACTCAGATCCAAAATGTGGCTGTGATAGTTGATCAGAGCTCCTCTGTTGTTGTTTTTTTTGAAAAAAGTTTTTTATTTTTCTCCACCTTAAAAAAACATTTCATAACAACATATATACCTTCAATAGATAAACATATATTTATGTCTCTTAAATAAGAATAATAGAGTATCCTAAATCACATTTCAAATTTCTAATTTTTCAGCCTGTCTAAAGAAAACAAAAGTATAAATTCAATAGCTAATTTTTAATTTAATAAAAGACAGACTAAGCAATTTTTCTCACTTTCCAATTCTAATATTCATATCCTTAAAAATTAAATGTTAATTTCTATTCTTAATCTATTCTAAATTTCTGGTATATATACATATTTATCTAATGCTGCCTCCTTTTCTCTTTTTGTCATCCGAGTTACCACAGTCATATTTCTCATTTCTCTATCTCTTTTATATTAAATTTACATTGAGTAATTTATCTATCTTCTTTTTCAACCCATTCATAAAATTTTCCCCAAACTTTATAAAATTTTCCCCAAACTTTATAAAACTCCGAGTCTTCTTTATCTTTAATTTTCATTGTAAGTCTATTCATTTCTGCACAGTCCATTATCTTTCTTAATACTTCTCGTTCTGTTGGTATTCTATTCAACTTCCAATTTTGTGCATATACAATTCTAGTGGCAGTCACTAGTGGCAGTCAAGATAGGGGGAGGAGCCACGACGGAGATGGTCGGAGGAAAATCTAACTCCGCAAAAGACCTGAGCTATCCCTGGACGCTTCGCTCAAAGGAGACCACCCCCCAGAGTTTCTTTCTCTCTGGGTGAAAGTAGACTATACCAGGCACCCGAGGGTTGTGGCGGAACAACTAGCCACCCGCGGAGAGTGCCGTTTCTGCTTGTTTTTGCTTCTTCTTGTGACTGATACCCTGCGGAGACGGCCGCCCATTTTGGGAACGGCAGGGACGTCGTGAGGGCCAATTTTTTTTCCGACCTGACGAAAGGTTTGGAGGATTATTGATCGAACTGAGGATGGGGCGGAGCTGTCATAAATTTAAGGGGGGGACGGCAAGCGGCTTGGGGGAGATGGTAAACTCGGACAGTGGGCCAATTATCGGCGGCTTGAATTTCGTGGTGCCGCACTTCGAGGAAATCAGCTGCTGGGCGTGTGAGACCTGGCTCGGCTTCCCACCTGCTCGGCCTCCCAACTGCAGTGAGAGAGATCGATTACGATCTCAGGAGAAAGACCTTGCCCAGCTAATGCCCAGCCTATGCCTCTGCGGCAAGCCAATGATGAATCGGTGAACGGATCGCTGGGAGCTGGGCTTGTACCCGTGATTCGGAGCTGCAACCGCTGCCCCCCCAAGACTGACTACAGAGAACACCGCTATTATTATCCTTACAGCGGTGGCATATTTGGGGAATTAGCTTTAACCTGTGGTTACCGGAAGATGACTCATGGAGTGCTACTGTTTTCGCCGCCATTAACACTAGTCATCATGGTTTCTGGCTGGAGGAGCCCCCCTGCTGGTAGAGCTTGTCTGCATACTGAGGGGAGGGGGATTCCAGACTCTCAAAGAACTTCAAGCAGGGGATACTTTCTCCGACCCCTGTTCTATGGACTCCCCGAAAAAAAATTGTTATTATGCTAGGAGAAATGGGAAATGTGTATGTATTTTAAGAACTACTCTAAGAACTTGCCTCCCCAGCACACCCTTTCCTTGATGAACCTGCCTTCTTTTTAGAACTTTTTAGAATTTTTTAAATTGTATCCTCCTCCTCCGAGGTACATGATGGGTATGATTGTATATGGGAAAGAGTGAGATGGGTGCTTGTGTATTAGAATGAGTGTAAAAATGGAAAAGCTGGGGACTGAGATTCCATCCGTCCCCCCCCCCGCTGAGTGTAGAAACAGAAGTGGGGTGGGGTGGGGCTCGGCTACCCTGTCTTGTGAGAATGGCATGTATGGCCTGCAGAGAGGGAGGGGGACCAGCGGGGGAGGGGAGGGGGTCTCTGGAGGGGACGAGAGCCGGAACATCTCGGTCATAATGGGAAGAGGCAGATATGGCGGGAGCAGAGGGGCGGGCCGCTCTCGGGGAATAAGACCTCGCTGTCTACAAGCGATCCCTTGTTCCGGCCCCTCCGATCCGGTTCCATCTTGCTCAACCCGAATACCTGGCAACCAGGGTTTTCAGGGCCCTGGGCTCAGGATGCTGCTGCTTAACGCCAGGTCAATCATCAACAAAGCCCCCCTGATACGTGATTTAATCACAGAGGAGGGGGCAGACCTGGTTTGTGTAACTGAGACCTGGCTGGGCCAGGAGGGGGGAGTAGCTCTCTCCGAGATATGCCCAGATGGATTCTCAGTGCAGCATCATTCCCGACCCCAGGGAAGGGGGGGAGGAGTGGCAATAATAACACGCGGAAATATACATCCTCATAGGATCCCTGCCCCGGAGATTGTTGGGTGTGAGACGCTCCTTCTGAAGTTGGACTTAGGGGTACAGGTGGGCCTTTTCTTAACGTACCTGCCTCCCAGCTACGTAAGTAAGGCCCTGCCTGAGCTGCTTGAGGCAGTAGCCAACTTGGCAGTTGAGTTCCCTAGGCTTATGGTGCTGGGGGACTTCAACTTGCCTTCTGCTGGCGAAACCTCTGGGGTAGCTCAGGAGTTCATGGATTCCATGACAACCATGGACCTGACCCAAGTAATCCAGGGTCCGACTCATGAGGGTGGTCACACGCTCGACCTAGTGTTTCTTTCGGGGCAGTGGAGAGATTATCTGAAGATAAGGGACATAGTCATCACCCCACTGTCATGGTCAGATCATTTCCTACTGAGGTTGGATTTCGCAGCCCCATTCCTCCCCCGCAGGGAGGCGGGACCGACTAGGTGGTTCCGCCCCAGGCGCCTAATGGAGCCGGAAGGATTCCAGAGGGAACTTGGGGAAATACCTGAAACCCTGGTACACAATTCGGCTGATTCCCTGGTGGCCACTTGGAACACCGCAGCATCAGGGGCTTTAGACCGAATTGCGCCTAAGCGACCTCTCCACGGCAGTGGATCCCGGAAAGCTCCCTGGTTTACCGAGGAGCTCTGGGAGATGAAACGCCAGAAGAGACGTCTGGAGCGCCGCTGGAGGGCCAGCAAAACCGAATCTGACCGAACACTATTAAGAATTTACATCAGATCTTACTTAGTGGTGATAAGGGTGGCAAAACGAACCTATTTTTCCGCTCTTATTGCGTCCGCAGATTCTCGCCCAGCCGCCTTGTTTAGGGTGACTCGCTCCCTCCTTGCCAAGAGTCCATGGAGTTGGACTGGGCAGAGTCCATGGAGAGTTGACAGGGGCAAGTCTTAGTCCACCATTATGGGAAGAGTTTGGGCCTGTTTCTACCGAGGATGTGGACAGAGCTGTGGGGGCGATGTACCTCCACCTGTTTATTGGACTCGTGCCCCTCCTGGTTGGTCTCAGCCAGCAGGGAGGTGGCACGTGGCTGGATCCAGGCGGTGGTCACCACTTCTCTGAGGGAGGGATCCGTACCACAGTCGTTAAAAGCTGCGGTGGTGAGACCCCTCCTGAAGAAGCCTTCCCTGGATCCAGCTGATTTGAAGAACTATCGTCCAGTCTCCAACTTACCTTTTTTAAGGAAAGTTGTGGAGAAGGTGGTGGTTACTCAGCTTCTACGACTTCTGGATGAAACAGATCATCTAGATCCTTATCAGTCGGGTTTCAGGCGCGGCTACAGTACAGAAACTGCCTTGGTCGCACTGATGGATGATCTCTGGCGGGCCCGGGATAGGGGGAATTCCTCCATCCTGGTGCTACTTGACCACTCAGCGGCTTTCGACCATGGTATCCTTCTGCATCGTCTCGGTGAGTTGGGAGTGGGAGGCACCGTTTTGTGGTGGTTCTCCTCTTATCTCGCCGATAGGATGCAGTCGGTGTTAACAGGAGGGCAGAGATCGTCCCCTAGGCCCCTGTTATGCGGGGTGCCCCAGGGGTCGGTTCTCTCGCCCATCCTGTTCAACATTTACATGAAACCGCTGGGGGAGATCATCCGCAGACATGGGGTGTGTTTTCACCAGTACGCTGATGACACCCAGCTGTACATCACCATCCCATATGACTTCAGTGAGGCAGTTGATGTAATGTGCCGGTGCCTGGACGACGTTAGGCTCTGGATGGGGAGGAACAGACTCAGACTTAATCCCGACAAGACTGAGTGGCTTTGGATATTGCCTCCTAAGGACTATGACAACTGTCCCTCCTTGGCTTTCGAGGGAACGAAACTGACCCCCTCGGACCAGGCCCGCAACTTGGGGGTCCTCCTAGATCCACAGCTAAAATTGAATCATCATCTTTCTGCTGTGGCTAGGGGGGCCTTTACACAGGTTCGCCTGGTGCACCAGTTGCGGCCATACTTGGAGAAGGAGGCTCTACTCACGGTCAGTCATGCCCTTGTCACCTCCTGTTTGGACTACTGCAATGCGCTCTACATGGGGCTACCCTTGAAGAGTATCCGGAGACTTCAGTTGGTGCAAAATGCGGCTGCGCATCCTGTGGTGGGTGTGCCTAGGTACACCCACGTGACACCCATACTCCGCCAGCTGCATTGGTTGCCCATCGGTCTCCGGGTCCAATTCAAGGTGTTGATCACCATCTTTAAAGTCCTTCATGGCTTAGGACCAGGTTATCGCATTCTGCCTCACACTTCCCTCCGACCGGTTAGGGCCCACAGAGTTGGCCTCCTCCAGGTCCCGTCGGACAAGCAATGTCGGCTGGCGGGCCCTAGGGGGAGAGCCTTCTCTGTGGCAGGCCCCGTGCTCTGGAACCAACTCCCCCCAGAGACCCGAACCATCCCCACCCTGCTGGCCTTCCGAAAAGCCGTTAAGACATGGCTTTTCCTGCAGGCTGGGGGTAGAGCCTAATTCCACCTGAGCTCACCCCCAAGTATGTATTGTTGTTGTATGGTTTTTGGATGGTTTTAATATTGTGTTTTTTTTAATTTTTATATTTGATTTTAATTAATATTTATAGTTGGTTATTCTTGTATTTCTTCCTGTTGTACGCCGCCCTGAGTCCTTCGGGAGTTGGGCAGCATATAAGAAAACATAAATAAATAAATAAATAAATAAATAAATAAATAAATAAATAAATAAATAAATAAATAAATAAATAAATAAATAAATAAATAAATAAATAAATAAATAAATATGTGAACAATTAAGTTTATTTCTTCTTTGTTAAATTTTTCTGGCAATATGCCTAATAAAAATATTTCAGGTTTTAGATCAATACTTTGCTTTAAAATCTTTTCAATCCATATTCAAACTCCTGTCCAATATTTTTTGGCTTCCGTGCAAGTCCACCACATATGATAAAAGGAACCAGGTATATAATTACATTTCCAACAGTTCAGCGATTTATCCTTAAACATTTTTGCTAATCTCTCTGGAGACATATGCCATCTATAAAACACCTTATACATATTTTCTTTAAAAGCTGTTGCCATTGTCATTTTATAGTTCCTTTCCCATAGTTGCTGCCACATATCCCTATCTATTGTATGTCCTATATGTCTCATCCATTTTATCATCATTTCTTTTACTTGTTCAAATTCTAGTTCAATAGAGAGCAAATAGTTATATATTTTCTTTATCAGTTTTTCATCCGTTCCTGTTAATATTTCATCTAGTTCTGTTTTTTCCAAATTAATTCCTTCTACTTTACTATCCTTTTCAAATCTTGCTTGTAATTGCATCCTCAAGTATCAGTCCATTTTTATACCCTGATTTTCTAGTTCTGTTGCGGATTTCAGCTTATCTGTCTTTAACAAAATATCATATCTCGGAATATTATTCCAGTCTATTCGACTTGGGTGTATCAAAGTCTCTATTGTCTATATCAGTGGTTCCCAAAGTGGGCGGTACCGCCCCTGGGGGGCGGTGGGAACCCTTAGGGGGGCAGTAAGAGGTAAGGGTGGTGGCAGGGGGTGCTAAAAGGGGCCAGGGGGGCAGCAGGTGGTTCACCGGTCCTTTCCCCGCGCCACCACCCATGTCCACACAATCACCCGGGAGCGGCAGGGTCGGAAAAGGTGAGGAGGCTCTGCAGAGCGGTGGCGGGCAAAGGTGCGAATCAGCAGGAGGAGAGCACTCTGAGCATGACACAGTGACAAGGGAAGCCAAACGCTCCCGAAGCTGCTTGGGCGAGCACTTGCAGACCCGCGGGGAGGCCCCGCCTGGAATCTGCGCGTGCGCGGACTTTCCCGCCCAGCGTACCTGTCACCTAGCAACCCGGCGCATGTGATTTGGTGGGCTCCCCTCCGGCATGGTGCACCTGCGGATCTCGGCCCAGCTGCCCCCTGACATCGACCCCACCAAGACGTCCATGGCCTTCGGCCACTGAGGCCTCCCCAAGCTCAACGAAGAGCTGCAGCACCCCAAGCTGCTGACGCGGCAACGGGCCTGATGGTGCTCTGCGACCTGGTGCACGACCCGGAGAACGCTTACCAAGCCATCAGCCTGGGTGAGAGGCAGCAGTGGGCTGGCCATGGCTAGCAGGAGGGAAGGGAAGGGAGGGAAGAAGGAAAGAAAGAAAGAAAGAAAGAAAGAAAGAAAGAAAGAAAGAAAGAAAGAAAGAAAGAAAGAAAGAAAGAAAGAAAGAAAGAAAGAAAGAAAGAGGGAGGGAGGGAGGGAGGAAGGAAGGAAGACAGACAGACAGAAAGAAAGAAAAGGCCAGCTGGCCCATTCCGGAGCCGGGGTCGGCCGGCCAGATCTTTTCCTGGGGAAGAAGAGGCTTCGTCTTCGCAAAGGAATGAAGGAAGGGCCAGAGAGGCATTTTTTGCAAAAACGAAGACATTAAAGTGCAGAGCCGAGGAAACAGCCAGGATTTGTTCCTCTTCCCCCCTCCGCCCCTCCACTTCTTCCACCCGGGCCTCGCTTCGAAGCCTGGTTGTGCATCTCGGTGTGTGTGTGTGTGCGCGCACATGCGCGCATGCATGCGTGCGTGTGCAGCAATCCACGCATGCTTGCAGGCAGCGCGTGAGCAAATCCTGAACCCTGGACGGGCTGCAGCCAGGGCTGGCTCGATGGAGCGACCTTGTAGCCCCAGTGGCAAATGACTGCATGACTGCATGACTGAATATTCAGGCATGCCTCATCTTCGCGAGCAGCCCACACCCTCTCTGGCTAATCTCCGGGCAGCCTGGCTCTGCCCCAGCGCCACTCGGTGCTTCTCGGCGCTGGAGGAAAGCTCAGGAATTCCTGGCCCTGCGCTTCCCCACCGCCGCTGGCTCCAGGAGGAGGAGGAAAAGGAGGAGGAGGAGGATATGGCTCTGGAGGCACAGAGCTCTTCCCCGCGGCGGCTGCCTCTGCTTGCAGTTTTAATTCTTCAATGAAACTGCCCTGGTCAGACACTTCTGCCTGGAAGAGAAATGGTGGGCGAACATAGTCAAGGCATGCCAGAGATATAGTTCCCCCGAGGCAGACAAGCCTTTCCCTCGGTACCAGGGGCATCCAGCTGTATTTCTAGAACTGACAGCCTGCAATGGCTGGCCCCAGCATCTGGAACAGCCTCAAGTCAGTCCTGAAGAAAAACAATGATTCCTTGTTTCTGAACGACAAAATAAAAAAAAGAAAGAAAGAAAGAGAAAGAAAGAAAGATAGTAGGAAGGAAGGAAGATAGGCAGAAAAAGAAAGGAGGGAGGGAAGGGAAGGGAGGGAAGAAGCAAAGAAAAAGGAAAGAAACAAAGAAGGGAGGGAGGGAGGAAGAAAGATGGTAGGAAGGAAGGAAGACAGAAAGAAAGAAAGAAAGAAAAAGATGGTAGGAAGGAAGACAGACAGACAGAAAGAAAAGATGGTAGGAAGGAAGGCAGACAGAAAGAAAAGAAAGAAAGAAAAAAAAAGAAAGATGGTAGGAAGGAAGACAGAAAGAAAAAGAAAGAAAGAAGGGGGAAGGGAGAGAAGAAAGAAAGAATGAAAGAAAGACTTATGACCACAGTTGAGCCTAACATTTTGGTTGCTAAGCAAGAGCGTTGTTAAGTAAGTTTCACCACATTTTACAAGTTGGCCATGCCCACCCGGTCACCTGACCACTAAGCCATGCCCACCTGAGGGGGTGGGGGTGGGGCGGTGAGGATGAGTTTATAGCACCAAGGGGGCAGTGGATTGAAAAAGTTTGGGAACCACTGGTCTATATCCAATAAGGTATTTTTGAGTAATGTTTAGTCTTTATTTTTTCCCAAATTAAAAATGAGTTCCTTATACTATGTCTCTGGAAATAGCCATGTATCTTATTTCCTCCATACCAGATAAATGCGTGCCATCCAATTTGTAGGTCATGCCCTTCTAGTATTAAGAGTCTTTTATTTCTAAGCAGAATCTATTCCTTAATCCATGTCATTGCTGTTGCTTGATAGTACAACTCCCAATTAGGGAGACCCAAACCACCTCTTATTCTTGCATCTTGTAACATTTTCAAACTGATCCTCAGTCTTTTCCCTTGCCAGATAAATTTCATTGTTATTTTATTAATCTCATTGAATTTTTTTTTCTATTTTTATTGGTATCGTCGCGAAAAGAAAAAGTAAACGTGGTAATATATTCATCTTGATTAATGCAATTCTGCCCATTAATTATAACTGAAGATTCTTCCATTTTTCCAAATCCTTCTCAATCTGTTTTTTAAGTTTTAAGTAGTTATCTTCCTTAAGTGTTAAACATCTTGCTGATAATTGGATCCCCAAATATCTTACTTTTTTTACTATTTACAGTACGGAAACGGCTTTGGTCACCCTGATGGATGATCTCTGGCGAGCCCGGGATGGGGGTCACTCCTCTATCCTGCTGCTACTTGACCTCTCAGCGGCCTTCGATACCATTGACCATGGTATCCTTCTGCGTTGTCTCGGAGAGGTGGGGGTGGGCGGCACTGTTTTGCAGTGGTTCTCCTCCTTCCTCTCTGACAGGACAGTCAGTGTTGACAGGGGGGCAGAGGTCGAGCCCTAGGCCCCTACTATGTGGGGTGCCGCAGGGCTCGGTCCTCTCACCCATCCTGTTTAATATCTACATGAAGCCACTGGGTGAGATCATCCGACGACACGGGGTGAGGTATCAGCAATATGCTGATGATACCCAGTTGTACATCTCCACCCTGTCTCAATTCAGGGAAGCCGTAGACGTAATGGGCTGCTGCCTGGATGATGTTAGGGTCTGGATGGGGAAGAACTGGCTAAAACGTAACCCTGACAAGACTGAGTGGCTGTGGATATTGCCTCCTAAGGACTCGACCGACTGTCCCTCCTTGGTTCTTGGGGGGGAGAAATTAGCTCCCTCAGAACGGGTCCGCAATTTGGGTATTCTCCTAGACCCACAGCTAAAATTGGAACAACATCTTTAAGCTGTGGCTAGGGGGACCTTTGCACAAGTACGTCTTGTGCACCAATTGCAACCCTTCTTGGAGAAGGAGGCACTTCTCACAGTCACTCATGCCCTCATCACCTCACGGCTGGATTACTGTAATGCGCTCTACATGGGGCTACCCTTGAAGAGTGTCCGGCGACTGCAATTGGTGCAAAATGTAGCTGCGCGAGCTGTGGTGGGTGTACCCAGATGCACCCATGTAACACCGATCCTCCGCCAGCTGCATTGGCTGCCCATTAGTCTCTGGATCCAATTTAAGGTGTTGGTCGTTACCTTTAAAGCCCTACATGGCTCAGGGCCAGGTTACCTTTGGGACCGCATCCTGCCGCATACCTCCCTACGACCGGTCAGGGCCCACAGAGTCGGCCTCCTCCAGGTCCCGTCGACCAAACAATGCCGGCTGGTGGGGCTGAGGGGGAGGGCCTTCTCTGTGGGAGCTCTCCCCTGTGGAACCAGCTTCCCCCGGAGATCAGGACCATCCCCACCCTACTGGCCTTCTGGAAAGCGATAAAACTTGGCTCTTCCTGGCTTCCGGTTCCGGCTCCGATGGCGTTGCTGGTGCTCCTCGCAGGGCGTCCTTCTGACTTTCTGTAAAAGCCGCCAGAACAGCTGTCTGGCAGCTTGAAAATCTCTCCCCGGGCGAAGGGGAGAGATGAGAGCGAGATAGGTGGGGTAGAGCCCCTCTAGCGCCCTAAAAGCCAACTTAGGGCGTGTAGGGAGAGGGCTCCCCAGGTAGCCTGTCTGCTGCTCCAGGAAGTTGGAAGCCTCCGCTTTAAAAGCGGAGCAAGATGCCGCGACCACCGCTGCTGCTGTAAAGGAAAGTACAATTATTTTAAATCTATAGAGAGCAGCCAGAGAAAGACAGGAGTCCAGGAGGGCATTAGTATGATCTTTAACTCCATTGCTGGATTTTATTTTGGAAGTAACAAAGTAGTTTAACAAGGAGTGGCAACAATATGGCGATTGGAGACGCTGGGTGTAGAAGAGAAAGTTATTTCCGCTTTGTTACCAGCCCTTTCCTCTGGAAATCTTTGATCTGAAGAATGATTTTCTCTTCTTTTTTCTTCTGAATTAAGCTATAGTTTTATAAAAGATAAAATTTAGCTGGCTTTGGACTTGGAAAGAATTTTTTTCAGTACATATCTGGGCTTTTTTTCCTCTCTTCTTTGTCTTTCTTTTTTTGAAAACATTGAAATGGCTTCTAAACTTGAAAAGACTGTAGTGAATAAAAGAACTGAGTACTCCTTTGATCATATTTTAAAGAAGCAATCTATGCCTGATTTAACATCATCAAAGTTTTTAACATCTGAGAGTTTTCTTAATACCTTGAAAGTCATGAAAAATGAGCTGATTTTAGAATTTAATTCAAAAATTGCTGAAATAGATAAGAAAATGCAGGCTGAAGATGAATTTACAACTGAGAGCGGATGTGGTGAAAGTTTGTAAAGGATTAGCAGTGAATATGGAGATTTTGGAGAAGGATTTGGAAAAAAATAAGCAAGGCTTGACAATTTTAGAGGAATACATAACCAAGGTTCAAAATGATATATTTGGAAACAGAGGTGATGATGTCCCAATTTAGAGAGATGAAATTTGCCATAAGAGTGAGGGGCTTGAAGGAGGAAAAATTTGAAAATTTGAAAGGAAGAATGACAGAGGCACTGGAGCAGGTGTCTGGATTGTCCAAAGATGAATTGGCTACGCAAATTGATAAGATATATAGAGTTAATTCTTGGTATGCAAAACAAAACCACTTGCCAAGGGACATTGTAATATACTTCACTACTAGAGCTCTGCGGAACAGAATTACACAGGCGACTTTTAAGAATAATCTTCAGGTAAACGGTCAAGAAATAAGGATATGGAAAGAAATTCCTTCCAAGATGCTTAAAGCTAGAAGAGAATATTCCTTCTTGGTTGAGGAACTAAAAACACAAAATTTACAATACAAATGGAATGCACCAACAGGAGTAATCGTGAAATTTTTGGGAAAAAGATATGGACTTAACACAATAAAGAAAGCTACAGAATTCTACATCAATGTTTTAAAGGCTGATATTTCTAAAATTCCAGTAGAAAGAAGCATGGAAATAGAGGAGGAGGAGAAGAAAGATCCAGATATACATGGTCAAGAGGAAATAATTCCAAAGATTCAAAGTGATTGGCAGAGCCAGATTGATGTTTGTGACGTGGAAAAAGAGACGGAGGATTGGGATCAGATGAGAGCTGAATCGATAGATTGGAAATGGCCAAAGGATAGATGGTATTGAAACTTATAGGATGGTTGGAAAGATGAATAAGATTGTAAACGTTTTTTTTTCTTATTTTTTTAATTAATATTGTTTTTTGATGGTATTTTCCTTTTAGATTATTTTATATGTATATATCATATATTTTGGAATCATAAATTTGATATAGTGTAATATTTTGTTATCAATATTTTGAGGATTTAGGGATTAAGTTCAAGGTCTTTGAGGCACAAGGGGTTGGTTTTTACTCTTTTTTATTATTATCACTATATACTTTATTATTATTATTATTATTATTATTATTATTATTATTATTATTATTATTATTATTATTATTATTATTATTATTATTATTATTATTATTATTATTATTATTATATAATATGTATTTTGAAGTCGATACCTCAAGGTATAGAAATATTGTTATTAATGTATATATTTTGGAATCATAAATTTGATATAGTGTAATATTTTGTTATCAATATTTTGAGGATTTAGGGATTAAGTTCAAGGTCTTTGAGGCATAAGGGGTGGTTCTTACTCTTTTTTATTATTATTATTATATATTTTTATTTTTATTTTTATTTTTATTTTTATTTTTATTTTTATTATTATTATTATTATTATTATTATTATTATTATTATTATTATTATTATTATTATTATTATTATTATTATTATTATTATTATTATTATTATTATTATTATTATACAATTGTATCACAGCGGCCAGTTGTTTCGCCGGATTTGGCATTGATTACTAGTCGAGCCCCACCCAGGGGCCTAGGAAGTCGTAATGTATTTTCGAAGTATATGTGCGGAACCGAGCAGTGCGGCTTTCTGCATTTGACTGATGGTGATTTTGTCAATTTTGAGCTGTTTTAAATGTAATTCCAGTGCTTTTGGGATAGCACCCAGTGTTCCAATCACTACTGGAATTACCACTGCTGGTTTGTGCCATAATCGTTGGATTTCAATTTTTAAGTCCTGGTATTTTGCAATTTTTTCGTGTTCCTTTTCATCGACCTTGCTATCTCCTGGTATTGCAATGTCAATTATAGTCACCTTGTTGTTCTCGACCAACGTGATGTCTGGTGTATTATGCGCCAGTACCTTGTCTGTTTGTATACGAAAATCCCACAAGATCTTGACCATCTGATTTTCAGTGACTTTTTCAGGCTTGTGTTCCCACCAGTTTGTAGCAGTATGGATGTTATAATTTTTGCATAAATTCCAGTGGATCATTTGTGCAACAGAGTTGTGTCGTAATTTGTAATCAGTCTGTGCGATTTTCTTGCAGCAGCTGAGCACATGGGCTACAGTTTCATCAGCTTCCTTGCATAATCTGCATTTAGCATCATTTGAAGATTTATCAATTTTGGCCTTTATGGCATTTGTACGAATTGCCTGTTCTTGTGCGGCCAGGATCAATGATTCTGTTTCTTTCTTTAAAGTACCAGATGTTAACCATAACCAAGTTTTTTCACTGTCCACTTTGTCTTTTATTTTTTCCAGAAATTGGCCATGTAATGCTTTATTTTGCCAACTCTCCATTCTTGATTTTATCACATTTTTTCTGTATTCTTGTTTCGTCTGTTGGACCTTCAGTAGATTTTTGTTCTTTACTTCAATTAATAGATGTTCTTGACTTTCTTTTAAATAATCCGCCAATGCATGCTTTTCTTCTTCAACTGTTTGCTTTACTTGTAGTAGTCCTCTGCCACCTGATTTTCTGGGCAGGTAAAGTCTATCAGTGTCACTACGTGGATGTAAACTGTAGTGCATTGTCATTAGTTTTCTGGTGTTTCGGTCCAAAATGTCCAAATCAGCTTGTGTCCAGTTAATTATACCAGCCGTGTATCTTATGACTGGTATTGCCCAGGTATTCATGGCCTTGATGGTGTTTCCACCATTTAATTTAGATTTCAAAATTTTCCTAACTCTGTTGGTGTACTCTCTTCTAATGATAGTTTTCACTTCTCCATGTCTGATGTTATCCAACTGCAGAATGCCCAGATATTTATAGGCTTCATTTTGATTGCATTTAATTAATTGGCCATTGGGCATTTCAATTCCGTCACATGTAGTGATTTTGCCCCTTTTCATAGATACAGTGGCACATTTTTCCATGCCAAACTGCATTGAGATATCTGTGCTGAATATTAGGACTGTGTTGGTCAGTGATTGGATTTCTATTTCTGACTTTCCATACAGTTTCAAATCATCCATATACAATAAATGTGAAATTTTTTCAGCGTCTTTGGCTATTTGGTATCCAAGTTTCATTTTTTTTAAGATTACTGATAGTGGGATCATTGCGATGATGAAGAGGAGGGGTGAAAGTGAATCTCCCTGAAAAATTCCTCTCTTGATATTAACCATTCCATAGTTCTCATTCCCTACTGCCAACACAGTTCTCCATTGTTTCATCGCTTTTTCAGTGAATGATGTAATATTTTTGCTGATGCCAATAGTTTCTAAGCATTTGATGATCCAGCTGTGTGGCAGTGAGTCGTACGCCTTTTTGTAATCAATCCAGACCATATTCAAGTTCGTTTTTCTGTTCTTACAGTTTTCTAGTATCATTTTGTCAATTAGGAGCTGATCTTTTGTGCCCCTGCTCCTTCTTTTGTTGCCTTTTTGCTCTACTGGCAAGATGTTATTTGTTTCCAAATAATCCATTATGTTATCTGCAATTATCCCGGTGAGTAATTTGAAGGTTGTTGGCAAGCATGTTATTGGTCTGTAGTTTCCAGGTGTTGTTCCTTTAGTTGCATCTTTCTGAATCAAGTATGTTTTTCCAGTTGTCAACCATTCATCAATTTGACCATTTTGTAGCATTTCGTTCAGTTGCTTGGCCAATATTGCATGCAAACTGGTCAGATATTTGAGCCAGAAACCATGTAATTGGTCATTTCCAGGTGATGTCCAGTTCTTTACTTTTTTTACTCGATTTTTGACCATCTCAGTTGTTATTTCTAATACTTGCATTTGCTTCTTGCCAACACTTTTCTCAAAGTCTTGTATCCACTTTGCTTCCTTATTGTAATCCTTTGCATTTTCCCACAGTTCTTTCCAGAATTCAACTGTGGCTTGCTTTTCTGGTTTTTCACTTTTGAAATTGTCATTTGCATTGAGGCTTTGGTAGAAACGTCTTTGATCTGATCGAAATTGCTGATTTTGCTTGTACTGAATGATTCTTGCATCATATCTTTCAATTTTTCTGGCTATTGCTGTTATTTGCTGTTTTACAATTTCAAGTGCTTCTTCAATTTTCCTTGTATCAAGCCTGTATCTTCTGGCTAATTGATCCATGATCTTGCTATTTTTTAGCCGTTGTTCATTCATATTTTTTAAATTGCTAGCATCTGTTCTGAGTTTTTTTATTTTTTGTTCCAGTCGAATTTTCCACTTTGGTTTTGATGCTTTTTCTGCCTTGCGACTAGGTGCTTTGTTTTTAAAACCTAGTTCATTAGTGACTATTGCAGCTGCACTGTACATTAACTGACTTGTTTCTAAGATGGATGCCGATTCAATTGTTGAAAGTACTGCATTAACCATTCTCATTATAGGTGCCAAGTTTTTGTTAGGCACAGTTTTTAATGATGGTAAACGTTGCCTTTCCTCATTAGACAGTACATGCTCCATGATTTTGTCCTTCAATTCCTTTTGTTTTTCAGTTAGTTCATCAATTGGTTCAATCATGACTGGTTCTGGTAGTGGTGCTATTACTTCTCCACTAACAGTTTCTTCTGTTGGAAGCTCCAGTGTGATGTCTTCAGTTGTTTTGTGAGTTTCTGTTGTTTCCACTGGTGGTGTTATTTTTTTAATTTGGCAATTTGTCTGAATTTTCTCAAGTTCAATTTCACTGAACACATTATTTCGTATAATAAATCGCCTTTGATCTGCTAGTCGTTGTTCGCTAACATTTGAATCTGGATATTGTTGTTTCCAAAGTTCATGCATTCGCTTCAAATAACCTCTTCTTTCTGGCTCTGAGTTGTAATAACAGGCCATTATGGCACGATTTTCATCTGCACTATATTTTTGTCGTTTTGTTGGCTGGTCCACTTGTAGCCCACTTGTCGACGGATGTCCAGGGACCTCAACATCCGCCGCGGCCCTTGTTAACACGCATGACGACCGATGCGGTATAGAATTTTTCTTCATTTCTTTCACCATGTTATATGGGTTGGCGAGTTTTTTTTATGAGGCCAGGTTGCCAACCTGACCCCAACCCTCCTCCTTTCTCATCCGGGCTTGGGACCGGCAACAGCGGAAATGGGGGGGGGGAAGCAATCTAACTGCCTGTTGATGGCAAAAGGCAGGATCAGGGATGGGGGGAAGCAATCTAACTGCCTGTTGATGGCAAAAGGCAGGATCAGGGATGGGGGGAAGCAATCTAACTGCCTGTTGATGGCAAAAGGCAGGATCAGGGATGGGGGGGAAGCAATCTAACTGCCTGTTGATGGCAAAAGGCAGGATCAGGGATGGGGGGGGAAGGAATCTAACTGCCTGTTGATGGCAAAAGGCAGGATCAGGGATGGGGGGGGAAGGAATCTAACTGCCTGTTGATGGCAAAAGGCAGGATCAGGGATGGGGGGGAAGCAATCTAACTGCCTGTTGATGGCAAAAGGCAGGATCAGGGATGGGGGGGAAGCAATCTAACTGCCTGTTGATGGCAAAAGGCAGGATCAGGGATGGGGGGAAGCAATCTAACTGCCTGTTGATGGCAAAAGGCAGGATCAGGGATGGGGGGAAGCAATCTAACTGCCTGTTGATGGCAGGCATTTTTTATTATTAATAATAATTAATTATTATTATTATTATTATTATTATATAATATATATTTTGAAGTCGATACCTCAAGGTATAGAAATATTGTTATTAATGTGTTTGATTTTATGATTTTATGTTTAGAAGAAATGTTATATATGTAATATCATGTTATTAATAAGTTGTTGGACTTTAGGTTTAAGTTTAAGGGTTTTGAAGTATAAGGGGTTAGTTTTTATTTATTTTTTCTTATCATTATTAATATATATATATATATATTATATTGGGAAGTTAATATTTTGATATATTGTAATAATATGTTATTAATATTGTTTGATTTTATGATTAAGTTTAGTTCTTGAGGTTCATCTTTGTTTTTCTTCTATTTTTGTTTTTCTTTTTTTCTTTCTTTTTTCTCTTTTATAATTATTAATATAGATTATGTAAAAGATAGAGGTTTAGAGATGTGAATTATAGTATGAGATTTTGTGTGATGTTTTTTTAATTGTTTACTTTCTTTTTAATTATTTATTTTCTTTATTTTTAATTATTTTTATCCTTCTTCCGATTATGTTTTGAATAGTTTAGAAAAATTCGGAGTTAAAAATTCCAAAAAATGGGGAAATTAAGAAGTTGTTTTAACTTAATTTAAATTTATTTTATTGAATATTATGCCCTGTACTTTCTCTGAGAAGTCCGGGGGGGGGGAAGGGAGTGGGTTGGGGGTAGGGGGATGGGGGGAAAGAAAAATGAAAAATGCTTGTACTTTGTACTTATAAAACTTTTTGAATTAAAAAACAACAACTTGGCTCTTCCGGCAGGCGGGGTGAAAGTGAGATCAAGTAGATTACATATGGGTCTCCCCTCTTGATTGTATATATGAGATACTCTTTTTAACTTTTGTATTTTGTATTTTTTAACTACTGTATTTGATATTGTATTTGATATTGTATTTTGTATTATAATGGAATCTACATGTTGTGAGCCGCCCAGAGTCCTCAGGGAGTTGGGCGGCATAGAAATCCATTAAATTAAATTAAATTAAATTAAATTAAATTAAATTAAATTAAATTAAATTAAATTAAATTAAATTAAATTAAATAATTAAATTAAATTAAATTAAATTAAATTAAATTAAATTAAATTAAATTAAATTAAATTAAATTAAATTAAATTAAATTAAATTAAATTAAATTAAATTAAATTAAATTATTAAATTAAATTAAATTAAATTTAATTAAATTAAATAATTAAATTAAATTAAATTAAATTAAATTAAATTAAATTAAATTATTTGTATATCTAAAACTTCTGTCAGTTCCATTTTTTGTTTTTCTGTCATATTTTTTACAATCATTTTCATCTTATCTTTTTTTATTTTCAATCCAGCCACCTCTCCATAGTTTTCAATTTGATATAAAAGTTTTGGTCCTGAGTTGAGTGGATCTTCGAGTATAAATGCTAAATCATCTGCAAATGCTTGTAGTTTATATTCTTCTTTTCTTATTTTAATTCCTGTAATCTCATTATCTTCCCTTATAGCCCTGTTTAATACTTCTAGTGTCAAAATGAATAACAATGGGGATAATGGGCATCCTTGCCTTGTTCCTTTAGTAATGTCTACTTTGTCAGTCATTTCCCCATTTATTATTATTCTTGCAATTTGCATACTATAAATTGCTTTTATAACACCAAGAAATCTTGCCCCAAAGTCCATATACTGCAATTGTCGATTCATAAACTGCCAATTTACATTATCAAATGCTTTCTGTGCATCCAAAAAAATTAACGCCATTTGCTTCTCAGGATGTTGCATATTGTCTCTTATCTGTCTTTTGGGAAGGAATCTGTTTTGATCAATATCAATAAATTCACTAAGAAATCTTAAGTCTGTTTGCTATTATTGATACAAATATTTTATAATCAACAGTCAGTAAAATATTTCTGCTTTGTTCACTGTATCTAATCTCAGTCTTTGTCCTTGCCAAACTAACATTATACCTTCTGGAACCAACCATCTAAAAGTCACTCCTCTTTCAATTAGTTTCTTAGTCAAAAAGCGGTATTCTCTTCTTAGATCTCTCACTCTTCTTGGTACTTGTTTTAAAACAGCAATCTCCTTCTCTTTGTATCTAAAAGTAGTGTTTCTCAACTTTTGTAACAATTCCATTCTAGGAGCCTTTTTAATAAATCTCACATGTACCTCTCTGGGAAGATTATGTTGCATCGCATATCTAGTATGTACTCAGTACACTTTTTGAAAATGTAAATAAAATTCAGATTTATCCATCTCTAAAGTTATGATTGTTATTTCTTGTCTTTTATCTGATGTCATCAATTCATTGACTTTTGTTTCATTGACTTCAACTTTCTTTTCAATTTTCTGTAGACGCTGTTCATTTTTCTCTATAATTCCTTTCATCTCTTTCATTTCCGCTGTCATTTGGCTTATGTTTTCATTCACTCCATCAAGTCTATTTTTAATATCTTCACGAAGAGTTAAGAACATATTTTTAACCTCTGCTGCATCCATTTTATCTCCAGAGTCATGTGGTGATGTCGGAGTTGTAGTTGCTGTACTTGTGGGATGATGTGGTGTCTTCCTCGTGGCCATTTTATAATCCACTCTGTAAATTTGTAATCCAATCAAAATGGGTATAGAAACCCGATGCCAAAATCAGCATCAAAAATAATTTTATAATCCACTCAGGATAGGCATAGAAACCCAATAGCAAAATTAAGGAAAAAAGAAAAAAAGTGATAATAGTTAAAATAAAAAAGAGAAGAAATAGAAAAATATATTTTAAAAATTATAATTCCAATAATTCCAATAATAATGAAAAAAGTTTAAACAAAGATAATAATAAAAACAGCCAATATATATATATGACAAAAAAGAATAAAAAATGAAAAAGGCAGAATACAATTATATAATATCCAAAATTCCCAATAATTTACTGTTCCAAAGTTAATCCAATAATTTACACAAAACAAACAAACAAACAAAAAACTAATAGTAACTTCAGGTTACTTTAGCCCTAATCCACAAAGTCAGAATAAAAGATTGTAAAAATATAGAAGTATAAAAAGAATAATAAAAGGAAAAAAAGAGAACACTATAATCCTTGGGAAAAGAACATCTGTTGAAAACAAAAAGCTTAGTATAGATAAATGAAGAGTACAAATGTAAAAACAACAAGACAGTCACTTGTTGATTCTAGACCAGATGTCTCTGTTTTGAGAAGCAGATAAACTCCAAGGTTAACTCAGTTTTCAAAGCTGTGACAATATTCAGTGCAACAGTTTATGATCAGAACTAAGTTAGTTGCTTTTCTATTAATACACAATCCTTAAAAGGGCTCTCCTGTAGGGACCCTGCATGGTCTAATTCAGTGGTCCCCAACCTTTCTGGCACCAGGGACTGGTTTCATGGAAGACAATTTTACCACAGACCTGTGTGTCTGTATGAGAGAGAGGGGGAGGGAGGGGGAGACAAGTATACAGTTTGGGAAAGAGGCACAGACAGAAGTGGTAAGTTAAATAGTGGGTGGGCCATGCATGGAGTAAAATAAGTGTGGGCCTGCCACCAGATGATTTTGATCCAGTCCAGATGAAAATCAGAATAAACACACAGGGAAGACTTCATTTTATTTATTTATTTATTTAGTGTTCTTATATGCCGCCCTACTCCCTAAGGACTCAGGGCAGCGTACAACATTTAGAGAACAACTAAACAATATAAAATTTAAAAACAGTATTAAAAAGAATTTTAAAAAACATATTCGCATTTTTCCGCCCTTATTGCGTCCGCCGACTCCCGCCCAGCCGCCCTGTTTAGGGTGACTCGCTCCCTTCTAGCCAAGGAGGGAGTTGAAGACCCCTTGCAGGGTAGAGCTGAGGAATTTTCTCAGTTTCTGGCGGACAAAGTCGTTCAGATTCGGACAGACCTGGACTCCATTTGGACAGGGCAAGCCGAGGTGCTGGGGGCGAGTCTTAGTCCTGTTATATGGGAGGAGTTTGAGCCTGTCACTCCTGATGATGTGGACAAGGCCATAGGAGCGATGAGCGCCTCCACTTGTTTATTGGACCCGTGTCCCTCCTGGCTGGTTTCGGCCAGCAGGGAGGTGACACGCGGCTGGCTCCAGGCGGTTGTGATCGCATCTTTGAGAGAGGGGTCCATCCCACAGCCCTTAAAAGCTGCGGTGGTGAGGCCCCTTCTCAAGAAGCCTTCCCTGGACCCAGCGGATTTAAAGAACTTCCGTCCAGTCTCCAACTTACCCTTTGTGGGTAAAGTTGTTGAGAAAGTGGTGTCGCTCCAACTCCTGCGGTTATTGGAGGAAATTGATTATCTGGATCCCTTTCAGTCGGGTTTCAGCGCGGCTACAGTACAGAGACTGCTTTGGTCGCGCTGATGGATGATCTCTGGCGAGCCCGGGATGGGGGTTTTTCCTCCATCCTGGTGCTACTTGACCTCTCAGCGGCTCTCGATACCATTGACCATGGTATCCTTCTGCGTCGTCTTGGGGAGATGGGAGTGGGAGGCACTGTTCTACGGTGGTTCTCCTCCTACCTCTCTGACAGGATGCAGTCGGTGTTGACAGGAGGGCAGAGGTCGGCCCCTAGGCCCCTGACTTGCGGGGTGCCACAGGGTTCGGTCCTCTCGCCCATCCTGTTTAACATTTACATGAAACCGCTGGGTGAGATCATCTGACGACACGGGGTGAGGTATCAGCAGTATGCTGATGATACCCAGTTGTACATCTCCACTCCGTGTCAGTTCAGTGAAGCAGTTGATGTAATGTGCCGCTGCCTGGACGATGTGAGGGTCTGGATGGGAGTGAATAGACTCAAACTCAACCCTGACAAGACTGAGTGGCTGTGGATGTTGCCCTCCAGGGATTTTGTCAACTGCCCCTCCTTGGTTCTCGGGGGAGAAAAATTGACTCCCTCAGAACGGGTTTGCAATTTGGGTGTCCTCCTAGATCCACAGCTAAAATTGGATCAACATCTGTCAGCTGTGGCTAGGGGGACCTTTGCACAGATTCGACTCGTGCACCAATTGCGACCCTACTTGGAGAGGGAGGCGTTGCTCACAGTCACTCATGCCCTTGTCACCTCACGGCTAGACTACTGTAATGCGCTCTACATGGGGCTACCCTTGAAGAGCATCCGGAGACTGCAATTGGTGCAGAATGCAGCTGCGCGAGCTGTGGTGGGTGTACAGAGATACACCCACGTAACACCCATCCTCCGCCAGCTGCACTGGTTGCCCATTAGTCTCCGGTCGCAATTTAAGGTGTTGGTTTTGACCTTTAAAGCCCTACATGGCTCAGGGCCAGGTTACCTTCGGGACCGCATCCTACCACATACCTCCCTACGACCAGTTAGGTCCCACAGAGAGGGCCTCCTCCGGGTCCCGTCAGCCAAACAATGTCGGTTGGCAGGGCCGCGGGGGAGGGCCTTCTCTGTGGGAGCCCCGTCCCTCTGGAACCAACTCCCACTAGAGATCCGGACCATCCCCACTTTACTGGCCTTCCGTAAAGCCGTGAAAACATGGCTCTTCCGACAGGCGGGGTGAACAAGGAGATCAGATTCCCCCATGAATGGTGTTTTGTTAATGCTTTTATATTGTGTTATTTTAAATTGTTATTATTGCTTTTAATGTACGTTTCTTATCCATGTTGTACGCCGCCCTGAGTCCTACGGGATTGGGTGGCCTATAAGAGCGTAGAAATAAATAAATAAATAAATAAATATAAAACCATACATACATGGGGGAGACCTAGGATGTAAAATTGTCTCAGTCACCCCACCTGCAGGAAAAGCCATGTCTTGATGGCTTTTCAGAAGGCCAGCAAGGTGGGGATAATTTGGGTCTCTGGGGGTAGTTGGTTCCAGAGAGTGGGGTCCCCCCACAGAGAAGGCCCTCCCCCTAGGCCCCACCAGCCAGCATTGTTTGGTTGACGGGACCTGGAGGAGACCCACTCTGTGGGACCTGACCAGTCGAAGGGACGTATGGTCTAATTCAGGGGACTTCACTAGAAAGGGCTTTCTTTTGCTCCAGGAGAAAATCAGAATAAAGAACTGGAAAAGCCTTCACAGGAAGAGGCTTTTTTGTTCTGCTGTGGAAGAAAAATAGAAGACACAGAGAAATTTTCACTGGAATTTCTGCTTTTGCTCCAGAGGAAGCAAAAGGCAGTTTCAATGGGTTCCTTCAGACAAGGTAGTTTTATCTATTTTATTTATTTATTTGTCAAACATGTATAGGATAGTAGTAGTTTGTATAAACATAAGTAAAAAGTAACGATAAAAGAGGACAATAGGACAGTAGGACAGGGACGAGAGGCACAGTGGTGCGCTTATGCACTCCCCTTACAGACCTCTTAGAAACGGGGAGAGGTCGACTGTAGACAGTCTAGGTTAAAGTTTTTGGGGTTTGGGGAAGAAACCACAGAGTCAGGTAGTGCATTCCAGGCATTGATCACTCTGTTGCTGAAGTCGTATTTTCTGCAGTCGAGTTTGGAGCACTTTACATTTAGTTTGAATCTATTTACGTGCTCGTGTATTGTTGCGGTTGAAGCTGAAGTAGACATTAACAGGAAGGATATTTTGGTATATGATTTTATGAACTACATTTACTTTGCAGCTTGCAACATTTTAACGAGGTGATAATTGCTCTTGGCTGAACGCCCAGACATCTCATTAAAGCTAGTATTCTTTCCCTGCTTGGAGGTGGGTGGGTGGAGGAAAAAAGCGGCAAACAGTGTCAGTTTATTATTCTATCTGAGGACTAAGACTCATTTGCTGTTTCTTAGCTCAGCTGAGGCAGCAATCTGCTCTGCCATGTGAATCAGCTGAGCTAATAAACAACAGAATATAGGAGATGTGAAAGAAGTGGGAGGGCAGGTGGGCGGGGCCAATAAAAATTTTCCCTACCGGTTCTCCAAACCAATCAAAATTTTCCCTACCCAGATGCCAGAACCGGTCCGAACCGGTAGCATTTCACCCCTAGTTCATCCTCAGGGAACTTCTTTCAATAAATAGTAGGTAGAGAGAAGTTCCCTGAGGATGGGCTCTAGCACGAATCTGAAAGCTTAGAAGACTAAACCTTTGGTCTCAGTGACCGACCCAGATTGGATCTTGCAACATTATCCTGGGACATGTATATTTGTTTTCATTTGTGTTTGATTTGTTAAGTTCAGTTAATATATCTGATAGTTCCTATAATACATATACATCTTCCTTGGTGTGACCAGAGCCAACAAATAATGTATAGTTATACTGATTTAGACAAAGGCAAATAAAAGAATGGACACATTTGAGAAGTTAGACTTTGGGAATTTAGAACAATCTTCGTCTTTCAACATTTTAGCCAATAAGGTGGGGAAAACTGTTTTTGAAAAATTCTTATGGGAACTCATTTGCTAATGCTATGACATTTAAATCAGAGGCTACTTATGGGCCCTATATTATATTATGATTAATAAATCTAAGAAAACAAGATGTACAGTATATGTATCTATACTCATTGTTTTCTCCGTCGTGGGAGAAGCCAGCAGTCAGTATGGGTTGTCCTCATCCTGTCAGCTTGAAAGACTGAGTCTGTCTGTTTTGCCAGGATCCGCCCTGCTAGGACCCAGTTTTGACTCGGTCCTCAGCAGGATGAAACACGGCAAAACAGACTCCCATCCCAACGTTGGATTTCCTCTAAATTTCCTCTACTTTGACTGCCATCGTGAGTGATTCTTCATTCCTAAACCTTCCCAAGTGGAATTACGGCAATCAGCGGGCGGTGAAGGTGCGCGGTGGCATTGACCGGCAGGGCTTCGGCCCGGTCTGCCACAGAGGGTGAGTCCCTGGACCCCCACCCTTTCCCCAGACCATCATGGTGTGCGCATGGAGAAAAGGTAAGGGGCTTTGCTCCATTTGAACAACAGACACTTAACCCGATAGGACAAATTGACAGCTTAAGCTCTAAGCACCGCTTTTACCTCAGGTGCGGCTCTAACCGCCTTCGGAGTCTGGGTAATATATAAAGTCCACCCACCGTTCCTTTTGCCACCTGAGCTTGCTCTGGCATGGGTCGGACGGCGTCTTCTACTACCCCCGCTGCATCGAGGGAAACGGCCCTTGTTTGCTCACTTCTGAGCTGCTTGCCTGTGTTCCACCGTAGGCACGTCAATCATTTCAAGGTCTCTTTATAACGCCGCACCGCTGGAGTTTAACTCGCAGCTTATCACCATCGGGTGAGTCACTGGCCTCCCCAGGAATTTAAAAATCGCCGAAGGTACGCAGAGACCTTGTTCTCCTTGATCCACTGCATATCTCCCTCCGAGCTTGCTCGGGAGAGCGCAGGAGCGCGGGAAGACCCTCAGAGCAGTTCTCTCATTCCTGCTTCTTCCAGGTGGCCATTTTACATCTATCTTCCTCCCAGTGGTCATTTTGAACACCGCTTTATTCCGGCGGCCATTTTAACATCAGTACTATGTTGGGTGAGGCCAGCAACCCTGTTAAGCTACCAGGCAAGCGCACACATAACACGGATAGGCCGGTCCCAGAGGATGACCATCCTAACCCTTTGGCAAAAGGGGCTTCCGCTCGCAGCCGACCAACCTCCAAGGCCTTAGAGAAGGCAGAAAAGAGGTGTGACAAGGCCATCCATAAGATTTGTGAGAAGTCTAGTTACAGCCAGGCTTCCCACCGTAAAGGCCAGGTCCCTCAGGTCTCTGAATCACTGACTGATGATTTCTTGGCATTAGACGCCCCAGGCCTGCTCCGGTCTGCATCTGAGCTGTGGGGCTCGGCGGGAATTGTCCCACAGCCATCTGCACAAGCAGCTCAGGTCACCACAGTCCATACTCCACACCATCCATTGCAGTCCCAGGCTCCGCTACCCCCTTTGACCCAGCTCTTCTGCAGCAATTACTGGTGGCCACCTTCCAGCAGGGGCTCTCCACCAGCAGGCAGCTCCAGACAGCGCAGGTTCCGACCCATTCCTTGCTCATCGTGGAGGACATTTCTACATATTAAAGGGGCACCAGACAGCACTTAGACAATGACCAATTGTCAGACGTGTCTGACGCGGGGAGCCAGGATTATTACCTAGAGGAGGAGGAGGCCGGAGCGCTAGACCTCTCAGAAGTTGAGGGCCCTCCGCATCTATGTAGACCTGACCTATCAGGAAGATGGAGGCTCTCCTGGTTGCCTTCTTGCCACAGTCCTTGGGCCTTCATGTTTCGTCTACCACCATTGGCCGTTGGATCCAGGGCACGATTGCCAAGGCTTATGAGCTCTCATCGCTTCCACGTCCCGCTGGGATCACAGCTCACTCCACTCGCAGTGCCACCACCTCCGCTGCTTGGGTGACTCAGTCTTCCCTGGAGGAGCTCTGTCATGCGGCCACCTGGGCCATGTCTTCACAGTTCATCAGGCATTATAAAATCGACAAATACACTTCGGCGGAGGCCGCCTTTGGGCGAAGGGTGCTGCAGCAAGTGATCGGGGACACGTCTTAAATTGTAGCCTTCGGACTGTGCCCACCCATTGGGACTTTGAGCTTTGGTATGTCCCATCCTGACTGCTGGCTCCTCCCACAATGGAGAAGGGGCATTGGTCTTACCTGATATGCCTCTTCTCATCAGGAGGAGCCAGCAGTCAGTCCCTCCCTTGTTTCAGCCTGTTTTCCCGATATCTTCTTCCACAAATTTTCTCAACATAGAACATAGTTTCTCCAACACCGATGACGTCTTCCATAGTCACACTGGATGGGAGTCTAATTTCTGGATATTAGTTTCATTTGCCTCGTCGAGTCGAGTCTTTGGATTTGCCAAAACTGGGTCCTAGCAGGGCAGATCCCGGCAAAACAGACAGACTCGGTCCTTCAAGCTGACAGGACAAGGACAACCCATCCTGACTGCTGGCTCCTCCTGATGAGAAGAGGCGTATCAGGTAAGACCAATGCCCCTTTCATTCAACATGACATCGCTTATATCCGAATGCACTGTTAATGCAATTTCTATATCCTTCAATACGCATGATTTAAAGCTTGTGTTCATTATATAGTCATTTAAAGTAGAATTCTCTTGACTAAATGCATTGCTTTTCCTTGTTTGAATACCTTCTATAAAATATTAAGAATCAGAGGGAATGGAAGGAGCCCCTGCTACTTTGGTATAAAGTGATTTAAGTGTAATCTCAGAAATTAAGATGTTATGGAAATAGGGTACAGTATCAAACTGGGATGCATGCTTTTTACCTCTCTCCATAAAGAATAGCATCCCAAGAGCCTCTAAATATTGCCACCAAATCATAATTTTAAAAATGCAACAGGAAAGATAACACAAAGATCCACACAAAGTAGTTAAATTAATTCTAATTTTTGTAAAAAATATTTTTTATTAAACAGTTTTCTTCATTTTATATCACAGTTTTCATCTTTACAACACTTCAGTATCGGTATACATCCACAGTTTTTTATACATTTATATATACTATTTTGTGTACAATATGTAATTGTTATTTTAGATATTTTTTACATTTTACATTTTATAACATCTTATCGTGCTATAATATTATATATTCTTCATCTATCCTTATGTTTATACTTATTTCTATTTTCTAATTTGTTAATCATCTTTTCTTGTTGATTTTCTAATCCTTGCATCTACTATCCAACCAATTATACCATGCATTCCAAATCTGATAATATTCCATTTCTCTTTTATCTTTTATTTCCATTGTCAGCCTGTCCATCGCAGCGCAATTTAAATTTTTTTAATCACCATTTCCTTGGGAAGTATATCTCCATTTTTCCAATTCTGCGCATAAACAATACTGGCCTCTGTTATTACATGTAGTATTAGAGATATTTTTTGCTATAGTTCCCTGTTAATATGCCTAATAGGAATAGCTCCGCTTTTAGCTCTATTTGTTATTTTACTATTTCCTCTAGCCACTTTCTTATCCTTATCCAGTATTTTTTTGCTACTGGACATGTCCACCACATATGATAGTATGTTCCCTGAGTCTGGTTACATTTCCAACATTCCGGTGATCTGTTTGGAAACATTTTTGCTAGTCTTGCTGGGGGTAGGTGCCATCTGTAAAACATTTTGTATATGTTTTCTATGTATGCTGCCGACATTGTTAATTTGTAATCCCCCCCTATAGTTTTTCCCAATTCTCTAATTTTATAGTGTAGCCAAAGTTTTTTGCCCAGGTTATCATAGTTTCATTTACTATTTCTTCTTCCAATTTGAATCTCAATAAATAATTGTATAGTTTTTAAATCAATTTTTCCTCTGTCCCCTGTAATATCTTGTCCAATTCTTGTGGTTCCTTATTAAACCCATAGTTTTCTGCATCTTTCTTATATCTTGTCTGGATTTGCATATAGGGCCACCAGTCTACGTCAATTCCCTGGTTTTTTAATTCTTGTTTCGTTTTAGCTTCCCTTGTTCATTTAACATATCTTTATATTTTAATATTTTGAGTAAGTCTAGCACCTTCGGATATATTAATGCTTCCATAGTTGATAACCAGCCTGGTATTTTGCTGTAGTGGTTCTGTTTGATTTTTCCTCATATTTGTAACAAGGCATTTCTAATTTGGTGTCTCTGGAAATAACTATGTGTTTTATTTTTCCCATCCCACATAAATGCGTGCCAACCCAATTGTAGATTGTATCCCCCTATTGCCAAAATCCTTTTGTTCTTTAAGTTTATGTTCTTTAAGTCACTGGAATAATGTTTGCCTCTCAAACCCTCTTTTATGGGGCCGAAGAGATGATAGTCTGAAGTCAAATGGCAATCCAGTGATGAGGAAGTGAAAACTGCAGTGAAGAAGTGGCTCAAAGAACAGTCAACAAAATTTTACGAGGCAGGGATACATGCTCTCATTCGAAGGTGGAACATTGCTATTGAGAGAAACGGTGACTATGTTGAGAAGTAGGGATGTGATCCACAGAGGACCAGCTTCATTTTGATGTATGCTACATGTTCCTGTGTTGGTAATTATACCTGTCCTAAAGAAAATGGCATTACTTTTTGACTCACCCTTGTACTTTATATTGTTCTTTTTTTATTTGCAAACCTTTTATTTTTTGTTCTTGTCTGATCTGTCCAAGTAACACTTCTAAAGTTAGAATGAATAACAGAGGCGATAGGGGACAGCCTTGTCTTACACCCTTAGTTATATTAAAATTTTCTGTTGTTTCTCTGTTTATTATCTTTTGCTGTTTGATTAGAGTATATTGTTTGCACCATCATTACAAATTTCTCCCCAAAATTCATATTTTTTAGTTGTGAAATCATAAACTGCCAGCTCAGATTGTCGAATGCTTTTTGCGCGTCTAGGAAGATCAGTGCTAGTTGCTTTCCAGGATGTACTTAATAATATTCCAAAACATTCATAATAATTCTCATATTATTTTTCAACTGTCTTTTCAGTAAAAACCCACTCTCCATAGTGGGTGGAGCTAACCTCCAAGAATGGGTTAAACCTGCCCTCTAGCCAATCAGGACTGAGTCTCAAACTACAAAAGCCTTCGTTGTGCTTCGATACCCCCTCTTTTTACTCAGTCCTTAGCCATAAAAGGACATGTGCCTTATGCTCCCATCCTTGAAGGTTATACAATCATCCAAGTTATCTGAGGTGAATTCTTCACATCGATAAAGGTCCTGCAGTGAGTTTCTCCCCAGTACAACTGTCTTGACTCCTGGGTTGAGGACGGCTAAGGGTTTCGGCCTAGCTGTTTGCCGGATCTCCAGCCGATAAAAATAACAGTGAAGAGCTTCGCTCGCCCATTCTGGCTGTTGAGCTTTTACAATATGGCCCTTTGCCTTATATTGGCATGTGTAATCTACTTGGGCCCACTATGCTTCAAATTAATAACCGCTTACAGGGTGGGATGACTCTGTTCATGAGGACTCCGTTTGAGAGGACTTCAAGCCGCAGAAGTCTAGCACTTGAGCGGCCACCGTTCCGCTCCCTCCGGCTGGGCCTCGTGTCCCTATAGCCGGACCGGTACCTCACACTCCTGCAGTGAAATGAATATTAATAGAGCGGTTTCTGGAGGTTCAACTTTCGGGCAATAGCCTCATCTGCCGATGCCGGCTGTCTCATCGCGTGGGCGCGAAGGCCTTTGACATCCTCTGAGGTATCTGACAGTTGCTCCGACGTCCATCTTGACACCGTCATATGAGGGAGAATCTAACTGGCCCCGATAGCGGTGGCCGTTTGGAATGCTCACGTGCGACTTACTCGCTTGGGCCATTAGTTTTACGGTGGCAGTTATAGCCTCTGCTCACCTCTCGCCCCCCCCTCAGGTTAACTGTGGCGGCAGGAAGAAGAGGATTGATGTCCTGCTGACAGGTTGCAGCTTCTGATGCGGCTCTGCTGCCCAGCACAAGTACAGAGCCACCCTTTGCCGCTAATTGCCAGCACCGGCTCGCTGCCTGGTCCTTCCTAACACGAGCCTCCTAGACTCGCCTTAAAGCTACCATGTGGTCTCGAGACCTTGACCCGTCAGGGGTGTCACGCTCGGTGCACAAGCGGCTTCTTCACGGTTGCTAACTCCCATGGCCCGAGGCTTCACCCGCCATTCCTCCCCCCCTCCTCATGTTTGCTACTATATCGAGCCCCCACTTCTGCCACTCCCGGCTGACATGGGCTCTCGGTGCTCTCTCACCTGCGAAGGGCCTGGAGCATGTACAGTAATAAGGCCACACAAGGTGTACAGCTCAGAGGGTACTAGGTGACAGGGCACCCTGCAAGCGTTTGAGAGACTTGGGATCGGCGGGCCATGGCCGCGGGCACGATTCACACCAAGAGGGGACCGTTTCCATCTGCCAGTGAATCCATTGCGCAGAGCTATCTCTACGTTACGATCTGCCTTCCGCATTAAGGGCGTAGCGCATGCTCCCTACGAGCTACCCAGCTCCGGGTTTTACCCTCACTTGATTTGAAGTGTGTCGGGGGCCCAACATCGGCTCTGTTGCCATCAGCACCGCCCCACCTAGCCGCGCCACAGCTGAGTGCTAATTAGGGCTCCCTGGCGCGGTGCCCACAGTCGCACTCCTGAGATTGCCCGGCCGAATGGCACTCTGGGTCCATAGCGGTATTTTTTGCATGCAGCATATCAGTGGCAAGGTGGCCTGCCTTTCAGTCGGGCTCTGTGGACTGCCGGACTGCCTCTTATTGATCCCAGCTGACAGTCAGCTTTCAGAGCAGGCGCGCCCGTGCGCCCGTGCGCGTGCAAGTGGCTCGGCTGGCTCATCTCTTTTTGGAAGGCTATCAGAGGCAGGAAGAATGCCATTTGAACGAGCTCCGAAGATTGCCGGACTGCCGCTAATTGATTCCAGCTGGCAGTTGGCTTTTTGGAGCAGGCGTGCGCGTGAGAATGCGTGGCTCAGCTGCCTCATCTCTTTCTCAGGAGGCTATCGACAGGCAGGAGGAATGCCGGGCCAGCAGCTGGGCTCGAGAAGCAAACACAACTTCCCTCCTCTGTGATCCAGGCGACGGCAGGGGAGCCGTTGCTGGGGAGGGGCTAACCTCAGCATCTGGGTGGAATTCTGCATCGTCACAGTGTGCGTAAGTGTTAATCTCTCCCTCCAGGCACTTTGACCAACTAAAGTCAGTCAGCTATTTGATTTAAGCCTCTGAGACTACTTGCGCTGGAGCAACCAAACACAACATGAGCTGCCCCTCCTCCACGCTTAGGCACTGGCCAATGAAGTGGTTAGCAGGGGGCAGTTGGAGCGTCTGAGCTCCTGTAATTAGCCACTACTCTGAAGGGATTGTGAGGGGGAGTGGGCCCCAGATGCCTTCCCCTCATTCTAGTCAGGGGACTAGAGCAGGGCCCAGGGCCCTTATTGCTCCTGCTGTCCAGTCTGACCCTGCGAAAGTTTTGGCCAGTGACTAGAGACGATTCAAACTCTCGCTTGTTGCGATTGGTGAAATGTAGCAATAGTAGCTATGGAACATCCTAAGATTGAACATGACCAACACAGACATGCTCAAGGGGCCGCGCTACCATCAGATAGCATGTCCGCACCTGCCAGGGGAGGCTCTCCTCTTCTGTCCTCGGTAATGGTCACTTCCAGTGTGGAACTGTAGGGGATCTACTCAATCTTACATGCCTCTCCCTGGGGAGTCGCCAGCCTCTAGTATCCTGCAAGGGTTTTGGGATCTAGCTGTGGTTTCCCAGGGGCCACTAGACAGAAATGGCCCAGGGTCTCCCCAGACCAACCTTAATGCCATTTCAGACTGGCAGTCACTGCGGGTGCACGTTCTGGTCAGTAACCCCCCGAGTGTCCATGTGACAGCTTTGCTCAGGTTCTCTAGTCTACGTCTCATGCCCGCCCTGGTTCCTGCTATCTCAGAACTATTCAGTCCTGGAACCCTCCGCAGGGAGGGCACTTACCTACGCCCAGGTCATACACGCAGGACCTCACACTCCACTGAGTTAATCCAGGGACAGAATCCCTCACGTCATTGGTGGAGGGGTGGCTCCACCATGCCACCCCCAATTTAGATATGACAGGTCAGATCCCATCGGCTATCTCGCCAGGGCGGGCATGGCAGAATTGACCCGCATGGCCAGGGGTTCTGTAGCTTCGTTAGGGCAAGGAAATCTCCTATTGCAGAGCATCGGCCTCTGCACTCTCTGGACGGACACCACGAGCCCTAGGCTCATGACAAGATCCCTCCAGCGGTCTCCCAGGGACCTGATCTCAGGTACGCTCCCTTTGGATTGTTCCAATGCCCCTCGGTGGTCCCATCGCCACACTGCGGCCTAAGATTGTCCTTACAGACAAGAGGTTCACTAATGAGAAGATGCCATCCTTCAGTCCGACCTCTACCGCAGGCTCATCCCTGGACACCCTGTCAGCAGCCGGCTAGCCATGGGCCTGCATCGATGAAAATGTAGGATGCCGCAGTTCCTTGGGCTCGAGGGTCCATCCAGGTTTGCCTCGCTCTGGAGCTCCGCTCCACGTGCCAGTGGTCTTCTCTACGGGGTCTGCAGTCTGCACTCCTGGCCGATGTGGAACCCCATGGAGCTGCCATCTTCCTTTCCTGATTATTCTCATGAGTCTGGGCGGTTCCGGAGAGTCAACGGAGACAAGGTCCTTTACCCTTGTTCGCACTCCCCACTCCTCCAAGGGGAGGCGGGGTTCAGCGTTGGTATTTAACCAACTGACCCGTTAGGCCCTTTTCGCCTCCTTCATGATGCCCTAGCATGTTTCCTCCTACGTATGTCCAGAAAGGGCACTTCCTTCCATTAGTTTGCTTTACTGTAGTTGATCTCTCTGTCTTCTGTCCGCATCAGTGGCAGTACTTCAGTTTCAATTTCTGGCGGTCTCGTTTTCACTACCGAACCTTGTCTCTTAGTTTGTCGTATACTCCTGCAATCAGCGTTCCATTGGGGTTGGCCATCACGGCTACCCTGCTGGACATCCCCATTCAAATTCAGGATTCCTAGCTGATGAGTTGGTTTCTCGTGGTCCTATCCTCAGACCCTCAAGGACCGGGAGACTTCTTCCACAGCTGAAGCATGCTGTTCCCCCAGGTCTGGGTGACAGGTTGCCTGACCCGGTCTCCGACCATTCTCCATTCAGGGGCTTGTATTCATTAGTCCAAGGGGGGGGTATACCGACGGATATCCTCCGGCTGCCTTGTTACTCAGCAGGATATTTCAATTCCGCTCCTCCATATCGTTCCATGACAGTACAGCGGCTCCTTGACGTGGCTACCCAGTCAACCATTGGTAACTCTACCAGATCATCCTGTGATGTGCAGGTTCCTGGCAGGGGCACTCGCTCTGTCTTCCTTAGGGTCCATCGGCATTCCCTCTGGGATCGGCCGGGATCCTCACTCCACTATCAGGGCACCCTATGCACCTTGGCAACATTCTCCGCCCCGCCGTTGGTCCTCACTTTACTCTCGGGGGCCCTCCATGAATCTTGTCAATGCACACCTCTCCTCCGTTGCCTGGTAGTGTGGCACTCCTTGGAGGCAAATTGCTGTCAGTGGGAACTCTGATCTGGCGCCCTTGCACATCAGATTAGGCCCAAAGGGTATTTTGCTCTGTCGGAATGGAGTCGCATAGGGACTACACATCTGTTCCGCAGTTCCCTCCTTCATTCCTAGCACGCAAGGCTTGATTGGATGGTTTTGGGTCGATCCCAGCACACCACCTGAGGCACAGTAGCGCCACCTCAACATGACATGGGCCCTGCGGGCCACAGGCATCGGGTCTCTTCCTCCCCCTAACTGGGAGCGCCATTGTATCATTTTGGCCCTTCTAGGGGTCATCGGTTTCCTCCTACATCAGGGATCATTGTACTTGTCCTGCTTTAGCGACAGCTTATGTTCAGCCGCACTTTTTGCGCAGTCGGCCTGTGGGGCCGACACTACTGAAGCATGGTCCTCCCAAGCATCGCGGGGGGCTCCTGCAGTGCACACACCTGGATCTGTCCAACTCTGTTTATCCTCCTACAGGAGGGATACCTGTGTTTGTCCTGCCTTAGTGATGACTTAGGTTCAGCAGCACTTTCTCCGTAGTCGACCTGCGCTGCTGGCGCTGCTGAGGCATGGTCCTCCCACGCGTCATGGGGGGAAGTTGGCAGTGCACCCACCTGGTTCTGTCTGACTCTGTTCCCCGTCGGTGTCACTGAAATCTTCATCTCGGCGAACATGGCAGTTATGAAGGGTATTTTGAGTGGTGGGGCGAGTTGCTGGGGTATCCAGACTGATTTAGTTGCCCGCCCGATGGACAGACTGCTTTGGTATGTCCCATTCTTGGAGGTTAGCTCCACCCACTATGGAGAAAGGGTGTTGTATACTTACCTGAACACCCTTTCTTGTAGGGTGGAGCTAAACTCCAAGTCCCTCCCTAAATCATGCGGTTTGGGCTTAGTTGGGGGACAGTTACTCGTGTACATATGTGGAAGGGTTTGGGAGTGGCACGAGGAGTCTGGCTTCGTCCTTTGTCAAAAGAGGGGGTATCGAAGCACAACGAAGGCTTTTGTAGTTTGAGACTCAGTCCTGATTGGCTAGAGGGCAGGTTTAACCCATACTTGGAGGTTAGCTCCACCCTACGAGAAGGGGCGTTCAGGTAAGTATACAATGCCCTTTTTGGTCCACATGAATAAATTCATTTAGAAATCTTTTTAATCTTTCTGAAATTACGGATTCAAAATATTTTATAATCAACATTTAATAATGATATGGGCCTATAGTTTTTTTTTTATCTGTTGATGATCTGTATCTTCTTTTGGGATTAATGTGATGTATACTTCTAACCAGGATTTGGGTAGTTTGGCCTCTGCTAATGCCTCATTGTATACCTCCAACATTAAAGCTTCTAATGGTTCTTGTATGGTTTTATATAATTCTGAGGGAGTCCATCTGGACCTGGAATTTTGTTGTTTTTTTCTTAACTACCTCAGTTATTTCCATCATTGTTATTCTTTCATTTAGCATTGTTCTCATTCTGTTGGATATTTTGGTTAGGCCCATCTTTTCTAAATACTGTTTGGTAATGTCTTCTGATATGTTTTCTTGGCTGTATAAGTTCTTAAAAAATTCTTGGGTTATATTCTTTCAATCTGGTGGTGTGGGATACCCTTTTCATCCTGCAATTGATGTAGTATTTTCTTCTCTTTTTCTTTTTTTAGCTTGTGTGCTAGCCATCTCCTTGGCTTGTTTGCATGTTCAAAGAAATTTTGTTTTGCCATTTTAATTTTTTGTGCCATTTTTCCTTGCACCATGAGGTTTAGTCTGTGTTTTATTAAATCTCTTTTTTTCTTTTTCTTTTTCTTTTTTTTTAGGTTCTTTCTGTAGGTCTAATTCCAATTTTAAAGTTCTTCCTGTAGTGTATTTTGTTGTTTCTTTTTCTTATTTCTCCTTGCCATGTATGCTATTGAGCCGAGGTGGCGCAGTGGTTAAATGCAGCACTGCAAGCTACTGCTAGTTCAGCAGTTCAGCTGTTCAAATCTCACCGGCTCAAGGTTGACTCAGCCTTCCATCCTTCTGAGGTCGGTAAAATGAGGACCCAGATTGTTGGGGGCAATATGCTGAACTCTGTAAACCACTAAAGCACTATGAAGCAGTATATAAGTCTAAGTGCTATAGTGCTATTGCTATTGTTAGACCTCGAATGTATGCTTTTGCTGTACCCCACACGTTTTGTAATGATGTTTCTTCTTTCTTGTTTTCCTTAAAGGAAAGTTTCATTTCTTTTTCCACCATTTGCGAGTATTCCTTGTTTTCAGAATACTGTGATTCATTGTCCATCTCTGTATTTTCTTCTGTCCTCTCCATATCACTTTTATCAGGTTGTGGTCTGCCCATATATTTGTCGTTACTTCTACCTCTTCGATGTCTCTTCTCAGTCCCTGGGTCATCCATACCATATCAATTCTTGACCATGATTGATGTGTATTTGAATAGAATGTATATTGATTGGTCTTTAAATTTAATTCCCTCCATACATCTTGTAAATCCAATTCCTGTATAATCTGAAAAAATGTGTTTGGAAGTATTCATCGTTTTTTCTTATTTCTTTTGCTACTTCTGTAATCTTTTTTGACATCTAGTACTGCATTAAAATCACCTATTAAACATACATTTTCATAGTCCGTCTCTATTATTTTTAATGTAGTTTTCTATAGAATTATTTCTGTTTGTTATTTGGCGCGTATATTACAGTAAGCAGCATTTGTTTCTGATTTATTGATATCTCCATCATTAATATTCTTCCTTCCTCATCCTCATGTATTTGTTGGGTTTTAGCCATTCTTTAATATATAGAGCTATTCTTCTCTTCTTTTGTTGTGCTAAGGATGTATAAAGTTTTCCGATTTTAGGATATTCTAATATATTACTATATTGTTTCTTGATGTGGACTTCTTAGAGACAAACTATATCTAAATTCAATCTTGGTAATTTTGTCAATGTTTGTTTTCTTTTTGAGGGAGAGTTCAATCCATTGATATTAATTGATAACATCCTAACTTCCTCGCCCATCTTGCTATTTGTATACAGGTCTCAGTCTTTTGTTGTCCTCGTCTCTCTCTGTATTTTTGTCCTTGCACCTTCTCGTTCAACTTGGTCCTTTTCCACCCTCATTTTTCTTCTCACTCTACCTCTTTTTCTTCTGGTTGTTGTTCCTCTTGGCTCTTACTTTCTATTTCTTCCCTACTCTCCTGGTCTTCATCTATCATGAAATGGTGCTCAAAAAATTTGTGTGCTTTGTCAAGCATGTCAATCCTAAATTTTTTGTCCTGCCATGTAATCATGATCCCCTCTGGTATTAACCATCTAAATGACACATTATATTTTATCAATTGCGTAGTTAGAAATTGATATTGCCTCCTCTGTTCCCTAACTCTCCTAGGTATTTGCTTTAAGGTTTGGATTTCTCACTCTTTGTATATCATGGGTTCATCCCTTGTTCTTTTATATACTTCATCTCTTGTTGTCTTTTTTGTGAACCTCACCTGCACTTCTTTTGGCAATTTGTGTCATCTTGCATAATTTGTGTGTATTCTGTACACTTCATCGATCTCTCGTTGTATGTGCTGTTTATTTTTCTGTAATATGTCTGCCAGCAGATCTGTCATAACCTTAATCTTCCCCCTTATCCTCTACTAAGTTCTGGAACCTGTTAATGTATTAGCAGAGTATTCCTTGTGTTAACAAGGTTGTGCATACAGAAACATTTAGATTGAGATCAGTTGTGAATAAGTACTCAGCCACACACAGATATACTAACTTGAGTTAAAGTTTACTTTAAGAAATAGCATTTTCCTATCAACAATCCAAAGTCATACACTTAATAGTCATAATAACAATCCAAATATTATCAAGTACAAATACATTTTAGCTATAATACATAACTACAACACAGAGAGAAATGCAGAGCATACATACATAATGTCTTGCTCTAGTGAGTAGCAGAGACAAAGACAAACAGAGAGGGACTCCCAGAGAAATAAGCTGTGAACTCTAGCTCCCTCTTGTGGCAGTCTGCAACACCTCAGCTAAACAGACATAGTTCTGTTAAAAGCTAGACATATATTGTCTACTCAATCGTTATGGACAGAGTCCTAACATTCTCCCCTTTGGGTAGGTCAATATATAATACCTTACATCTTTAAACCATAGTTTTCACAACACTCTTTGTGTTTAATTGCATCTTGCGCTTTAGTGAAATGATCTGCAATATTCTGTTCAGTCATGCAGTATGCCAACTTAACCATTTTATTTTGAACACATTGTCTAACATTCAGATATCTCAAATCAGTATGTTTCGATCTTGGTTTCGCAGCTAAACCATTAGCCATACTAATGGCAGATTGATTGTCTTCATACACAATAAATGGCTCCTGTACAGTAATTCCTATATCCTTTAACAATTATTTATAATACACCAATTCTGTACACATTAATGATAAACTCGAGAATTCTGCTTCCATAGTGGATAAACTAATATGTTGTTGCCTAATAGATTTCCACCCTATTAAAGCATTACCAAACATTACCACTATACCTGATGTTGATTTGCGAGTCATTGCATCAGTAGCAAAACTTGCATCAGCATATGCAGTTAACACTAATTCATTTCTCGGTTCTAAATATAAAGAATAATGTATTGTGTGCTTTAGGTATCTAAGTATTCGTTTAGCTGCTTGCCAATGCCTTTCATTTGGTTCAGCATTATATCTAGCCAGTTGATTTACGCTGTAAGATATATCTGGTCTAGACCAATTACTCAAATATGAGAGACTACCAATTAGAGACTGATATATCTCCTTATCAAACACAGGACATTTACTATCACTATTTGTAAATCCTTGATCCATTGGTGTCTTAGCAGTTTTACAATTCTCCAGGTTATATCTTTTTAACAATTGGCTAATCTTCTTAGCTTGCAAAATTTTGAATCCTCTATTTGTCTTCATTATATCAAGACCCAAATAATGTTTAATTTCTCCTAAATTTCTAATCTTGAACTTTCTTTGTAATTCAGAAACAATATCATTTGCTTCTTGTTCAGTCTTTGTTATAATCGCTATATCATCTGTAAATAATAGCAACAGAGAAATCAAACCATCTTTCTCTCTCCTAAATAAACAAGGATCAGCTATACCATCTTTAAAATCCATGGAAACTAATTCTTTTACAATGCATTTATTCCATTCATAACCTGATTGCTTTAAACCATAAAGACTTTTCTTTAATTTCCAATAATCATTTTTTCCATCATCTTTTAAACCTAATGGCTTTCTCATATAAATGGTATGTTGTAAAGGTGCATGTAGATATGCAGTTTCAACATCTACATGATTAATTATGCATTTATTTTTAGCTGCCCAAACTAATGCTCCTCTCAATGTATTTGCTCTCAGACTAGGTGCAAATACCTCATCATAATCCTTATCTGATTGAGCAAATCCCTGAGCAACTAATCTTGCTTTATGGGTAACAGTGCCATCCACACCAGTCTTTAATTAATACACCCATCTGCAACCTATTGCACGCTCACCTGGTGGTAACTTTACATCTTCATATACCTCAAGATCCTTTAAAGATTTTAATTCCTTATTCATAGCTTCCTGCCAAGCTACCTGTTCCTTTGTTGGATACAGCTTAATTTCGTTATAATTAGACGGTTCCACATTAATCTGGCATACAATACTTGCCTGATATCTATCAGGTGGACGTCTCTCCCTAGTCGACCTCCTAGGCAATTTAGTACAAGTTGTTGGAATTTCCTTTTCCTTTTCCTCCCCTATCGAAGTATCTTCTACATCATCCATAGATGGTTCTTCCATAGATGATTCCTCTATTGAGGATTCTTTCACTATCCTATCATCAGTACTATTCTTATCAGAATCATCAGGAAACAATGGATCCTCAACAACGATACTATCTTGTTCCTTGTATTCCTGTTCCAGTTTACTCCATCCAACATGCTCAAGGAATTTAGCACTTGCACTACAATATACTCTAGTAGTACCTGGCTCCCAGAATCTAAATGATCTATGATTAGATTCATACCCTACAAAACATAATTTCCGTGCTCTATGTTGTCCCTTTCGCCTTACTTGTGTGGGAATATGCACCCATGCTGGTGCACCAAATGTATGCAAATAACTAAGATTTGGTTTCCTACCATACCAACGAGTAAATGGCAATTCACCAGTTGTTGCATTCACTACATTGTTCAAAACATGGTTAGCACACATTATAGCTTCACCCCAGAGCCTCTCTGGTAAACCAGAATCTGAAATCATGGTTCTAGACATAGCCTGTAATGTCTGACCTCTACATTCAATATACGCATTATAAGGAGCAGAACGCTTATGTTCAATACCAGCTCTCTTTAGCATATCTTCAAATCTCTTATTGGTAAACTCAGTACCGTTATCTGTTACTAAACTAACCAGTTTCTTATTCAGTTTTCGTTCAACAAACCTTAACCAGTTTACAAAATGCTGATATGTTTCTGTTTTTGTTTTCATCAGATAACAGAAACCATATCTAGAAAAATGATCAACTATGCTCAATATATAACAGGCTCCACCTAAACTGGGTTTCTTAGGGCCAATGAGATAAGCAAATACAACCTCTAATGGTTCTTCGGTTTTAAATCCATTTAACCTGTTTGCAGGAATTACCTTGCTCTTTTCCTGATTGCAAGCATTACAATTTAAATATCTTGCACAAGGTTTTAATTTTATACCATTAGATAACTCAACAGTTTTCTTTAAAAATTTAAAATTTAAATGTCCCATATGTCTATGGAGCAAATGAATACATTCGTCATGAGGCTTTCTATTTTCATAAACTGAATTAGCCTTATTTAATGGATTATCATGGATAATGTATAAGCCATCATGCAATCTTGCAGTAACTCTTTTACCTTGTTTTTCAATTAAACATTTATCTCCCTGAAAAGTTACCACAAACCCTGCTTTTACCAATTCTCTCACAGATAGTAAGTTATATATAAGGTTAGGTACATATAACATTGGTAAACTTTCATTAATACATGAACAATATGCATTACCTTCTCCAGATACTCTCAATTTCCAGCCATTTGCTAATGATACATGCTGGTTACTTTTAGTCATATTAACAAATCTCTCTTTACTTTTAGTTATACACTGAGATGCTCCACTGTCTATTATCCAGATATCATGGCTTACAGTTTTATTTGTACTTGATATAGCTACACTAACATCATTATAAGCTCTCTGCATATTACTAGCATTCTGCTTTTTACCCTTTTTACAGAATCTGGCTATATGACCCTTAGCCCCACAAGAATAACATTTCCTAACAATATAGGCAGTTGAAGACAGTTTTTCTTCCTGTGGTTGTTTCTCTCTCTGTTGTTTTCTATCTTGCCTTCTTCTAGACTCTTCTAACAGTCTTCCTATTATGCCAGTCAATGTCAGTTCATCTCTGGTCAAAACTTCCAGTGAAGACACATAATCATCATAAGAGTCATCCAAAGAAGAAAGAATAATATAAACTTGATGCAACTCTGAGAAAATCAGTTCTTTTTCATGTAGCTCTTGTAATGTTCTCTTCATAAACTCCAAATGAGCTAACATGTCACCACCTTTTAACAAACGTGCTCTGAACAGTTTACGTGTAAGGTGTATGTGCGCACCAACACTATCTCGAACATAAAGTCTCTTTAAGGTACTCCAACACTTGGCAGCAGAATCTTCACCATGAATATGGACCAGTTGCCGATCACTCAGTGTCAGTCCAATAATACTAAGAGCCTTTTCATTATCCCGGTTAAAGTCAGCTATTTTCTTCTTATTTTCATCATTTGTTGGATCCCAAGCTGTTATATCAGGTGGATTATTAACCACAGTCCATAATCCTTCTTTACGCAAAAATAAGCTGCACTTCATAGACCAGGAAACATAATTAGTTCCATCTAACCTGGTTATCAGGGATAAGCTAGTTGACTGTTCTTGTGCTATTGTTAATTTAACAGTAAACCACAAGTTAGCTGTCTGAGTATGAAACTGAATATTCACACTAACTCTCAATATCTCTCTGGGCCCATAACCAGTGTTAATGTATTAGCAGAATATTCCTTGTGTTACCAAGGTTGTGCATACAGAAATGTTTAGATTGAGATCAGTTGTGAATAAGTACTCAGCCACACACAGATACACTAACTTGAGTTAAAGTTTACTTTAAGAAATAGCATTTTCCTATCAACAGTCCAAAGTCATACACTTAATAGTCATAATAACAATCCAAATACTATCAAGTACAAATACATTTTAGCTATAATACATAACTACAACATAGAGAGAAATGCAGAGCATACATACACAATGTCTTGCTCTAGTGAGTAGCAGAGACAAAGACAAACAGAGAGGGATTCCCAGAGAAATAAGCTGTGAACTCTAGCTCCCTCTTGTGGCAGTCTGCAACACCTCAGCTAAACAGACATAGTTCTGTTAAAAGCTAGACATATATTGTCTACCCAATCGTTATGGACAGAGTCATAACAGAACCTCAAGAAAAAGGCTGCCTTTTCCATTTCTAAAAAGTCTCTTTCAAGTCCCTATTGGCCAGGATGAGTTTTTGTTCCATTGCTTCCATCTTCTTTTCTGTTTGCTCTGCTTTTAGTTCTACCGTTTGTATTCTCTGTTCATTCTTGGTTATTGTTTGCTAGATAATTCCTATTTTATTGTCCATCTTTCGAATATCTCCTTTCATTTCTCCCATTTCGTTTTTTTTATCTCCTCATGATTTCTCACTATCGACTCCTGAGTTTTTGTCTTAGTTTCCTGTATCATAAGCAGCGTTGCCTGCATGCTCTGCATATTCTGCATGGAATTTGATTTCTCCACACCAAGCATGCTGTCTATTGAACGTTGACTTGACGGAGACAATGTCGCGTACGCTGGGTTCGATGATGGTTTCTTTCCTATCTTAGAAATGGTTGTTGTACTTTTCCAAAACAACATCTAATGATTAATACCTCCCTTTAGGTCTTCCCACTTTCTCTATTATGATTTCTCTGCACCTGTTGTTATATTATTAAATAGTAATGATATAATAATACTATGAGGGTATATATATAAGTTAATATAGACATGAGTTAGTATAAATATATATATAGGTACAGTATATAGATATGTTATAAGTAATGTAGATAATATACTATAATATAAATATAGTACAGTATAGTGTACTCATATATCACTTAAACAGCATCTATCAAATATTTTAGACAATTACTATTTGGTATTTCTATTCAATATAAGTTAGTATTTTATCAAATCTTTACATTATACATATATATATATATATATACACATTTATACATTATATACACATTATGTATATATATACACTCAATCTTCTTCTTCTTTCTTTAATAATCTGGTTCACAGTTCATAATTCATTAGATGTTCATCCCCTTTATTGTAGTTCTAAAAGGTTATAAAAATTGTAATCCTTATGTGCCCCTAAGCTCAGCAACTCCACAGTGTTGTCCAATATATCTTTCCAGATTTATCAAAAAATTGTTTCTTCTTTCTTTTTTCAGTCCACAAGTTCTCATAAAAACCCCTCCTTTAGTTGTTGTTGTTGTTGTTGTTGTTGTTGTTGTTGTTGTTGTTGTGTTAGATCTTGCATCAGTCACTTTACTTAGTCCAATAATTCATCTTGTCCCTAGATGGTGCTCTTGTTGTTTTTAATATTGTTCCTAGCCGAGCTTCTTTCAAAGATTTATAAGGAGTTTTTATAATCATTCGCAATCACAGTCACAGTCAATGTATATAAAGTATGGCACTAATTGGGTGTCCTCCTAGATCCACAGCTAAAATTGGAGCAACATCTTTCAGCTGTGGCTAGGGGGACCTTTGCACAGGTTCGCCTGGTGCACCAATTGTGACCCTACTTGGAGAGGGAGGCTCTACTCACAGTCACTCATGCCCTTATCACCTCCCGGCTGGATTACTGCAACGGGCTCTACATGGGGCTACCCTTGAAGAGCATCCAGAGACTACAATTGGTGCAAAATGCAGCTGCGCGAGCTGTGGTGGGTGTGCCTAGGTACACCCACGTAACACCCATTCTCCGCCAGCTGCATTGGCTGCCCATTAGTCTCTGGATCCAATTTAAGGTGTTGGTTTTGACCTTTAAAGCCCTACATGGCTCAGGGCCAGGGTACCTTTGGGACTGCATCCTGCCGCATACCTCCCTATGACCGGTTAGATCCCACAGAGTTGGTCTCCTCCAGGTCCCATCGACCAAACAATGCCGGTTGGCGGGGCCGAGGGGGAGAGCCTTCTCTGTGGGAGCCCCCTCCCTTTGGAACCAACTCCCTCCAGAGATTAGAACTATCCCCACCCTGCTGGCCTTCCATAAAGCAATAAAAACTTGGCTCTTCCGGCAGGCGGGGTGAAAGTGAGACCAATTAGATTACATTTGGGTCTCCCCCCTTGGTTTATGAATGTCAGATGTTTTTTAATTTTTATAATTTTTTGATTAGATGTTTTTATGTAACAATGATTTTATATGTTGTTAGCCGCCCAGAGTCCCTTGGGAGTTGGGCGGTATACAAATCTATTAAATTAAATTAAATTAAATTAATATATTCCTAGTGGTTCATCCGGAGTCTCTCCTCTCTCACGTATTCTTCTCTCAGTCTGTCAATAGCTGTCAAAAGCTGTCAAATGCTCCAGCTGCTTAATCACCGCTATTTTCTGGGGCAGAAATCCTGCCCCACCCTTTAAAGCCCACTTTTATTGCTACAACTTTTAGAAGCTGAATCTACTGCCAAGTCTTAGATGTATAGATCCTCACCGGTACCGTTGTGTTGCTTTCCTATTCTTTCTTCCTGATCCTCATCTGGCTGTCACGACTCCGAACCCGCCATATTGGCTGACTTCTTTCCTGCTGGCATCAAGGGGTTTTCTCTTTGTCCAGATGGGAGATTGCCTGTTATCATTGTTTTGGTGCTAATTTTCAGTCTAGAAATGTAATTCAGAGAGTTCTGAAAACAGAACAACTTCTTGAATCAAATTAAATCCCTCAAGGAGCAAGTATTCTCTTGCTATCTGCATTATAATGTTTGCCCACATTTCCTGCTCTGGGGACTTGCTGAACTCATTGGTGATTTAAAAACAAAATAGCTTAAATATAGAGTTATGTAACAGTGTTTGTAGCAGACTAATTTATGACATTTACTCAGGCAGCTGAAAAACCCATTTAGTTTGTTATGTTCCTGCCTAGTAATGCAGAAATTCATAGCAGAAGAGTTGCTAAGAGTTTTTAAAACTGCCACTGCTAACTTGGCATTTTCTAGATATGTTAAGGGCAGATGGAACCCTCTAGCCGACATTGGCCAATCTCGGGAAACTATACTAAGTTGTATCTGGTTAGTACTTGGATGGGAAACTTTTTAGAAATTTCAGCATTAACATATTGGGAAGTCTGAAAAGCACCCTGAAGAAGGGCATGGGAAACTCCTGGATTTTTTTTTTAAAATAGAAAATAACATGGACATATCCATAAACGCATCAAAGAATCAATTTCAACTTGACGGGTCTTTACCATTTAGATGGTTGGAACTGAACTTGTCTTTGTCTGATTAATGCAATGTTTCTCAATCTTTGCAAGTTTAAGATGTCCAGACTTCATCTTAAACGCAACCTCTGCAAATGGTAAAAGTTCAGTCCAATTGTCCTGTTGAAAATTAATAAAACATCTTAGATACTGTTCAAGAACCCCGTTCATTCTTTCACAATTTCCATTGCATTGTGAGTGATGGGAGGAGCTTAATCCTTGGGCGGTACCTTGGGCGGTACCAAGTAAGCCCAAAAACGCCTTCCAAAAGTTGGAGGTGAATTGGACTCCCCTATCCGAGATTATTCTTTTAGGAGCTCCATGAAGACGATAAATGTGTATTAGAAACAGTCTAGCCAAGCCTTTGGCAGTTGGGATCTTTTGGCAAGGAATAAAATGTGCTTGTTTTGAAAACAAGTCTGTCACAACCCAAATGACACTGTTTCCCGCACTTTCCGGTAGTTCTACAATAAAATCCATAGCAATTTCTTCCCATGGGGCTGACGGCTCAGCTACTTTCTGTAGAAGTCCTGGAGTTTTCCCTTGTCGTCTTTTTGCTGCAGCACAAATGGGGCAACTCACTACATAGCTTTCTATGTCCTTTTTCAATGAAGGCCACCAAAATTGTCTCTTTATTAAGTGTAAAGTTTTTACAAAACCAAAGTGTCCAGTTAATCTAGAGTCGTGGCACCTTTCCATTAAATGTAATCTTTGGCTAGCGGGTACATAAAGTTTGTCTCCTACCCAAGCTAATTCATCTTTCATCACGCAACTGGATTTGTGGTTCAAAAACCATTCATCGTTGACTAATGCTTGTTAAAAGCATGAGTGGTGTCTGCGTTCCTCAATGCGTTTTTTCCTCCTTGGGACCTGGTGATTACTTTGGCTGCCAATTGATTAGTTTGTACTATAGGTTTAAATACCTCTGATTTCACACAATTGTATTGTGGCTTTCTGGACAGTGCGTCTGCTAGAAAGTTTTTCCCCCCAGGGATAAATTTAAGAGTAAACTCAAACCGTTTGAAGTATTGAGCCCAACGAACCTGTTTAGGAGATAGTTTCCTTGGTGTCTTTAAGGCTTCTAAGTTTTTGTGGTCAGTCCAGACTTCAAAAGGGATCTTACTCCCTTCTAAGAAATGTCTCCAAGTTAAAAGTGCCCATCGCACTGCATAAGCTTCTTTTTCCCAGATTGCCCACCTTTGTTCAGTTTCACTTAGTTTCCTGGATGTATATGCACATGGCTGTAGTTGTCCTTGCTCATTACTCTGGAGTAGGATTGCTCCTATTGCCACATCGCTAGAATCTGCTTGTATTATGAAGGGTTTTTCTGTGTCTGGGTGCTTCAAAATTGGTTCTGTTGAGAACAGCCGTTTTAGTTTTTCAAATGCTGCCTGGCATTCCATTGTCCAATTCACGGGCTGTCTCGGTTTAGGATCTCCCTCCCCCTTTGTTCTTAGCAGTTTTGTGATGGGCAGGGCAATTTGAGCAAACAATTTATCTATCGATAAATTGGCGATAGAAATTTGCAAACCCTAGGAAACTTTGCAGCTGCTTGCGTGTGCGAGGCATTTCCCAATCGAGTACTGCCTGCACTTTTTGAGGATCCATTTCTATGCCCTGGTGTGAAATACGATACCCCAAGTAATCAATTTTTTCTCGGTGGAATTCACATTTTGAGAGTTTGGCATAAAGTTTTGCCTCACGGAGTTTGCTTAGCACTGCCCTCACCAATTTAACGTGTTCAGCCTCGGTCTCTGAGTATAAGAGAATATCATCTAAATAAACAAGAACCCCTTTGTATAAATGTTCACGTAAAATATCGTTGATTAATTGCATAAACACTGCAGGTGCCCCTTGTAGCCCAAAAGAGAGCACCTTGAATTGGTAGCATCCCAGGGGGGTGTTGAATGCCGTTTTCCATTTATCCCCCTCCTTAATCTTGATTCGGTAGTATGCCTCCCTGATGTCTAGTTTGGAGAAAATTTTCCCTTTTGTGAGGTGGGCCAGCATATCTTTCATCAGGGGGAGGGGATACATGTTTTCAACACTTATAGAGTTTAGGTTTCTGAAATCGACACATAAGCGTTTTGTGCCATCTTTCTTTTCCCTAAATAACACTGGGGCTGCTATCTTTGGTCTGGCTGGTTCAATGAAACCCCTTGCTAGGTTTTTCTCAATGAAAGCACTCAGCTCTTCTAACTCCCCCGGTGACATGTTATACATTTTTGGTTTAGGTAGTTTAGCCCCAGGTAAGATTTCTATTGCACAGTCAGATGCGCGATGCGGGGGAAGTTCATCCGACGCTGCTTCGCTAAAAACTTCTGCCAAGTCTTTGTATTCCTTGGGTATGCCTTCTGTTGCCACGCTATGACCAGGCATGGCTGTTTCCCTGCGTTCGGCCCCCTCAGTTCCTATCTGTGGGTCCTCCGCAACAGTCACGTGCATTTGGAATTTTATGGTGCCTTGCTCCCAATTTATTCTTGGATTCCACTTTTTTAGCCATGTGAGTCCCAAGACTAGTGGCCATTCCATGCCAGGTGCTACTATAAATGTAAGTTTCTCTTCGTGGTTCTCAATGCCTATTTTCAGGGGTTCCGTGGCAAAAGCAGCCGGCTCCCCCCCTGCTATTGACCCATCCAGTTGGCAAAACGCGATGGGATTTCTCAGCTTTCTCACTGTGATTCCCAGCTCCCTGATTAGGGTTGGGCTGATTAAGCAACGGGTGCACCCTGAGTCTACTAATGCAGAGATATTTTTCCCTCCTCTTGGTTAGGGATAAATAGTCTGAGAGGGAGGGTGAGCGGTTCAATTGGTTTGCTTACCAGTGGTTCATCCTCCGAATCGCTCTCGACCGATGCTGGATCTTCCCTTCGAAATGCCGGGATGTTGTCTCCAGCGGGAGGAGGGGATGGTGGTCCTACCATCTCGCTGCTCCTCAGGGCTGTTTCCCTCCCACGCTGGATGGGTCTCGCTGGTCTCTCCCCCGTTCGGCGTTCGGGTTTCCGGGTGGGTGTTTGGGGCCAGCATTCGGGTGCTCGGTGTCCCTCCTTCCCGCACTTGTAACAGATTGGAGGTTTAGGGGAAAAGCCCTGTTGCCTTCTGAAGGGCTCTTTCCTCCATTGGGGTGGGGATTTCTTCCATGCTCTCCCCATACGGTACTGATTCCTAGCCATATCAATCTCCGCTTCTTCAGTGGTGAGGTACCACTCATGCAGATGATTCGGTGCACCCCTAGCCACGCAGCATTATACAGATCGTCACTCAGTCCATCCTTAAAACAGCTTACCAGGATGTCTTCTGGCCAGTTTAGCCGACATGCAAGGTCCCGGAATTCTTCAGTGTACTCCGCCACTGGCCATCGTCCCTGTTTCACCACCTTAATACGATCGCGTGCTTTGCGGTCTGCCAGCGGGTCCTCGAACCGTCATCGTAGCCATCATGAATTGGTTAAAGTTGCGCAGTTCGGGTGCATCGTCGTTATGTAGGGTCACCATCCATCTGGCAGTGGCTCCTTCCAGAGCTAAGGTAACTGCTCGCACCCGGGATCCCTGTGTTTGGAACTCACGTCCATATTCTTGCATATAGGTGAGCATGTGTGCTACGAAGAATCCCAATTGTTGCGGGTCCCCATCAAATTTCACTCCCAGGGGGGAGTTTTCCTTTCTAGTTGTGGGGCTTGGAGTTGGTTAGGAAGGGGTGCCGCTGCGTGTGCTGCCCTGGGAGGTTTTGTTGGGTTCCCTGCCACATCCTCCATCTGCATGCCAGCTTCCCGGAGGATGTTGGCTCCCCCAGCCTCTTCAACGGTTGCTGTACTCCCAGCGCTCCTTAGTCGTCGTTCTGGGGTCCCTCGGATGTTGAGATTTTCCAATGTTTCCATCACCAGCTGGGCTAGGTATCTCTTCAGCCGCCCCTCCCTCAGTGGTGCTTCGGTGAGCTCCTCATGGTCAGTGAGAGCTTCTAGCTCCAATTCCCAACGAGGTTTCCGATTCCTTCGATTAAGGGTGACTCCTCTGGTTCTCCCATCCCAGCTGTCCTTTTTTCCAATGCCGATAGACCAGCGGGGTTTCTCAGAGGTCCCGAAACCTCCCTCAGCTTCTTTGATGGGGAGTGCAGAACAGGCATCCAACTGGGTGGTGATTGGTGTCTCCCCCCAGCATTCAGTTTCCTCCTGTTCCCGATTTTGTTCAGACATGATTTGCCCGGTCCCCTCAGTAGAGCGAAGTTGCTTCTCTGGGTTGACCAATTTTGCAGACTTTGCTTTCTGTAAGAACTGTCTTCCAACCACATTCAAAGTACGAACTTCTGAGTCAGTGTTTCAAAAGGATTCCTTTAATTAGCAATTGTATGACAATTCATTCATTCAAAGCAAAGTCTAAATGCCTTCAGGCAAGGCAAGCATATTTAACCTTAATGCCCCTCCCCATTTGGCAGGATTCAAGCACAATCAATCGACAAGTGTGACACTCCTTCCTGAGAATCCAGATGGCCATACGTTCCCAGCCCCCTTCCATTCAACTGACTTGCATTGCCCCTCATAAAACCCTATCTTAAGATGAGAAGGTTCCCAGGTGTCTAGGATCCGGATATCTGTTATAACCTTTTGATCAAGCAGGACCAAGACCCTCCTTCTCCTTTTGAATGGCAGAGTCTGGAGTCTGACACATTGTCAGATGACTCTTACAATATATAAAACAATACAAAAAGGTTATACTCTTAGGACTGCTCAATGCTTTCCACACATATGTAGACAAGCTGCTTGGAAATGACTGGCAGAGTCAGTTGTTTCACAAGACAATTAACATTATCATGATGAGCTGCTCAGTCATGAGACAACTATTTTTAAAATAAACCAATCAAAAATGCATAGATCCTGATCAAGATTATGCTACTACTGGTACAGATGGAGGCAAGGAAACCATCTGCTCAACCATTCCTGCTCCTTTTACACTCACCTTAGACTGTACATATTTAGAGATAAAAAAGTTTTTTAAAAAGCAAGAAATAATCCAAAAGTTCTATTACTTTGGGTTTCAGCTTGGTTTGCAAATTGAATTATACAATGTCTCACAATGCTGTTTGCCCAATATGGTTAATTACAGAGAAAGAAAGGCATATCCGTGGGAAGATTGCAATACATAAAAATAGATTTATTTGTGGTGTTTATGATCTTATTTTATATAACAACTTATCTTACAAGCTGTGGGTTTGAATATGCTCATGTTATCACCAAAATCTCTCTCTCTCCCTCCCTCCCTCCCTCCCTCCCTCTCTCTCTCTCACACACACACACAAAATTTAAAAAAGTAGAAAAAAGAGAATGTCTTCTTTTTTTGAGTAAAAGTTTTTTATTTTTTTATTTTTACATATCTCATGTCGTGAATGGTTTGTTTTCTGGGTTTCATACATATCAATACAAATAATCATAACAATATATATTCTTAATAATTACAATTCATTTTCATTTCTGATTTTAACACATAATATCTATTATCATCTTTCAATTCTAATCCTTCTCATAATTCTACCACACTTCCTATCATTTTAATATCCATTTTTACTCTTTTCCCCCTCATATTTCTGTCTCTATTTTAGCCCTCTTCCCCCCTTCTCCAATCATTCTAATAATCAACGATGTGATCTTCCTTTTTTCATTATTCAATTTTTCCATATATCAATCATATATATAAAAAATGCTACACATATAGAAGATAGTGTGTCGGCTATATAAATTGCCTGGATTGTCCCAGAGAGGGGCCGAAAGGCAAAATGAAAGCTGTGATGCTTTCTCCCATATTTGGGTACACCAGGATAATACGACAGAAAAACATATATAACCCTTTGCTGGTGAAGAGCTGATAGGGAATAGAGCCTGTGGCCTAATGGCTAAGCTGCTGCCTTACAAGGCAGGCAGCCCAGGTTCAAATCCCAGTAAGGGTATGGCTATCTGACGAGAGCTAAATAGCTCGAAATAGATCTATGTCTCCCTTTATTTTCATTTATCAGCAAAAAATGCTACAGACACACACACACACGATTCCATCTATCAACCATCTATCAATTCTCTAGCTTTTCATTATTGCTCACAATTTTTATGTATATGATATTCTCTCCAATTCTTCATTTCTTGTACACTTACTATTAATACAAACTCATTTTTTCAACTTATACAATTCTAGTGATAATATAAATTCCTTTACTACATTCCTAACAAATATTCAGAAATAATTCTTATCTCTTACACCACATACAAACAATTATTCAACTTATATAATTCTAATATTCTAATATTCATACACATTATTGAAAAGCTTTCATAAGGTGTTTTGCTTTGTACTCCTTCTCTTTCCATTCCCTTTTATCCCACATCTTTCACCCTCATCCAAATTTTTAATCTTTTCTTCTTCTTTTTTAGGTTATCTGCCATATACTTCTTTTAGATCATTTATTTCATCTGCTTTTGAGTCTGTATTTTGACTATAATCTCTAACATTTTCCCCTTGTCTTTTTCCCTCGATGTTTTATTCTATGACTACCTATTTCAACCCCTTTTTCTTCTCCCCAACTATATTTCTGTTTCTCCCATTTCTCTTTCATGTCTTCTAAAGTATTATCCTTCTGCTCTAATCCCTTTTTCTCCATCAATTTTATTATTATCCTCTCATTATCTTCTTCTTCTTCTTTTTGATTTCCCAATTCTGCTGTCTCTTCCACTTTTTCAGATTCTTCCATTCTTCCCTCGTAGTTCTGATCTATATTTGTTATTCCTTGTATTATATGTTCCAGTTTTTGCTCTATACGACCCATACTGCCAGATATTTCCATCATCTCCATACATTGTTCTTTTATGATATCTTTAATGTCTTGGTATGTCTTTAACTCCACTTATTTCCATTTTACAGTCAAACCAATTTTAAAAGAAGAATCCAGGGGATTATCCACGTCCCTTCCAATCTTTTTTATTAGCGTGGCAATATTATCCAACAAAAATAAAAATTCCCAAAGTTGCACAATTCTCCTCTTAACAGCAGATGGCGCTCCTGCTTAAGTTCAGTATTGTTTCTCTTCGTTTTGCTTATAGTCCAAATTTAATCATTTTAAATTGTAAATCCAATATATGGGTGAGTAAAGAATAATCAGTTTAATAGTAATAAAATAGTAACAAATTCCAGATCGAATTCCAGTATTTAAAAAATACCTTTCCAAAGCCACGTCTTTGTTTTGAGAGTTCAATGTTTTTTTCTTAGTTTCCTTTAAACAGTTCTCTTAAATATTTATAATTTCTTTTTAATGTATTTGTTCCGCTGCTAGCACATAGCTCCAATATATCTCCCCCTCATATTTCTTGGGGTTTTTCCCCCCCAAAAATTCTTTTGCCCAGATCACAAGCCATTCACTTTCTCTCCTCCTGCTCTGTCTTGGGTATTCTGGTCATCTTCGGCTTCATGGCAGACATGTTTGCTGCCGCTGCTTCTTGTCATTGGCAGAGGGGGCTTTCCTAGTCAGGGAAGGGAGATGCAGCTCCCCTCTACCTGCTAGGTGGTTCCCCTTTGCTTCGCCACCCTTCCAAGGTGGCTATGGATTTGGATCGTCTGACAAGAAGAGATTGGAGCTGACCGCAGAGCTTGCGGATCAGGCTTCTGAAAGCGCTGGAAGTACAACTGGAAGAATGTCTTATTCTTACAGCATCTTAAACCATCCTGTGTTTTCCTTGGGTTTACTGTGTTGCAAACCAAATAATTCTGATACTAGATAATATGTGGTAATAGAATCCAGGCAGAAAAAGGTGCTCTTAGGAACATTAATTTAATGGTTTGATGCACTGAAGGCTAAAACATTAAATAACAGATCAATGTTTTGTGATTTCTGTTAATAGCCAAATATGGTTGTATAGTCTTTGTATATGTGCATATGAAAGAAAAGAAAGAGAAGATGACTGTGGAAAGATATTTAGTGCTATTGATTTTAGGCCGGTATTTTCTTCCAGCAGCACTGAAACCCAATGTCTCTGTGATAAATATTCATAATTATTATGGTCCTTCTTCCTTCTAACACTCCCCCTCTCCTACATAAACACAAGACTCTCCAGGACTGGTAATTCTGCACAGCTCCCTGCTTTTCAAATTATGACAGTAACTCTTCGTTTAAAATACACTTTGTTCTCTTCCAAGATTAGTATAATCAGAGTTAATTTCACACAAAGTTACTTATTAAACTGTGCTAACCATTATAAATTTAGATTTCCTTGCTAATTCTCTATCCTATTCTACTCACAGAAGACAATTTATGGAGAATTTGTAACAAAGCTGTCAGTTTGACACAGTATTTCTATAGCTAATAAAGACATTTCAAAAGGAGAAAAGGAGATAATTTATATAGAAGAGAATATTTGTGGCTCATGGTTGAACTGTGCATTGCTGATGTTATCTAGTTTGGTAATGAAATGTCTGCAAAAAAACAGAGCACCAAGGACCCCACAGAATTAATATAATTATTTCTTTTAGGTGTGATTTTTCTATTGCCATTGATACCCTAGAAACAATTGAATGTTCATGCTATATATTTTGTGTTGTTATCATTAATTTGATTTAATTTAATTAAAAGTTCTTATAGGCCCCCCAATCCCGTAGGACTCAGGGCAGCGTACAGCAGAAATAAGAACAATCAATAATATAATAAAAACAATTTAAAAAATTACAAAATTTAAAAAAAACCAATCATCCATGGGGGAATAAGATCTCTTTTCACCCCGCCTGCAGGAAGAGCCATGTCTTCACGGCTTTGCGGAAGGCCAGTAGGGTGGGGATAGTCCGGATCTCTGGTGGGAGTTGGTTCCAGAGAGACGGAGCTCCCACAGAGAAGGCTCTCCCCCGTGGTCCCACCAACTGGCATTGCTTGGTTGATGGGACCTGGAGGAGACAAACTCTGTCGGACCTAACCGGTCGTAGGGAGGAATGTGTTGTGCCTTGGCCGCGTCCGGCGCCGAGGATGGAGGATCCGGAGGACATGGAGCCGCTCATGGTGCAGCAGTACCAGCCCATGTGCCTGGCACCGGAGATGGATGGTGATGAGGACTCGGTGCCAGAGCAGGACGATCCCCCAGGACCTTCTGCACCTGCGCAGCAGAGTGAATCATCAGGAGATGAAGAACACCTGCTGGATGCCAGAGCTCGCAGAGCAGCCAGAAGACAGGACTGGCTGAGTAAGCATAGGTCTACTCGAAGGTAGCACTGAGGGCTAATTGGGCCATGCCCTTCAGTGCCTATATTAGGCCGGCGCAATCAGCACTCAATGCTGAGAACAACGCATCAATGATTACAGCACATCCATAGTCTTGCCTCTGCATTTGTTCGGAAATCTTGTATTCGGAGACAGCAGCTTCTGAATGGCTTATTCCGGGAAGCCAGCCAACTTGTAAGATAAGAGGAGAATTACTGAATATTGTTTTGAACATTTGACCGTGTGATATTTAACCCTCAAGGAACCAAAGGAACATTATTCCCCGAGACTTTACTATTGTGTTGTTTATAGACTTTTAAAAACCCCTGAGCTTTTGCTAAGAAACCTTATTAGTAAAAGGACCCTTTTTGTTTGAATCACAAACAGTTGTGTGTGTGTTTCTGGGGGTTGCGGTGCTGGGTCACAACAGAATGTGGTAGGATGCGGTCCTGGAGGTAACCTGGCCCTGAGCCATGTAGGGCTTTAAAGGTCAAAACCAACACCTTAAATTGCGTCTGGAGACTAATGGGCAACCAATGCAGCTGGCGGAGAATGGGTGTTACGTGGGTGTATCTAGGAACACCCACTACGGCTCGCACAGCTGCATTTTGCACCAATTGCAGTCTCCAGATACTCTTTGAGGGTAGCCCCATGTAGAGCGCATTACAGTAGTCCAGCCGTGAGGTGATGAGGGCACGAGTGACTGTGAGTAAGGCCTCCCTCTCCAAGTAGGGTCACAATTGGTGCACCAGGCGAACCTGTGCAAAGGTCCCCATAGCCACAGCCGACAGATGTTGCTCTAATTTTAGCTGTGGGTCTAGGAGAACACCCAAATTGTGAACCCATTCCGAGGGAGTTAATTTCTCTCCCCCAAGAACCAAGGAGGGGCAGTCGACATAATCCCTGGGGGGGGCAATATCCACAGCCACTCGGTCTTGTCAGGATTGAGCTTGAGCCTATTTATTCCCATCCAGACCCTAACATCGTCCAAGCAACAGCACATTACTTCAACTGCTTCCCTGAACTGAGACGGGGTGGAGATGTACAACTGGGTATCGTCAGCATATTGCTGATACCTCACCCCGTGTCGTCGGATGATCTCATCCAGCGGTTTCATGTAGATGTTAAACAGGATGGGCGAGAGGACCGAGTCCTGAGGCACCCCGCAAATCACGGGCCTAGGGGCCGACCTCTGACCCCCTGTCAACACTGACTGCATCCTATCGGAGAGGTAGGAGGAGAACCACCATAAAACAGTGCCTCCCACTCCTAACTCGCCGAGTCGGCGCAGAAGGATACCATGGTCAATGGTATCGAAAGCTGCTGAGAGGTCAAGTAGCACCAGGATGGAGGAATGACCTCCATCCCGGGCTCACCAGAGATCATCCATCAGGGTGACCAAAGCAGTTTCCATGCTGTAGCCATGCCTGAAACCCGATTGAATGGGATCTAGATAATCAGTGTCCTCCAATAACCGTAGGAGTTGGAGCACCACCACTTTCTCCACAACCTTACCCACAAAGGGTAAGTTGGAAACTGGACGGAAGTTCTTTAAATCCGCCGGGTCCAAGGAAGGCTTCTTGAGGAGGGGCCTCACCACCGCAGCTTTTAAGGGCTGTGGGATGGATTCCTCTCTCAGAGAAGCGATCACAATCACCTGGAGCCAGCCACGTGACACCTCCCTGCTGGCCGAAACCAGCCAGGAGGGGCACGGGTCCAACAAACAAGTGGAGGAACTCATCGCTCCTATGGCCTTGTCAACATCATCAGGAGTGAGAGGCTCAAATTCATCCCATATAATAGGACTAAGACTGGCCCCTGTCATCTCGGCTTGCCCTGTCCAATCGGAGTCCAGGTCTGTCCGAATCTGAGTGACCTTATCCGCCAGAAACTGAGCAAATTCCTCAGCTCTGCCCTGTAAGGGTTTCTCAACTCCCCCCTTAGCAAGGAGGGAGCGAGTCACTCTAAACAGGGCAGCTAAGCGTGAATCGGCAGATGCAATAAGAGCGGAAAAATGCGAACATTTTGCCGCCCATATCGCCACTAAATAAGACTTAATAAAAGTTCTTAGTAGTGTTCGGTCAGATTCAGCTTTACTGGCCCTCCACCGTCGCTCTAGACGTCTCTTGTGGCGTTTCATCTCCCGGAGCTCCTCAGTAAACTAAGGAGCCTTCCTGGATCCGCTACCATGGAGAGGTCGCAAAGGTGCAATTCGATATAATGCCCCTGATGCCGCCCTGTTCCAGGCAGCTACCAGAGACTCAGATGAATGGTGTACCAAGGATTCAGGTATCTCCCCAAGTTCCCTCTGGAAGCCTTCTGATTCCATTAGGCACCTGGGGTGGAACCACTTAATCGGTCCCGCCTCCCTGTGGTGGAGGAGTGGTGCCATGAAATCTAACCTCAGAAGGAAATGATCTGACCACGACAAGGGTGAGATGACTAAACCCCTTGCAAGGATGCACCCGTCAGGTTTATTGTTTTATATGTCTTGGTAGCGATTTGTGTTTAATTTTCTTAACTTTATATCTCCCTGACCAAGGGTCGCACCCTCTGTTTCACTTCTCTCCCTCTTTAGAGGCTTGCTTTTACTTTTACAATATCTAAGCTCTGCAGGATTGTTTAAGATTTGCTTTATATGAGGAATAGACAGCCGTTGACACATTTCTTGAACAAAGTAGAAAACAGTTTATTTAAATACAACTTCTCAGTAATTGTCAAGTAAATTTGTTTCAGCCACAAGCAGCTATTTAATTCTTACTTTTTCTTTTCTTCCCCTCAGAGACTCTCTTTGCTTTCCTGACTAAATCTAAACAAATCCAATTCTTCTTTGTTTCTAGGCCTGTAGATAAGAGCATGTTTCACCGTTTATCTCTATCTACAAATTACTCAATATTTATCCATCAATAAAGTTCCCTGACCCTGGCACCTGCTTCCCACAGAACTGCCTAAGGCCTATCTTCTCTCCTGTCAACTTCCCTCTTGGACAGTTAAACTCAGGCAGAGATTCTCTATAAGTCTTCCCTCTTTGGAAATCACACACAGAGCTCCTCAGCTCTCCACACTAAGCCTTCCCTCATGGAAGTTACACACACAGATTGAGCTCTTCACAGCTCTTCTTACTAAACCTTCCCTCCTGGAAATTACCACATAACAGAGAGCTCCACATCTCTTCCAACCAGGCCTTTTATAGTTCCTGGCCCTGCTATCTATGATCCGATTGGCTGTCTCTTTATGATGTCATCTATCCCCCCTCCCTTCTGGAGCACTGGGATAAACACCTCCCCCTTTCTACTTACCATACATTTAAAAGCTGTTTGGCTCTATACTTGTTTAAACGGTTCCTTTTAACAACATTTTAACTTTATACAACAACTTACTATTTTACATTCAGTACCTGTATGTGGGCACCACACCCCTCAATCTCAGATCATCTCTCCATTGCCCCAAGAGAAACACTAGGTCAAGCGTGTGACCTCCCTCATGAGTCGGACCCTGAACTACTTGGGTCAGGTCCATGGTTGTCATGGAAGCTATGAACTCCTGGACTGCATCCGAGGTTTCGCCAGGCGATGGCAGGTTGAAGTCCCCCAGCACCATCAACCTGGGGAACTCAATCGCCAGCCCCGCTATCGCCTCGAGCAGAACAGGCAGGGCCTTTGCAACGTAGCTAGGAGGCAAGTACATTAGCAAAAGGCCCACCTGAACCCCTAAGTCCAACTTCAAAAGGAGTGTCTCACACCCAACAATCTCCGGGGCAGGGCTCCTACAAGGACAAAGATTCCGGCGAGCTATAATAGCCACTCCTCCACCCCTTCCCTGGGGTCGTGGCTGATGCAGAACTAAGAACCCATCCGGGCACATCTCAGAGAGGGGAACACCCCCCTCCTGGCCCAGCCAGGTCTCCATTATGCATGCCAGGTCCGCCCCCTCGTCCAGGATTAAATCCCGCATGAGGGGTGCTTTGTTGGTAGTTGACCTGGCATTCAACAGCAGCAGCTTGAGTCCAGGGCCCTGAATTCCCTGATCACCAGGTACTCGGGCTGAGCTAGATGGAACCAAACCAGATGGGCCAGAACAGGAAATCGCTTGAAGACAGCGAGTTCTCATTCCCTGAGAGCGGCCTACCCCTCTGCTCCCGCCATACCTACCTCTCCCTGTAATGACCGTAATGCTCCCACTCTCCACCCAACCAGAGATCCCCTCCCCTCCCCCACTGGTCTTCCTCTCTCCCCGCAGGCCATACATTCCATTCATACCAAGCCAGGGGTCGGACTCAAACCCCCCTCCGCTTCTGTTTCCACACTCAGCAGAGGGGGGCAGAATCCTCACCCCCGACTCACTCATTCTACCACACCCACTCTCAACAGTCCCTCCCAACCAGTCACATCCTCATACATTTACACAAACACACAAACACTTCTAAGGTAGATTGCAAAATAAGGTAAGCGACTATTAATACAGGGGAGTCCAAAGGAAAACATGCATGCCAGGCCTCAGGCCAGCAATAACTTGTCCTTTCCCTATGATGTTTTTGCGGTATCAGATGAGGACTCTGTGAGGAAAGAGTTTTTCTTCTGCTTCTAAAGCTCTTTTCCACTATCCTTCATTCTCCATCATCACAATGCTCTCGACCCCATAGAACTTTATGGTGTAGTGACCAACCTTGGTAGCATCCTAGATGTACATGGTGATGGGCAAACCTCCAACAAAACAAGGAATCAATACTTAGAATCCCACTTCCCCCAGCCCACAACTCTTTGTCTCTTTCTTTAACAAGTTCTCACAGCAGTATGTAATTCGAGCCAGCAATGCTGGCCTTGTTATCTTGCTTATTAGCTGTAAAGAGTCTCATAATAATGGCACCCAGAAACAACATCAAACAGTAAACACACAGCGCCAAACAGCAATCAAGAAAGAGGATGTAGTCCGGGAAGGGGGGGATCATTTAGGTCCCAGATCATAAAAGCTCGGGGGGAAAGTTGCAAGAGGGCCCGTCGCCGTGCGGGGTGGTTGATTACCACAGTTAAAGTCGTGATTCAGGAGGATCTCAGTTTCCGATGTTTGGGAAAAAAGCCACCGGACGTCTTCAGCTTTCTGGGAAATAAGCCGTAGGCCGCCTTCCCGCCAGGCACCTTCATGACAGGTGAGGGACATATGGGGGGGGGGCAAATGCAGCACCACACAATCGTCCTAGGTCGTCTTCACTCGCTACCGCTTATCCCCAAGATGTTGCACTTTTTCCAGATGGCAAACCTGTTAAATGAGTGTCCTCCAGCCAGGTTTCCATCCTCTATCACCTCCTTAATTGTAGGTCATCCTCTCACAGCGGAGAAATCGCCATCGGCTCCAAGATGGCGCTTCGCATTTCAGAGCCTCAGAGCTCCGGCGTCTCAGAAGTCCCCCAACTCAAATTGGGCAAATCTTAATCTGCCTCGTTGTTCCTGGGGGTCTTCCCCGGCCGTCCGCTCCTCAAAGATGATCTATCTCGAGCCAGGATTCTGGAATTTCCACCAAATGCAAGGTCGAGAGAGCGGAGCTCCACTCTCCCTTGCCCATCCGCTGTGGCTCCATTACATCATCAGCATGTATTTGCTATAGTAAGTAGAGCATTAGAAAAGAAACATGTATGGGTAGCTAGTTTGCCAAAGAAAGCAATACAGTTTCTACTTGAGTTTCTACATTTTGTGAGGATGTTAAAAGAATAGGCAGTATTAGGAAATAGCAACCATAGCATATGGCTGGTTGTTTATGCACAACAAGATTAGCCAAGAAATTAAAATCTTTATTTCCTATTTTTTTGGAATACTGAGATTTCAGATGTCTGATTTTTCCCCATATTGGTTTATTCTTTTGCATATGGATTAGTTGATTTATAGTACATAGTGCTGAATGACAGTGCCTGTATCACATCTGATTCATACAATTCATATAATCAGTAGATGGATCAAAAATTAATATTAGTTGAAAAAATTAATATCTCACTTCATTGTGGGGCAAACAGTTATACTAATATTTTCTGTAACAAATGCTTGAAGTATGCAGTGAGTACAGATTAGCAGAAATGGGAGTAATTTTTAATTTCCTTGCTTACATATCCTTGTAAGTCTTATGACTCCATTATAAATACTTTTATGTATTAACTGTGGGAAGCACTTATAGAATCCAGTTATTGTCATTGCTACTACTGATGTTATAATTATTAGAAGCAGAATCCATGAATCAGGTCTGAAATATTATATACTATTAGTATATACCCGTGGTGGCGAACCTATGGCACGCATGCCAGAGCTGGCACGCGGAGCCATAGAAGCCGGCACGCGAGGGTTCCCACCGGCAAACCGGAAGTGCGAAAAAACACACTTCCGGTTTGCCGGTGTGCTGTTTTTTGCACTCCGGAGGGTTCAGGGAAGCTCCCTGAAGCTCCGGAATGCAAAAAACTACAAAACGGACAAACCGGAAGTGCACTTTTTCGCACTTCCGGTTTGTCCGTTTTGTAGTTTTTTGCATTCCGGAGCTCCAGGGAGCTTCCCTGAACCCTCCGGAGTGCAAAAAACAGCATACCGGCAAACCGGAAGTGCGTTTTTTCGCACTTCCGGTTTGCCGGTTTCATCGTTCCAGGCTCCGTTTCGTCGTTCCAGGCTCCGGTAAGTGGGCCTGTGCGGGGGTGGGGGTGTGTGCGCATGCGCAGGGGGCAGCGGGGGGGGTGTTGTGCGCATGCGTGGGGGGGAGGGAATGGGTGTTGGCACGCGAGCGCGCGCGAGCGCGCCCCCCCCTTTTTCGGCACGCGAGCCGAAAAAGGTTCGCCACCACTGGTATATACCTTGAGATCTATCTAATCCATATGCTGAAATATGTAGGTCAATAGTATCATTTGTATGCAGAATACTTTATAGAATATAAGAATAAATTTATCTGCCTTCAAGAGCCTAGCTATAGTATAAAATAGGAAGCATCTCTAATATATTATTTCTATGAAGTATACAGTTATGTAAGAAAGCACAAGGGTAACATAATTCCCCCTAAATCTGCAAGGGGACTATTATTTTAAGACAACTCTAAAGTCTTTAATCTGATTCTTGATTAAATTACAGATGTATTAATTCAATCTTTAAAGAAAAAATTTCTTGGTTTTGTTTATCTTGGTCAATGGCAACTTGAAGAAAGTAATAAGCAACTTTCTTCAATATGGTTTCAGAGGAACTGTATCATGGTTGTTCATGGGATTGGATGAAAACCTGTTGTGGGCATTTATTTTATTTATTTATTTTATTTGTGAGATTTATATACCGCCTCACAGTGCAAGCACTCTCTAAGTGGTTTACACCAGTAAGCAATGTATATTATATTGCCCCCAACAATCTGGGTCCTCATTTTACCTACCTCGGAAGGATGGAAGGCTGAGTCAACCTTGAGCCAGTGAGACCTGCGGATCACAGTCAGCTAAAGTGGCCTGCAGTACTGCCTCTAACCACTGCGCCACCTCGGCATTGTTGATCAGGAAGGCACCAACTATTCTGGGGCCATATTTGTTTGCTCAAACATTCATATACAGTAGAAATAACAATAACTTTAAAAGATGCATTGCTAGAAAAATATGTATTTTGGAAAGTGGTATACTCACATCCCTGAATATTTTAAGAAATACTGTGTATGCAGTATAGAAAAATCATATAAACAAGTATGGATTTTCTAGTTTTTTAATTCTAGAAAATTGGAGTGATGTGGAATACTAGGCCCAGTACTCTTCAATATCTTAAAAAATGACTTAGATGTGGGAATAGAAGGGGAATTTACCAAATTTGCAGATACTAAACTGGCAGAAATAGCCAACACCCCAGATGATAGGCTCAGAATCCAGATGGATCTTGACAGAATTGAACACAGGGCCCTATCTAAAAAAATGAAATTCAATGTAAAGAAAAGTAAAGTTTTGCACTTAGGTAAGAAAAACCAAAAGTACACATATAGACTGGGTGATATCAGGCTTAATAGCAGTAACTGTGAAAGGGATCTTGGAGTCTTAGTGGACAACTAATTAAATATGAGCCAATAATGTGCAGTAGCAGCCAAAAAAGCCAATGCAATCCTAAACTGCATTAACAGAGGGATTCAATCAAAATCAAGTGAGGTACTAATACCACTATATAAAGCCTTAGTAAGACCACACCTAGAGTACTGCATCCAGTTTTGGTCACCACAATATAAAAAACAGATGTTGAAACTCTAGAAAAAGTGCAGAGGAGAGCAACCAGGATGATTAGGGAACTGGAGGCTAAAATACATGAAGAACAATTGCAAGAACTGCACATGACTAGTCTAGTGAAGAGAAGGACCAGGGGAGACATGATAGCAGTGTTCCAACACCAATAAAGCAGATCAAGCAATAATAGAGAAGGACTAGGAAATGGAAGGGTGGATGTAATTATAAACCATCATCTATCTTATGTTAAACATTTTCTTTTAATTAGGTATTTACCTGTGAGATATTTTTAATATCTTTGTCAGTAGAAATAATAACAAATTAATCAACATAAATACAATTGTTGTCAGCCAAGTATCAATAGCTGGTGCTATATAACTTCCACAACAGTAACTTATCTCAGAGCTGAAAAGTTTCTGGTGTAATGGTCATGAGAGCTCAATAAATAACTGCAAACTGATGATTGCTACTAAATAGGATGACAGATGAGAAAACCAGAACTACAGTATATTTGTTTTAGAGATATGTCTAGATTTTCAAGGAAATAATGGTGCTAATATTCAGAAAAAAAATCTCCTCTTCGTAGTGAAATCAGTTTTGAATTTAGCACAGTGATGATGCTGATGTGATGTTGATACAGTTTAAAATTAGTGCTCATTTCCTTTGGGAAACAAACAATGGAAAAAACCACCCATAGGGTTTTTTAGGTTTTTTTGTATTACCAGAAAGATTTTCCATATCAACAATAGAATTACACAGAGGGTTTGGTTCTGTCACAGTTTTATAATGCTTAGTAGTATATTAATAATTATACATGCACACATAAACTGAATATATGATCAACATTTGCATATTCTGTATGGGAAAAATGCTACAAATGGACCACAGGGTAAGGCTAAAAGCTTGCAATATACCGTATTTTTCGGAGTATAAGACACACCTTTTTACCCCCCAAAAGAGGGTGAAAACTTGGGTGCATCTTATACACCAAATGTAGCCCCACCCAGCCACCCCCATTCTTTGATCTTTGGCAAGCCCACGTGCTAAAATGAACATGAAACTAAAGCTGCACAGAGGCAAATTGCTGAAGGGAGAGGCAAAGACAGAATTTTATTTTCTTGTGCTAACCAGACTGTGCTGAAACTGGCTGTTTGTTTTTTGCTGCAAGGAGGTAAGTCAATAACTATAAATGCCTATAGAATGTTCAAATTATCAGACTTATTTTTAAAGACTGTTTTATTATTGTTCTAGACAACTTAACAAAATGAAGAAGCTTTTTAAAATTAAATGCTTGATCTCAAGAGGCCCAGTGCTATTGTATCTTCTTTTAAATAGCAGAGAATACTTCCAGAAAGCCACATCAATTTTAAAGATCTGTAAAAGTATAATCTGAAATGTCCTGTTTTAGTATTAAGTATTAGTATTAAGTATTAGTATTAAAATAAGGCAGCTGAGTTAAACCCTGACTTAGTCATGTTTGGAGTAGATCTATTTAAATAATTGGGAGGAGTTAGTGTGATTACATTTAAGAAAACTTTCTGGGATTAATATACTACCATAATGTACATTTCTCCAATTCTTTGCTATTTCTATGGGTCAGACACACATTTATTTATTTATTTATTTATTTATTTATTTATTTATTTATTTATTTATTTATTTATTTATTTATTTATTTATTTATTTATTTATTTATTTATTTATTTATTTATTTATTTATTTATTTATTTGAGGTTCTTCTATGCCGCCCTACTCCCTCAGGACTCAGGGCGGCGTACAACATTTTAGGGAACATCAAACAAATCATTAAAAACAATTTTAAACAATTTTAAAAAAACGTATAACACCATACATACATGGGGTAGACGTCAGATGCAAGGTCGTCTCAAAATCACCCCGCCTGCAGGAAGAGCCATGTCTTAATGGCTTTTCGGAAGGCCAGCAGGGTGGGGATGATTCGGATCTCTGGGGGAAGTTGGTTCCAGAGAGCAGGGGCCCCTACAGAGAAGGCCCTCCCCCTAGGCCCCGCCAGTCAGCACTGTTTGGCTGACGGGACCTGGAGGAGACCCACTCTGTGGGACCTGACCGGTCGAAGGGAAGTATGAGGTAGGATGCGGTCCCGGAGATAGCCTGGTCCTAAGCCATGTCCTAAACCATTTGTTTCTCCTGAGGATGTGGACAGAGCCATAGGGGTGATGGGGGCCTCAACCTGTTTATTGGACCCGTGCCCCTCCTGGTTGGTTTCGGCCAGCAGGGAGGTGACACGCGGCTGGATCCGGGCGGTGGTCATCGCTTCTTTGAGGGAGGGATCCGTACCACAGTCATTAAAAGCTGCGGTGGTGAGACCCCTCCTGAAGAAGCCTTCCCTGGATCCAGCTGACTTGAAGAACTATCGTCCGGTCTCCAACTTGCCTTTTTTAGGGAAAGTTGTGGAGAAGGTGGTGGCCACTCAGCTTCTGCGGCTTCTGGATGAAACAGATCATCTAGATTCCTATCAGTCGGGTTTCAGGCGCGGCTACAGTACAGAAACTGCCTTGGTCGCTCTGATGGATGATCTCTGGCGGGCCCGGGATGGGGGAAATTCCTCCATCCTGGTGCTACTTGACCTCTCAGCGGCTTTCGATACCATCGACCATGGTATCCTTCTGCATCGTCTCGGCAAGTTGGGAGTGGGAGGCACCGTTTTACAGTGGTTCTCCTCTTATCTCGCCGATAGGATGCAGTCGGTGTTGGCAGGAGGGCAGAGATCCGCCCCTAGGCCCCTGTTATGCGGGGTGCCTCAGGGGTCGGTTCTCTCGCCCATCCTGTTTAACATTTACATGAAACCGCTGGGGGAGATCATCCGCAGACATGGGGTGTGTTTCCACCAGTACGCTGATGACACCCAGCTGTACATCACCACCCCGTCTGACTTCAGTGTGGCAGCCGATGTAATGTGCTGATGCCTGGACGACGTTAGGATCTGGATGGGGAGGAACAGACTCAGACTCAACCCCTACAAGACTGAGTGGCTTTGGATATTGCCGCCTAAGGATTATGACAACTATCCCTACTTGGTTCTCGAGGGAGCAAAACTGACTCCCTCGGATCAGGTCCGCAACTTGGGGGTCCTCCTAGACCCACAGCTAAAATTGGAACACCATCTCACTGCTGTGGCTAGGGGGGCCTTTGCACAGGTTCGCCTGGTGCACCAGTTGCGGCCATACTTGGAGAAGGAGGCTCTACTCACGGTCACTCATGCCCTTGTCACCTTCCGTTTGGACTACTGCAATGCGCTCTACATGGGGCTACCCTTGAAGAGTATCCGGAGACTCCAGTTGGTGCAAAATGCGGCTGCGCGTGCTGTGGTGGGTGTGCCAAGGTACACCCACATGACACATATACTCCACCAGCTGCATTGGTTGCCCATTAGTCTCCGGGTCCAATTCAAGGTGTTGATCATCATCTTTAAAGCCCTTCATGGCTTAGGACCAGGTTATCTCTGGGACCGCATTCTGCCTCATACTTCCCTCCGACCGGTTAGGGCCCACAGAGTTGGCCTCCTCCAGCTCCCGTCAGCCAAGCAATGCCGGCTGGCGGGCCCTAGGGGGAGAGCCTTCTCTGTGGCCGGCTCCGCGCTCTGGAACCAACTCCCTCCAGAGACCCGAACCATCCCCACCCTGCTGGCCTTCCGAAAAGCCATTAAGACATGGCTCTTCCTGCAGGCAGGGGGTAGAGCTTAACTCCATCTGCACTCTCCCCCGGGTATGTCTGGTGGTTGAATGGTTCTTTTATATTGCAATTTTTAATTTTTATATTTTGATTTTAAATTGAATTTATTGGTTTTCTTGTATTTTTCCTGTGTTGTAAGCCGCCCTGAGTCCCTCGGGAGTTGGGCGGCATATAAGAAACCATAAATAAATAAATAAATAAATAAATAAATAAATAAATAAATAAATGAATGAATGAATGAATGAATGAATGAATGAATGAATGAATGAATGAATGAATGAATGAATGAATGAATGTAGGGCTTTAAAGATGATGATCAACACCTTGAATTGTACCCGGAGATCAATGGGCAGCCAGTGCAGCTGGTGGAGTATAGGTGTTACGTGGGTGTATCTGGAAACACCCACCACAGCATGCGCAGCCGCATTTTGCACCAGTTGAAGTCTCCGAATACTTTTTTTTTATTCAAAAAGTTTTATAAGTACAAAGTACATACATTTTTCATTTTTCTCCCCCCTTCCCCCCTAACCCCAACCCACCCCCTTCCCTTCCCCCCCTCTCCCCCGGACTTCCCAGAGAAAGTACAGGGCATAATATTTAATAAAATAAATTTAAATTAAATTAAAACAAGTTGTTAATTTCCACATTTTTTTAAAAAAATCTTTAACTCCAAATTTTTTCAAGACTGTTCAAAACGTAATCAGAAGAAGGATAAAAATAATAAAAAATAGAGAAAATAAGAAATTAAAAAGAAAGAGAAACAAGTAAAAAGAAAGAGAAAACATTATATTAATACATCATACAACATCTCAAACTATACTTTACATATCTAAACCTCCATCTTTTATATAATCTACATATAAACTAATAATAATAAAAAAGAAAGAAAGAAAAAATAAAAAATAAAAATAAGAGAGAAGCAAAGGTAAACCTTTCCTCCCCCTTTCAATCAGCACAACATTTCTTCCAAACAAAACAAAACTTAAGTAAATATTACATAAACAATAACTAAACATTAAATGTTTATATCTAATCACAATACCTCAATATTTAAAATATTCTATCAAATTGTTTATTCCCATAGTTTAAAAAGTAACCCCTTATACCTCAAAAACTTTAAACTTAATCATAGAATCATAGAGTCAAACACAATATTAATAACTTAATATTACAATATGTCAAAGTATCAACTTCAAAATATATAATATATATATATTGATAATAATAAAAAGGAAAAGAGAAAAACCTAACCCCTTATACCTCAAAGACCTTAGACTTGATCCTAAAATCCAACAAAACATTAATAACGTAATATTACGCTATATCAAATTATTAGCTTCAAAATATATAATGTATATATATTAATAATAAAAATAAAAAAGTAATAAAAAAGAACTACCATCAAAATAATAATAATAATAATAATAATAATAATAATAATAATAATAATAATAATAATAATAATAATAATAATAGTAATAAAAGTAATAATAATAATAATAATAGTAATAAAAGTAATAATAATAATAATAATAATAATAATAATAATAATAATAATAATAATAATAATAATAATAATAATAATAATAATAATAATAATAATAATAATAATAATAATAATAATAATAATAATAATAAAAGAGAAAATATAGAGAAAAAAATACAATCCTGTTGGTCTTTCCATCCATCCTATAGATTTCAACACTGCCTCCTTCTGTCGCTTGACAATTTTGAATCTGTCGGTTCGCCTCCCATCTGACCCCAATCCTCCATCTCCTTTTCCACGTTGCAAACATCTATCTGGCTCTGCCAATCACTTTGAATCTTTAAAGCTATTTCAGGTTGAACAAATATGTCTGGGTTTTTCTTCTCCTCCTCTATTAATTTCATGCTTGTTTCCTCTGGAATTTTAGAAATATCAGCCTTTAAAACGTTGATATAAAATTCTGTAGCTTTCTTTATTGTGTTAAGCCGGTATCTTTTTCCCAAAAATTTCACGACCACTCCTGTTGGTGCATCCCATTTATATTGTAAATTTCGTTTTTTTAACTCATCAACCAAGAAGGTATAATCTTTTCTGGCTTTAAGCATTTTAGAAGGGATTTCTTTCCATATCATTATTTCCTGGCCATTTACCTGAAGATTATTCTTGAAGGTCGCCTGTGTAATTCTATTCCGCAAAGCTCTTGTGGTAAAATATATTACAATGTCCCTTGGCAGATGGTTTTGTTTTGCATACCAAGAATTGACTCTATATATCTTATCAATTTGCATAGCCAATTCCTTTTTAGCCATTCCAGACACCTGCTCCAGGGCCTCCACCATCCTTCCTTTCAAATTTTCATATTTTCCCTCCTTCAGGCCCCTCACTCTTATAGCAAATGCCATCTTTCTGAATTGAGACATCAATACCTCTGTTTCCAAATTTACTATATCATTTTGAATCTTGACTATGTATTCCTCTGAGGTTATCCGAGCTTGTTTATTTTTTTCCAAATCCATCTCCAAAACTTCCATATTTACTGCCAGTCCCCGACAAGCCACCAACACATCCGCCCTCAATTGTAAATCCATCTTCTCCAAAGCAGCCTGCATTTTTTTATCTATTTCAGTGATTTTTAAATTGAATTCCATAATCAGTTCATTTTTCATAACTTTCAAAGTATTAAATAAACTTTCAGGTGTTAAAGACTGTGATGGTGTTAAATCAGGCGTAAGTTGCATCTTTGAGATGTGACCAGAAGAGTACTCAGTTCTTTTATTCACAACAGTCTTTCCAGGTTTAGAAGCCATTTCAGTATTTTCACCAAAAAAAGAAAGAAAAAAAACCAGATCTATACTTAGCAAAGTTCTTTCCAAATCCAAAGCCAGTTAATCTTTTATCTTTTATAAAGATGTAAGTTGAATCAAGAAACAAGAAAAGAAAAAATCAATTCCCAGGATCAGAAGTTTCCATAAGAAAAAGGAAAGCTGGTAACAAAATGAAAATAACTTTCACTTCCACACCCAAATCGCCGATCGCCATATTGTTGCTTCTTCCTTGTTAAGCTACTTTGTTGCTTCCGAAGTGAAAGCCAGCGGTGGAATTAAAGTCAAAAGTTATTATACTTGCCCTTCTGGACTCCTGCCTTTCTCTGGCTGCTCTCTTTAAATTTAGAATAATTATACATCCCATTGTAGAAGCAGCGGTGGTCGCGGCATCTTGCTCCGCTTTAAGCGGAGGTTTCTGACTTCCCGGAGCAACAGACAGGCTACCTGGGGAGCCTTCACCCTTCGCGCCCAAAGTTGGTTCCTAGGGCACTAGGGGGGCTCTACCCCACCTGTCTCACTCTCATCTCTCCCCTTTGCCCGGGGAGAGATTTTCAAGCTGCCAGACAGCTGTTCTGGCGGCTTTTACAGGGAATCGGAAAGACCCTGCGAGGAGCGCCAGCGACGCCATCGGAGCCAAACCGGAAGTCTTCTCTGAAACTCTTTAAGGGTAGCCCCATGTAGAGCGTATTGCAGTAGTCCAATCGGGAGGTGACAAGGGCGTGAGTGACCGTGAGTAGAGCCTCCTTCTCCAAGTATGGTCACAATTGGTGCACCAGGCGAACCTGTGCAAAAGCCCCCCTAGCCACAGCTGCAAAGTGCTGATCTAATTTTAGCTGTGGATCTAGGAGGACTGCCAAATTGCGAATCTGTTCTGAGGGAGTTAATTTTTCTCCCTCAAGAACCAAGGAGGGACAGTTGGTATAGTCCTTCGGAGGCAATATCCAGAGCCACTCAGTCTTATTGGGGTTGAGTTTGAGTCTGTTTCTCCCCATCCAGGTCCTAATGTCATCCAGGCACCGGCACATTACATCAACTGCCTCCCTGAATTGAGACGGGGTGGTGATGTACAGCTGGGTGTCATCAGCGTACTGTTGAAAACTCACCCCATGTCTGCGGATGATCTCCCCCAGCAGTTTCATGTAAATGTTAAACAGGATGGGCGAGAGGACCGAACCCTGTGGCACCCCACAGGTCAGGGGCCTAGGAGACGACCTCTGCCCTCCTGCCAACACCGACTGCATCCTGTCAGCGAGATAAGAGGAGAACCACTGTAAAACGGTGCCTCCCACTCCCAACTCGCCGAGACGATGCAGAAGGATACCATGGTCAATGGTATCGAAAGCCGCTGAGAGGTCAAGTAGCACCAGGATGGAGGAATTACCCCCATCCCGGGCTCGCCAGAGATCATTCATCAGGGCGACCAAGGCCGTTTCTGTACTATAGCCGTGCCTGAAACCCGACTGATAGGAATCTAGATGATCAGTTTCCTCCAATAGCCAAAGGAGCTGAAAAGCCACCACCTTCTCCACAACTTTACCTATGAAAGGTAAGTTGGAGACCGGATGAAAGTTCTTCAAATCCACTGGATCCAGGGAAGGCTTCTTAAGGAGGGGTCTCACCACCCTCCCTCAAAGAAGCGTTGACCACCGCCTGGATCCAGCCGCGTGCCACCTCTCTGCTGGCCGAAACCAACCAGGAGGGGTACGGGTCCAATAAACAGGTGGAAGAGCTCATCACACCCACGGCCTTGTCCACATCATCAGGAGAAGCAGGCTCAAACTCCTCCCACAATGCTGGATTAAGACTTGCCCCTGTCAACTCAATGGACTCTGTCCAGCCAGAGTCCAGGTTCGACTGAATCTGAGCGACTTTATCCATCAGAAACTGCGCGAATTCCTCAGCTCTACCTTGGAAGTGTTCCTCGCTCCCCCCTTTAGCAAGGAGGGTGCGAGTCACCCTAAACAAGGTGGCTCGGCAAGAATCTGCGGACGCAATAAGAGTGGAAAAATGAGATCGTTTTGCCGCCCTTATCGCCACTAAATAAGACTTGATGAAAGTTCTTAGAAGTGTTTGATCAGATTCGGTTTTACTGGCTCTCCAGCGTCGCTCCAGACATCTCTTGTGGCATTTCATCTCCCGGAGCTCCTCAGTAAACCAGGGAGCTTTCCGGGATCCACTGCCATGGAGAGGTCGCGAAGGCGCAATCTGATCTAATGCTCCTGCTGCTGCGGTGTTCCAAGCAGCCACCAGGGACTCAGACGAATTGTGTACCAGGTTTTCAGGTATTTCCCCAAGTTCCCTCTGGAATCCTTCCGGCTCCATTAGGCGCCTGGGGCAGAACCACCTAGTCGGTCCCGCCTCCCTGCGGGGGAGGAGTGAGGCTGTGAAATCCAACCTCATTAGGAAATGGTCTGACCATGACAACGGGATGATGACTATATCCCCTACCTTCAGATCATCTCTCCACTGCCCCGAAAGAAACACTAGGTCAAGCGTGTGACCCCCCCTCATGAGTCAGACCCTGGATTACTTGGGTCAGGTCCATGGTTGTAATGGAATCCATGAACTCCTGAGCTGCACCTGAGGTTTTGCTGGCCGAAGGCAGGGTAAAGTCCCCCAGCACCATGAGCCTGGGGAACTCCATTGCCAGGCTAGCTATCGCCTCAAGCAGCTTGGGCAGGGCCTTAGCAACATAGCTGGGAGACAGGTACACTCACAAAAGGCCCACCTGAACCCTTAAGTCCAACTTTAGAAGGAGTGTTTCACACCCGACAATCTCCGGGGCAGGAATCCTACGAGGATGCAGATTTCGGCGCGTTATAATAGCCACTCCCCCCCTTCCCTGGGGTCGTGAATGGTGCTGCACTGAGAACGCGTCTGGGCATATCTCGGAGAGGGCTACTCCACCCTCCTGGCCCAGCCAGGTCTCAGCTATGTATACCAGGTTTGCCCCCTCCTCGGTGATTAGGTCACATATCATGGGGGCTTTGTTGACAATTGACCTGGCGTTTAGCAGCAGCATCCTGAGCCCAGGGCCCTGAAAACCCTGGTTGCCAGGTTCTCAGGTTGAGCAAGATGGAACCACATCGGAGGGGCCAGAACAAGGGATTGCTTGTAGACAGCGAGGTCTTATTCCCCGAGAGCGGCCCGCCCCTCTGCTCCCGCCATACCTACCTCTCCCTATCATGACCAGGATGTTCCAGCTCTCCACCCCTACAGAGATACCCCTCCCCTCCCCACTGGTCCACCTCCCTTTCTGCAGGCCATCCATACCATTCACACTGAGCCAGGTAAAAGAGCCGGGACCCCCTTTGCACACTCAGCGAAGGGGGGCCAAGCCTCGGTCCCCGCCTCACTCATACTGTTTCATCATATTTCATCATATTTCTTCATTCTACTCATTCATTATCCCAGTCATAACCAATCTCTTTCGTACTCACACCCACCACTTCTGGGGTACAATTTAAAAAGTTAATAATAAATAATAAATAATGATGGAGCCTATGGGGGGGGGTTTGCATACATTGGCAATTGAGTTCCCCATGTTGATGGTGCTGGGGGACTTTAATCTGCCATCGCCCGGCGAAGCCTCGGGGGCAGTCCAGGAGTTCATGGCTTCCATGACAACCATGGATCTGACCCAAGTATTCAGGGTCCGACTCATGAGGGAGGTCACACACTTGACCTTGTGTTTCTTTCGGGGCAGTGGAGAGATGATCTGAGGCTGAGGGGTTTAGTCACAGCACCCTTGTCGTGGTCAGATCATTTCCTTCTGAGGTTGGATTTCATGGCACCACTCCACCACAAGGAGGCGGGACCGATTAAGTGGTTCCGCCCCAGGCGCCTAATGGAACCTGACGGATTCCAGAGGGAACTTGGGGAAATACCTGAATCCCTGGTACACAGTTCATCCGAGTCTCTGGTCGCGGCCTGGAATCAGGCAGCAACGGGGGCTCTGGATTGGATTGTGCCTTTGCGACCTCTCCGTGGAAGTGGATCCAGGAGGGCTCCTTGGTTTACCGAGGAACTCCGGGAGATGAAGCGCCACAAGAGACGCCTAGAGCGACGATGGAGATCTAGTAAAGCTGAGTCTGACCGGACACTTTTAAGAACTTTCATTAAGTCTTACTTAGTGGCGATACGGGCGGCAAAATGTTCGCATTTTTCCGCTCTTATTGCGTCCGCTGACTCCTACCCAGTCGCCCTGTTTAGGGTGACCCGCACCCTTCTTGCTAAGGAGGAAGGCGAAGATCCCTTGCAGGGTAGAGCTGAGGAATTTTCTTGGTTTCTGGCGGATAAAGTCATTCAGATTCGGACAGACCTGGACTCCGATTGGGCAGTACAGGCGGAGACGACTGGGGCAGGTCTTAGTCCTGTTATATGGGATAGGTTTGAACCGGTGACTCCTGAGGATGTAGACAAGGCCATAGGAGCAATGAGCTCCGCCACTTGTTTATTGGACCCGTGCCCTTCCTGGCTGGTTTCGGCCACCAGGGAGGTTTCACGTGGCTGGCTCCAGGCGTTGGTCAATGCTTCTTTGAGAGAGGGGTCCGTCCCGCAGCCCTTAAAAGCTGCGGTGGTGAGACCCCTCCTCAAGAAGCCTTCCCTGGACCCGGCGGATTTAAAGAACTTTCGTCCAGTCTCCAACCTTCCCTTCGCGGGAAGGTTGTTGAGAAAGTGGTGGCGCTCCAGCTCCTATGGCTGTTGGATGACACTGATTTTCTGGATCCCTTTCAATCAGGTTTCAGGTGCGGCTACAGTACGGAAAGGGCTTTGGTCACCCTGATGGATGACCTCTGGCGAGCCCGGGATGGGGGTTACTCCTCTATCCTGGTGCTACTTGACCTCTCAGCGGCCTTCGATACCATTGACCATGGTATCCTTCTGCGTCGTCTCGGAGAGGTGGGGGTGGGCGGCACTGTTTTGCAGTGGTTCTCCTCCTTCCTCTCTGACAGGATGCAGTCAGTGTTAACAGGGGGGCAGAGGTCGAGCCCTAGGCCCCTACTATGTGGGGTGCCCGCAGGGCTTGGTCCTCTTGCCCATCCTGTTTAACATCTACATGAAGCCACTGGGTGAGATCATCCGATGACATGGGGTGATGTATCAGCAATATGCTGACGATACCCAGTTGTACATCTCCACCCCGTCTCAATTCGGGGAAGCCGTAGACGTAATGGGCCGCTGCCTGGACGATGTTAGGGTCTGGATGGGGAAGAACCGGCTAAAACTTAACCCTGACAAGACTGAGTGGCTGTGGATATTGCCTCCTAAGGACTTGACCAATTATCCCTCCTTGGTTCTTGGGGGGGAGAAATTAGCTCCCTCAGAACGGGTTCGCAATTTGGGTGTCCTCCTAGACCCACGGCTAAAATTGGAACAACATCTTTCAGCTGTGGCTAGGGGGACCTTTGCACAAGTACGTCTTGTGCACCAATTGCGACCCTACTTGGAGAAGGAGGCACTTCTCACAGTCACTCATGCCCTTATCACCTCACGGCTGGATTACTGCAATGCGCTCTACATGGGGCTACCCTTGAAGAGTGTCCGGCGACTGTAATTGGTGCAAAATGCAGCTGCGCGAGCTGTGGTGGGTGTACCCAGATGCACCCACTTAACACCGATCCTCCGCCAGCTGCATTGGCTGCCCATTAGTCTCCAGATCCAATTTAAGGTGTTGGTTGTTACCTTTAAAGCCCTACATGGCTCAGGGCCAGGTTACCTTCGGGACCGCATCCTGCCGCATATGTCCCTACGACCGGTTAGGTCCCACAGAGTTGGTCTCCTCCAGGTCCCATCGACCAAGCAATGCCGTTTGACGGGGCCGAGGGGGAGAGCCTTCTCTGTGGGAGCCCCCTCCCTTTGGAACCAACTCCCTCCAGAGATCAGGACTATCCCCACCCTGCTGGCCTTCCGTAAAGCAATAAAAACTTGGCTCTTCCGGCAGGCAGGGTATGAGTGAAAGTTCTTTTAAAAGATTGATAGTATTTTAATATGTTTTTAAAATTGTTTTTTATTGATTATATTTCTATACCTGTTGTTAGCCGCCCAGAGTCCCCTGGGAGTTGGGCGGCATAGAAATTTTAATAAATAAATAAAATAAAATAAATATCACCTCCTGACCCATCAAGGTTAGATCTTAGTACTTGGTTCTTATATCCAAGGTCCACCGTGGTCGTTAAAAGTGTCCGAATTCCTCTATAATAGTCCACTGTTCTCCCCCTGATGCTAATATCAATCAATCAATCAGAAATACCGCCTGGGAAGTTTCTTCATCGGTCAATCAGCAGTTTCCCCACTAAGGCTAAAAGTTTTGGTTTTAGTGTTCGAAAACTCCCCCTAAGAACCGGTGCAACAGCTGGGGCTGCGCCAGCCAAAAGAGGCCTCATAGCCACCAAGGTCACAGCAATAATGATGATTCTCACATGTAAATAGAGCTGTAGTCGGGGGGGAGAAGTTGTCCAAAGAAACAGCCAAAAGCGTCTCAATACAACTGCAATAACAACCGTGATAATCGGTAAGAGTTGCCACAGTAATAGATATAGATTAAGATCCATCCGGAACACGAGGGATTCTTTTCCAAGCCAGACTGGTCCCATCGTCGGAGAAGCCGCTACCCGGGAAGATAATGGCCGGCGCATCAGTAAGCAGCAGCTGCGATCTTGGCCGGAGCTGAATCACCCGGTAATAGCTGCTTGTAATTAAAGCTGTTGGCAGCCATCCATCCTGAGAGCTCGACTGAGAGGCTCCCCTGATTTGCTCTGCTCTCCGGAGAAAGATGTTGTTCAAGGGTCGATTCGTTGCAATGATGGCAAACCGTGGCATAGAACAGCAACACATCAGCAGTAGTGGTCGTTCAAGAGGAACCCCGCCCAGATCTTAACGGCCGAGAGATCCATTCCGAATCTTTGCTCAAAACACAACCCAATCCGTTCAGTATAAATACCTGGGATTGTCCAGCGTCCCTTTTTCTCCGGGTTGCCACAATTCCCGGCAAGCCCTTGCGAATAAACATCTGGCTGGTATTCATCTGGCTAGCGTCCTTAGTCTGTTCAGCTTCAGCACAGCATGATATACACAGCAAACAGTGTACAGTAATCCCTCGCTATATCACGGTTCACCTTTCACGGTCTCGCTGCTTCACGGATTTGCATCGTGCATTGTGTTCTGCATTCTGATTGGCTGATTGGTAAAATAGCTTGCCAAGAGCAGTGAAATACACGTGAGGCCAGGGGTGAAATCCTTCCGGTTCGCACAGCTGAACAACCTGGTGGCGTTCGCGGCGCGGGGCTTCCCCCACCCGCTTCCCCCGCCCACCTGGATGTCGGCATCTGCGTTCTTTTGCCCTCTGAGCATGCGCAAAGCTGAAGTTACTACTTCATGGATTTCGCCTATCACGGGTTCTTTTTGGAACGTAACCCCAGCGAAAAATGAGGGATCACTGTATATCATCTGTGCTGTTTGCTGTTTGCTGTTTGGCAAATTGCTGGGAGGCAGAGGCCTTTTTTCCTTGTTTTCCTCCCCCAAAACTAAGGTGTGTCTTATATTCCGGTGCATCTTATACTCTGAAAAATACGGTATATATTATGGAAGAAGTCACACAAAATGACAAATGCATTCTTTCATTGGATAATTTTCTATTTCTTAATGCTGGCAGTAGACCAAGAAAACAAGAAGCTTAAGAAAATAATTCTCTCCAATCAACAGCACATTTAGTGAACTGTCTTAATAGTCAGATGTTAAGTATACTATTTAGTTATGAACTCTACATTATCTAGAGCTTGGAGTTATTGACATTTCTTTAATATGACTTGATGAGTCACTGGACTATTAATTCCAAAGGGATGTAATTCTGTATAAGCTTGGAAGAAATAAGCCCCATAAATTACATACAATGATTCTCCCTATTCTGAACTACATCATGATTTGCCACTTACCATGCTGATTGGAGCTGCTGGCATTGTAACTCAGCAACATATTCAGGGCTACAGTTGTCTATTCTTGGCCTTGGTCTAATGGGCTTATGACTCAGTAGAGGTGCTCAGCACTGTGTTTTTAGTTAAACAGGATTTTAAGAGTCATGGTGGTACAATGGTTAGAATGCAGTATTGCAGGCTAACTGTGCCACCACCAGGAGTTCGATCCTTACTGGCTCAAGGTTGACTCAACCATCCATCCTTCTGAGGTCAGTAAAATGAGGACCCAGATTGTTGGGGGCAATATGCTAATATTTATAAATTGCTCAGAAAGTGCTGTATAGCACTATGGAATGGTATACAAATCTAAGTATTAAGTATTACTGCTATTAATACTATAAGGTCTGTAAGAAGCAACCTGTCTAAACATGTCATATGATATGCAATGTTTTGGAGAATAAGCACAGATTGCGCAAAATTTATAGATATATTTTCAGGAACTGTAGTAGTAATACTTAAAAAATGCTGACCTGAACTTCAAATTCATACTATATTTCCAGCTGCCATTTTAAACCAATGCTTAAAAATTAAATGTGTGGTAGGAAAATGAAATATATGAAAAACATGAGGTAACCATAGGACCATGTTTATTCATATATCAAATCAAAGTGACTGAAACATCATGAACTAGAGGAAAAAGTAAGGAATCTAGAGGCAACTCTAGCCAAACTCCAACCTACGCAAGAAAGCTATGCCCAAATTGAACCATTTAATGAACAAATAACTCCCAGAGGATTTGACCCTGCTGAAAAACCCTTGGAGGAAGATAAATGGAGGTATGTCAACACATACTGTAGAAGGAAACACAATAATCAAAGAAAAAAGCAGGTGAAAAAAGGGATGTGAGGGCGATCTGGCTGTGACATCTGTCACCCCATTGATTGCCAGGATTGATTTGGCTGATCTGGCTGGCTAGGCAGATGTCCCCTTCCTCCCTCACCGCTCCATGTGTGTCCCTCCCAAAGCTGCACACTTGGTGGAAGAGGACAATCATCCCAGATAGAAGGAGTGTACCAATCTTCGGTCAAGGGTATATGATAGCTGCGCTCCCCTGCTAGAACCTCCAAACAAGCTCAAAGAAAAAAGCAGCATACATCTAACAAACCCCTACTGCCCAATCTAACCCAACCAGAAGCAGCCCCATTAAAACTGAGCAATTAATTTCTCCCCCTAGATGAAAACATGCAGGCTCATAACACCCCCTCAAACAAAACACACAGATACCTAGAAAAGAGACATTATCAAATATCCCTTAAAAAGTCACATCAACAAACACACCTGAGATAAACAGAAAAGCATCATAGACTGCACCCCCTAAAAAAGGAAGGTGAGTGTTGGTGATAGGAGATTCTATTCTCAAAGGAACAGAACCAACCATCTGCAGACTGGACATACCATACTGTTAATGTATTAGCAGAGTATTCCTTGTGTTACCAAGGTTGTGCATACAGAAACATTTAGATTGAGATCAGTTGTGAATAAGTACTCAGCCACACACAGATACACTAACTTGAATTAAAGTTTACTTTAAGAAATAGCATTTTCCTATAAACAGTCCAAAGTCATACACTTAATAGTCATAATAACAATCCAAATACTATCAAGTACAAATACATTTTAGCTATAATACATAACTACAACACAGAGAGAAATGCAGAGCATACATACTCTAGGCCTTGCTCTAATGAGTAGCAGAGAAAACACTGTGAGTAGCAGAGACCAAAGACAAACAGAGAGGGACTCCCATAGAAATAAGCTGTGAACTCTAGCTCCCTCTTGTGGCAGTCTGCAATACCTCAGCTAAACAGAGATATTTCTGTTAAAAGCTAAACATATATTGTCCTATCCAATATTAGTTATGGTCAGAGACCTAACTTTCTCCCCTTTGGGTAGGTCAATATATAATACCTTACATCTTTAAACCATAGTTTTCACAACACTCTTTGTGTTTAATTGCACCTTGCGCTTTAGTGAAATGATCTGCAATATTCTGTTCAGTCATGCAGTATTCCAACTTAACCATTTTATTTTGAACACATTGTCTAACATTCAGATATCTCAAATCAGTATGCTTCGACCTTGTTTTCACAGCTAAACTATTAGCCATACTAATGGCAGATTGATTGTCTTCATACACAATAAATGGCTCCTGTACAGTAATTCCTATATCCTTTAACAATTGTTTATAATACACCAATTCTGTACACATTAATGATAAACTCGAGAATTCTGCTTCCATAGTGGATAAACTAATATGTTGTTGCCTAATAGATTTCCACCCTATTAAAGCATTACCCAACATTACCACTATACCTGATGTTGATTTGCGAGTCATTGCATCAGTAGCAAAACTTGCATCAGCATATGCAGTTAACACTAATTCATTTCTCGGTTCTAAATATAAAGAATAATGTATTGTGTGCTTTAGGTATCTAAGTATTCGTTTAGCTGCTTGCCAATGCCTTTCATTTGGTTCAGCATTATATCTAGCCAGTTGATTTACGCTGTAAGATATATCTGGTCTAGACCAATTACTCAAATATGAGAGACTACCAATTAGAGACTGATATATCTCCTTATCAAACACAGGACATTTAGTATCACTATTTGTAAATCCCTGATCCATTGGTGTCTTAGCAGTTTTACAATTCTCCAGGTTATATCTTTTTAACAATTGGCTAATCTTCTTAGCTTGCGAAATTTTGAATCCTCTATTTGTCTTCATTATATCAAGACCCAAATAATGTTTAATCTCTCCTAAATTTCTAATCTTGAACTTTCTTTGTAATTCAGAAACAATATCATTTGCTTCTTGTTCAGTCTTTGTTATAATCGCTATATCATCTGTAAATAATAGCAACAGAGAAATCAAACCATCTTTCTCTCGCCTAAATAAACAAGGATCAGCTATACCAGCTTTAAAATCCATGGAAACTAATTCTTTTACAATGCATTTATTCCATTCATAACCTGATTGCTTTAAACCATAAAGACTTTTCTTTAATTTCCAATAATCATTTTTTCCATCATCTTTTAAACTTAATGGCTTTTTCATATAAATGGTATGTTGTAATGGTGCATGTAGATATGCAGTTTCGACATCTACATGATTAATTATGCATTTATTTTTAGCTGCCCAAACTAATGCTCCTCTCAATGTATTTGCTCTCAGACTAGGTGCAAATACCTTATCATAATCCTTATCTGATTGAGCAAATCCCTGAGCAACTAATCTTGCTTTATGGGTAACAGTGCCATCCACACCAGTCTTTAATTTATACACCCATCTGCAACCTATTGCACGCTCACCTGGTGGTAACTTTACATCTTCATATACCTCAAGATCCTTTAAAGATTTTAATTCCTTATTCATAGCTTCCTGCCAAGCTACCTGTTCCTTTGTTGGATACAGCTTAAGTTCATTATAATTAGACGGTTCCACATTAATCTGGCATACAATACTTGCCTGATATCTATCAGGTGGACGTCTCTCCCTAGTTGACCTCCTAGGCAATTTAGTACAAGTTGTTGGAATTTCCTCTTCCTTTTCCTCCCCTATCGAAGTATCTTCAACATCATCCATAGATGGTTCTTCCATAGATGATTCCTCTATTGAGGATTCTTTCACTATCCTATCATCAGTACTATTCTTATCAGAATCATCTGGAAACAATGGATCCTCAACAACAATACTATCTTGTTCCTTGTATTCCTGTTCCAGTTTACTCCATCCAACATGCTCAAGGAATTTAGCACTTGCACTACAATATACTCTAGTAGTACCTGGCTCCCAGAATCTAAATGATCTATGATTAGATTCATACCCTACAAAACATAATTTCCGTGCTCTATGTTGTCCCTTTCGCCTTACTTGTGTGGGAATATGCACCCATGCTGGTGCACCAAATGTATGCAAATAACTAAGATTTGGTTTCCTACCATACCAACGAGTAAATGGCAATTCACCAGTTGTTGCATTCACTACATTGTTCAAAACATGGTTAGCACACATTATAGCTTCACCCCAGAGTCTTTCTGGTTAACCAGAATCTGAAATCATGGTTCTAGACATAGCCTGTAATGTCTGACCTCTACGTTCAATATGCGCATTATGTTGGGGCCGAAAAGGAGCAGAACGCTTATGTTCAATACCAGCTCTCTTTAGCATATCTTCAAATCTCTTATTGGTAAACTCAGTACCATTATCTGTTACTAAACTAACCAGTTTCTTTTTCATTTTTCGTTCAACAAACCTTAACCAGTTTACAAAATGTTGATATGTTTCTGTTTTTGTTTTCATCAGATAACAGAAACCATATCTAGAAAAATGATCAACTATGCTCAATATATAACAGGCTCCACCTAAACTGGGTTTCTTAGGGCCAATGAGATCAGCAAATACAACCTCTAATGGTTCCTTGGTTTTAAATCCATTTAACCTGTTTGCAGGAATTACCTTGCTCTTTTCCTGATTGCAAGCATTACAATTTAAATATCTTGCACAAGGTTTTAATTTTATACCATTAGATAACTCAACAGTTTTCTTTAAAATTTTGAAATTTAAATGTCCCATACGTCTATGGAGCAAATGAATACATTCGTCATGAGGCTTTCGATTTTCATAAACTGAATTAGCCTTATTTAATGGATTATCATGGATAATGTATAAGCCATCATGCAATCTTGCAGTAACTCTTTTACCTTGTTTTTCAATTAAACATTTATCTCCCTGAAAAGTTACCACAAACCCTGCTTTTACCAATTCTCTCACTGATAGTAAGTTATTTTTAAGGTTAGGTACATATAACATTGGTAAACTTTCATTAATACATGAACAATATGCATTACCTTCTCCAGATACTCTCAATTTCCAGCCATTTGCTAATGATACATGCTGTTTACTTTCAGTCATATTAACAAATCTCTCTTTACTTTTAGTTATACACTGAGATGCTCCACTGTCTATTATCCAGATATCATGACTTACAGTTTTATTTGTACTTGATATAGCTACACTAACATCATTATTAGCTCTCTGCATATTACTAGCATTCTGCTTTTTACCCTTTTTACAGAATCGGGACTCCCATAGAAATAAGCTGTGAACTCTAGCTCCCTCTTGTGGCAGTCTGCAATACCTCAGCTAAACAGAGATATTTCTGTTAAAAGCTAAACATATATTGTCCTATCCAATATTAGTTATGGTCAGAGACCTAACACATACAATCTAGGGAGGTATGTTGTCTCCCTGGAGCAAAAATTAAAGATATGGCTCAGAACCTAACCAAAATAATTAGGCCCACAGATTACTACACTTTCCTCCTCTTTCACATTGGGATGAATGACACAACAAAGAACCTAAATACAATATTGAGAGATTATAAACAACTAGGCAATAAAGTTAAGGAGCTAGGAGTGTAAGTAGTGTTCTCATCAGTACTCCCAACGAAAGGCCAACACCCATTGAGGGAAAAAGAATTTAGAAATAAACCACTGGCTAAAGGATTGGTGCTGCCAAGAAAACTTTGGTTTCCTGGACCATGGACTGTATTACCTACAAGAAAGACTCTTGGCAAGGGATGTGAAAATGGGAAAATGTACTAGGGAAAAAGACTGGCCCAACTCATCAGACAGGCTTTAAACTAAAATTGGGGGGACCCCAATCTTTAGAATCTCTAGAACACAAAACCAATCATGAATCCCAAGAAAACAAATCAAACAATGAGTTAGGGAGTGATGAGAAAAAAGAAAAACCCAAACAACAATTAGGAGATGCAGGAATCATACCCATGGACAGGAATAAAAGTCTTAAATGCTTATATACAAATGCTCAAAGCTTGGGGAGCAAACAGGGTGAACTAGAAGCAATAATACACTAGGGTAGGTATGACATAGTTGCCAATACAGAAACCTGATGGGATGAAACCCATGACTGGAATGTACTGATGGATGGATACAAATTGTTCAAAAGAAACAGATCTACAAAAAGAGGAGGTGGAGTTGCATTATATATGAGAGATCACTACATATCTACAGAAATGCACATAATCAAAGATAAAACCCCTCCAGAATGTATGTGGGTCAATATAAAAGGGAAAAAAGTGACTTTGCCATAGGTGTATATTACAGGCCACCCAACCAATCAGAAGAAATAGATGAACTCTTTGACAACCAGTTAAGAAATGTATGTAGGAAACATACCACAATAGTAATGGGAGACTTTATTTATTTATTTTTATTTTATTTTAATAAAATTTATATGCCGCCCAACTCCCAAAGGGACTCTGGGTGGCTTACAAGTATAAAAAGACTATAATAAGATAAAAAGACAATTAAAACAATGGTTCAAGCAAACCTCTACATCACAACACATACATACATGGGGTGATCTCATTAGCCCCAGACCTGCCAGAAAAGCCAGGTCTTAAGGGCCTTCCAGAAGGCCATCAAGGTGGGGGTATTATGGATCTCGGTAGGTAGTTCATTCCATAGGGTCAGAGCCACAACAGAGAAGGACCTCGCCCGCATACCCGCCAGCCGACATTGTCTGGCTGATGGGACCCAGAGAAGGCCCTCCCTGTGTGATCTCACTGGTTGTTGGGAGGAATGCTGTAGAAGGCGGTCACATAGATAAACTGGTCCTGAGCCATGTAGGGCTTTAAAGGTAATGACCAACACCTTGAATTGCAGCCGGAGACTGATCGGTAACCAGTGCAGCTCGCGTAAGATGGGAGTCATGTGGGTATACCTAGGGGCGCCCATGACAGCACGCGCAGCTGCATTCTGGACCAGTTGTAGTCTCCGAACACTTTTCAAGGGTAGCCCCATGTAGACCTATCCAGATATCAACTGGGAGACCAACTCTGCAGTGAGTGGGAGATCAAACAGATTCCTAATCAACCTAGCTGTCAACTTTATCATCCAAAAAGTAGAGGAGGGAACTAGAAGTAAAGCTATACTGAGACTTCCGGTGGTGGCACTGAGCGAAGAAGGAGGAGGAAGATGACCCTCGTCTTCTAAATCCGATTAATTTGGTGACTGGGGACCCTTCGAGGCACGGATAGTCTGTAGGACTTAGCGGATGAAGAGCGGCATCTCGGGTGGCGTTGAGGCAGAGGGCGGCTGCCCGTCGCTACAAAGGATTCTCTCCCTAACCCAGCTCTAAATCGTTCGTGAGTGTTTCGGCATGGTGGACCTGAAGCTGCAACGGCCACATAGCAGGGGAAGCTGAAAATTGGAGTAACTACATTGGAGAACTAATAGTGGATACTTGATTTCCTGAAGAAGAGGCGCCTAGAGAGAGAGCGGAAAATCAAAAGTGCATCTGCAAAAGGAAAATGCTCGTATCGAAATTAGGCGGCCAGTGAAAGGGTGAGCTGAAAGACAATTGAAAGTGAGCCAAAAGAGAACTAGCAGAGGGAACGTTACTAGAAGAAGAGGTGAAATCAGCGAAAGAAGACATAAGGACTTAAAAAAATACGAAAAACTGTGAACATTAAGGATATTGTTGGATTATTGAATGATCGAGTAGTAGCTGGAGCTGAAAAAAGAGGATGGAGGATGGAGTTTGAGAACAAGACGAGGGGCTTAGAGATGAGACTCCATGTTGGAATAATATTGTTAACTAATTTTTAGTTAAACAAACTATAAAAACAGCTGAAAAGACTGCTAAACTATTTTGGATACAAATAAGGTGAAATAATATTGTTCTTTTTGTTCCTTTTCCTTTTCTCCATAGTGGGTGGAGCTAGCCTCCAAGAATGGGATGACACATTCCACAGCCAATCAGGACTGAGTCTGATATCATATAAAAAGCTGACCTCCATGTTACTCCCCCTCTTTCGACTCAGTCTCAGTCAAAGGACTTGTGTCTCCTCAAGTTCTAATCTGTCAACTGTCAACTGTCTATCAAACTGAAATCACCTACAATCGTGAGTGCTGCTCCCACACCTTGACATCTAGTGTGGGTGAGAGAGGCTTTTGGGCTTCGGCCCTTCCACCGGCCATTTGGCCCCTGGTGGGGGTGGTGACACCTTTTAGTTCCCCTGCGGCCTGGCTTACCTCATTTGATCGATCGTCGCAGAAGCCGTGCGCTTGGGCGACCTCCTGCCAGGGTGACCTGTGTCACTGCCGCTTGCGAGAGAGGCTCCCTGTCAGATTCCAATCATGCTGTTTGATCGCAGAAGCCTCGTGCTTGGGCAATTCAGCCTCTACTCGCTGCCGTCCGTTGTCTTGACTGCCCTAGGGACGGGGGAACTGTCTAATTTCGCTGCGGCCTGACTCCCGTCGCTCGGATTCAACCGCTCTTCGAGGCCCAGAAGTGTCGTCGGCTCCTCAGACGTCGGATTGCCGCCCGCGGCCATTTTTCAACGGACGCCGATTCCGGGAGGCTCCGCCCACTTCTGCCGCGTCACCACCGGGCTTGCGCAGCCACAGTTCATTCGCCTCACTTCTTTGAGCCGATCGCACGCCTCTCCTTCTGCTCTCGCTCGCTCAACCTCACAGTCCAAAGTACTGCGTGGAGATCCAGCCCGATCATCAATGGCTGATAAAGGCTCCAAAATGAGCCGCGCCAAGGCGCAGCCGGCCCGAGAGGCCCGACCGATGGAAGGAGCGTCACGGAGCTCCAGGAGCAGGGATTGCTCCCCCCTTCGGCAGCAACGCAGCAGGGAGCGCTCCCCCGCGAGGCCACAGGCCTCTGTTAAGGGCAGTAAAATCACCCAGAAAGATGGGGACAAGTGCTCTGCTGCGTCCAAGGAAGGGACACGCAAGGACAAGAGCCACGAGAAGGCTAAGTCGCCAGGGTCCACTTCCTCATTGGCTTCGGGGCCACCCCCACCCAGGGCTCTTGTAGTAACCCCCCCAACCGCTCCAGGCAGTCATCTGGCGCTTTTTCGCTGGACAACCCCAACCTCTGTCTGGAGGAAGGGGACATTTGGGAGGACCCCGGGTCTGGCAGGGCGGGGCCTGGGTCTACCCCCACTACTTCAGCGACTGCCCAGTTCCAGAGCCCCGAGGTCCAGGTGATGATTAAGCTGGCTATCCAGACTGGCATTGAGGCAGGGTTAAAGCACGCAGCTGCCTCCGCTCCTGCTGCGGGCCCTTCCAAGCCCAAACCACCTCCTCGCCCCACACCTCCCACCGCTCAGGATTCCACCCTTGAAGGTGAGGATACTGCACTGCAAGGCTCCCCAGATATCCTACATGATCCAGAGGACCTGGGGCAGGACCTTGACCTGTCCGCAGATGAGGACATGGCCCCCGAGGTGCCTGTCACCACTGGGCTGTTTAATCCAGCCCTCTTTAAATCCCTGCTCCATAAGGCCAGGTCAACGGCCAAGGTGACTTCTGCAGCGGTCAAACCATCGGAGGAGGAGGCAGAGGACCCTCTGTTCGAGGAGACCACTACCCAGGCAGAGGTAATTCCAGCCCCACACTTGTTCGTGGACTCTGTGCTCAAGCAGTGGCAAGCCCCCTCTGGGGGGGCTCTACCTTCTTCATTGGACAAATATTACTTTAACGTTGACCAGGCCCTGGCGCAGCATCTCCCGATTCCCCCAGTCGATCCACCAATTAAGGCCTTGTACACATCTGCACAAATGCCAGGGGACTCGGAGGAACTCCTGTGTCCAGAGGACCGCCGTACGGAGCAGGCCCTTCAGCGCGCACACCAATCCGCAGCATGGGCCATTAGGGCTTCCGCGACGGCGTCCTTCTTCTGCCGGACCTCGATTCGGTGGCTGAAGGCGCTACAGGACCACATACCGGCCACTGACACCAGAGCCCAGCAAGATATTAACAAGCTGGTCGCTGCCACCCAATTCACACCGGACGCCACCTTACAGGCTACCCGGTTCGCGGCAAGATCCATGGAGTCATCGATTGTGGCTCGCCGCATGCACTGGCTTCGCAGCTGGCCAGCGGACTGCAGACACAAATGGCGCCTGGCTGTAGCACCTGTGAAGGGTCAGTCTCTGTTTGCAGATGCCTTGGAGCCTTACCTTATTGAGGCTAAAGATAAGAGAAAGGTGCTACCCAACTGCACGCGCAAGGCCCAGAACAAGGCCACCACCTCGGCTTCTTCTGCGCCCTCCTCCTTCCCTAGACGTAACTACAGGCAGCCGGCGTATAATACCAACCACCAGCAGTCGGGGGGAAGGCAGAGCCAAGGCCAGGACAAGGCCAGGGCTGAGCAGAACAACAAGCGGCCTTTTCGGGGGGCAGGCGGTCGCCCCTTCCGCTGCTACAAATAGACGAACCTGGTCCTCCCATTGGGGGCCGCCTGCGTTTCTTCGCTAGGCGGTGGGAGGACATAACCACAGACGCATGGGTTCGCGAGACCGTAACATCGGGTCTCGCCCTGGACTTCATCTCCACCCCCCGGGGTTCTTCCTGAGGTACCCCCGATCCTCCAATCCCCGGAAGCGGTCACTGATGTTGGCCGCCATCCAGCACCTACTCGACATCGAAGCAATTCAACGGGTGCCGGTGGACCAGCGGGGCCAGGGCTTCTATTCCATCTTGTTCCTCGTTCAGAAGTCCTCGGGAGGGTGGAGAGCGGTCCTAGATCTGAAGTGTCTTAATAAATATTTGAGTTACAAAAAGTTCAAAATGACCACCTTGCAGTCCATCATTTCCTGCGTGCGGGAGGGGGATCTCATGGCGTCCATTGACCTCACTGAGGCCTACCTCCATGTCCCGATCTGTCCCTCCCACCAGCAATATCTTCATTTTTCATACCTGGAGGAACACTACCAGTATTCAGCCCTTCCCTTTGGCCTCTCCTCCGCGCCCCGGGTGTTCACAAAGATCCTGGCGGCACTCGCTGCCCATCTGAGGTCGGTTCCGGTGAGGCTCCAATGCTATCTGGACGACATCCTCGTCCAGGCGGCCTCCTTGTCTCAGGCTAAGGATCATGTCCAGCTTACCTTGGAGTCCCTCCGTTTTCATGGGTTTTCAGTAAACTCCGAAAAGAGCCAATTGTCACCCTCGACAAAAATCACTCATCTAGGGGCAATCATTGACTCCCTGGAGTGCAGGGTCTATCTTTCCCAGGAGAGAAAGGATAGCCTGTCTGCTCTATCACGACAGATCCCGGCCTGGATCAGGCTCCGATAAATCTCTTGTCCTCTCTCCTGGGCAAGATGAACTCGGCTATTCATGTTACCCCTTGGGCCCAACTGCACTCCAGAGACCTCCAATGGTTTCTTTTACCTTTTCAGCATACCAACCGGATCACATCCTTGGCCAAGGTTCACCTCCCGCCATCAGTCCATCGGTCCCTCCAGTGGTGGAGCTCTCCGGCCATCGCCAAGGGGACATACTTCAACGAGCCCCCAAGAGTCACGGTGACGACCGATGCCAGCCTGCTCGGATGGGGGGGCCACTTCTCAGGACAGGTAGCCCAGGGAACGTGGACGCTGGCAGAGACGGAGCTCAGCATCAACTTGCTGGAGCTCAGAGCGTCCTTCCTCGCCTTACAGCGATTCGAGGACTCCTTGACCGGCCAACAGTTCCTCCTGCTGACCGACAATGTGACAGCAAAGGCTCACATAAATCGGCAGGGGGGCACGGTGTCCCAGGACCTAATGGCAGAAGCCAGAGCTCTAGGTCTATGGGCGGAGGGCAACCTGTTGTCGCTCAGAGCGGAGCACATTTCCGGGGAGTTGAACCAAACCGCGGATTGGCTCAGCCGCCACAAGGTGGACTCGGCAGAGTGGAGCCTGCACCGTGACCTGTTCCAGGACCTCTCCCTCAGGTTCGGACCACCGCTGGTCGATCTGTTCGCAACTCCACAGAATGCGAAACTTCCTCGTTTCCTTTCCCGGTACTATGCACACGGGGCAGAGGGGATAGATGTGCTTCGTTGCTCCTGGCCGAGGGGGCTCCTCTATGCGTTCCCTCCCCTGCCCCTCATCCCGCGGGTGATCCGCAAGATTCTGACCGAGGAAGCGGAGGTGATTCTTCTGGCTCCTCACTGGCCGAGGAGGACATGGTTTGCGGACCTGAGATTGCTGTCCATCAGTCCTCCCTAGCAGATCACGCCGACCGCGTCGTCGCTCTCCCAGGGGTCAGTGCTGCATCCAGATCCGCACTGGTATCAGCTGATCGCCTGGCACTTGAACGGCGCATGCTAAGTCTCCACGGTGTTCCAGAATGCATCATCCAAACCCTCCTCTTGTCGCGCAGAGCGTCCACGGTTTGGCTTTACAACTCCACTTGGAAGGTGTTCTGCAACTGGTGTTCGGAGGAGGACCTCTGCCCGATGGACCTTTCGGTCATCCATGTGTTGCGGTTTCTACAGGCCGGCCTGGACAAGGGCCTGGCGCCTAACACCTTACGACGCCAAGTGGCGGCTCTATCTACAGTTCTCACCTGCCAGGGGCACGAGCCCCTTTCCAACCATTCGCTGATTCACCGCTTCCTCAAGGTGGCCACTAACGTGGCCTCTCCGGTAGTTCACTGATTCCCAACATGGGATCTCCAGAAGGTCCTGCTAGCCTTGGCGGAGGCACCGTACGAGCCATTATTAACGGTGCGTCTTAGACCCTTAACGCTGAAGGTTGCGTTTCTGGTGGCAATTACGTCCGCCAGGTGAATTTCCGAACTCGCGGCACTGTCTGTCCGGGAGGGCCTATGCATATTCTACCCGGACAAGGTCGTACTCAGCACAGACCCCACATTCATACCCAAGGTGAACTCATATTTCCACCGTACGCAGGAGTTGATTCTGCCGGCATTCTGTCCAAATCCTTCTACAGCAGCACAGCGCAGATGGCATGCCCTTGACGTGCATCGAGCCGTTGAGATTTACGTCCAGCAGACAGCGCTGTTTCGCAAATCTGAAAGCCTCTTCATCAGGTTCACGCCAGCTTGTTTAGGACAAAGGGCATCCCCGGCGGTGGTGGGACGTTGGCTCCGCGAGGTTATCGCGGACACCTACAGACAATTGGGCCTTCCATGTCCCAGACCCTTGACGGCACACTCCACGAGGAGTGCTGCCACTACCGCAGCATGGTCAACGCATGCATCGATCGAGGATGTGTGCAGGGCAGCGACATGGTCGTCACCAACGCCCTTCATATGCCACTATAAAGTGGACGTGTTCGCCTCGACCGATGCGGACTTTGGACGGCATGTATTGCAATCGGCCGTTCAGCCTACGACCATGGGCATAGGGGTTTCGAGCCCTCCCTAGGGATGATACTGCTTTGGTATGTCCAATTCTTGGAGGCTAGCTCCACCCACTATGGAAAAAGGGCATTGTCTTCTTGCTGAACGCCCCTTCTCGTAGGGTGGAGCTAGCCTCCAAGTCCCCCCCTGATAAGGGTACTATTCTGATGTGCTGGGGAGTACACTAGAGTCTGTTCCTGTCCTTCGTCTCCAGAGGGGGAGTAACATGGAGGTCAGCTTTTTATATGATATCAGACTCAGTCCTGATTGGCTGTGGAATGTGTCATCCCATTCTTGGAGGCTAGCTCCACCCTACGAGAAGGGGCATTCAGCAAGAAGACAACGCCCTTTCTCTCTCTCGTTTTTCTATTTGAACTTACAATATATTAATTGATTATATCTTGAAAGTATTTTTTGTATCCTTCAATACTTGTTACTTGTCACTTGTTATTTTTTCAATACTTGTTACTTGCTACCTATTGAATTTTCTTTTTTCTTTTTTCTTTTTATGTCTTTTAAATAACTTGAAGATAACTTTAGATAGGAAACCTTAAGAGTGAACTGAACTATATTATAGATTGATATAGAGATATATTTATTAATATTTATTTAACATATTGTATTATAAATTAGATTAAGAACATTAATAATTATTAGTATATCTATATAAATAAACATGTAAGTGTTCATTTGGGAATGATCTAAGATCTCCGAAAGTACTTCACTGATTGCTTTCAAATTTTGACAGAATGTTGCATTCAAATACAAGACCATTTTTTTGCAAAGTTTTTTTATTTTCTCCATCACTTCATATACAATTCAATACACATGTACCTCAAGATATTACAGTAATAAATACATATTCGTTCAATATAATCAATCATTCATTTAAATAAATTCATTTTAAAAAATCCATTTAAATAAATTCAAAAATCAATATCTTATTCAACACTTGCCTCATCAGTCATCGGTCTGTTCTACTTTATTCCATTACACTCCCCTCTCTCTATCTCCAACTTCTCCTCCTGCTTTCTAACTCCTTCTCTCCTCCTCTACCCTCTCTACACCTTCTCTTCCTCCCCTTCTATGTCCTCTTTCACTTTCTTTACCTTTCCTTAAGTGCTTTTATACTAACTCATTTTATATTTGACAGACTGATGCTAATCACAATTTTAATCATATCTCTTTTTTAAAGAAAAGTAAAAATAAAAATTTAACCGTTATAATTATATTATTATTCTTTTTTATATAGTACTCTCTTCTAGGTACATGCTGCTATTTCCATCTTAATTTTACATTCTGGTTATAAGACAAATATTCCACATTCATTTACATATTTTTCTTACTCCTATGTCCCTCCTTTCTACTTATAATAAAATAATACATACAAAATAATTCATTCTTACATTTCCAATAGTATCGTATTTGTATATATATATATACAAATGGTATTTATATAGAAGAGCCGAGGTGGCGCAGTGGTTAAATGCAGCACTGCAGGCTACTGCTAGTTCAGCAGTTCAGCTGTTCAAATCTCACTGGCTCAGGGTTGACTCAGCCTTCCATCCTTCTGAGGTCAGTAAAATGAGGACCCAGATTGTTGGGGGCAATATGCTGAACTCTGTAAACCGCTTAGAGAGGGCTGTAAAGCACTATGAAGCGGTATATAAGTGCTATTGCTATTTCAGTTCATCATTATATTTCCTCATATATCTATCCCTGAGAAAATAATAATAATAATAATAATAATAATAATAATAATAATAATAATAATAATAATAATAATAATAATAATAATAATAATAATAATAATAATAATAATAATAATAATAATAATAATAATAATAATATGCTATTTTGTATATAAAGCTCATTTTAATTAATTTTTAAAGTATAAGTTATCCTTTTACTGAGATGATAATAAAAATATAATATCAAGTTTTATCTTCACTAGTAAATTTATGTTACTATTGGATTATATTTACATCTTGTATAGTGACTATATTTATTTGTAACTTTTGGAATGTTATAAATGTCTACTTTTTCTTAATTTATAAATTTAGTCCATTGCAGTTTGGGAAATCCATTTAATTTAATCTTCCATTTTCTTTCTTACTTGTGACTTAGTCCCTGTTTCCTAGTATTCCTTGTCTCTCTCTTTCCCTCTAGCTCCTTCTATCTCTTTTTGTTCTCTTTCTTGTCTCTTTCTCTCTTCAATCTTTACTTCATTCACTCCTATTTGTACTTCTTCTTGATTTCAACTCTGTACTTCGTCTCTACTTTCCTGCTCTCCCTCCCCTGAAAGGTAATGGTCATAAAATTCTCGGGCCTTTTCTATTGAATCAATTTGAAATTTTTTATCTCTCCAGGATATGAGAATCCCTTCTGGCACTAGCCATCTGAATATAACACTCTCTCTAGTTAATTGTGATGTTAAAAATTGATAAGCTTTTCTCTGATCCCTTACTCTATGTGGAATCTGTTTTAGAGTTTGTATTTCCTTTCCATTATAAGATATTGTCTCAGCCCGCATTTTCCTATAAACCTCGTCCCTTACAACTTTCTTGGTAAATCGAATATGAACTTCTTTGGGTAAATGCTGCCGATGGGCATAGTTAGTGTATATCCCTAAATATCTCTTGTTTGTCTCTTTGGGTCACCTCAGCTAAGATTTCAGACATTTTTTCCTCAAGATCCTCATCTTTTTCTTCTGTTATGTTTTGAAATCTCAAATAAAAAGCTGCCTTATCCATCTCAAGATAAGTAATTACATCAGTTAATTCTCTATTTTGAGTGATATTTTTCTGCTCTAAAGTTTCAACTTTCTTATCCAGATGTTGTATCTTTGTTTCAGCCGTTGTTATTCTTTGCTGATTTTGAGTAATTGACTGTTGGATAGTGCCAATTCTATCGTCCATTTTCTTTAAATCACTTTTCATTTCTCCAAAGTCCTGTCTCATCTCTTCTTGATTTTTCTTTGATTCCTCATGATTTTTTGCAATGGTTTCTTGAGTTTTGTCCATAGATTCTTGCAGTACCTGAAACATTGCTTGTATATTCTGAAAGCTCTGAGTTTAGCTGGATTTTTCAGCTCCCAACATGCTATCAATTGATCAATGAGGATTTGGTGTTGCCATTGTAGTTGTAGTCTGAGGTAGAGTTTTTTCGTTGTCCTAGTGAGAGTTGTCATATTAACAAGTTTTTCTCCCTGTGAAAATACTTTTCCAAAATAGCCTACAGAAATGTACTTTCTAACTTAAATTATTTTGAGATAGCTATTACCAATACTTAATAGCTTATATTTCCTTCCTAATATCTCTCTTACAATGTATATATAATTACATAAAGTAATCCCTGCTTGTTGATTATTATACTATTATTAATCAAATATCAAATATCAGTTTGAATCAATATCACATAGTTACAAACATTATTTCAATGGTTCCAGTCAAGGTACATTGTTAATAATATAATATAGTATTCTATAGAGTTGTTTTCCACCTTAGAGTTCTGAGCCAATATCAGATCTTAAAGTGTCTCCTTGTGTTACAGTGTTGCAAATAGGATATAATGTTTCTTTAATACTCCAGAGAGAAAGATAGTAAAAAGAGTTCTTTCCCTTTCTCCAGGAATTAGTCACGAGCTTTTACGTCTTTATTCATCCAGCTGCCAAGTCACTTATACTCATTCCCTCTTTCAAACCCTTGGCCCGTTACACTTTGTTAACAATGTCTATTATCCGGAGATCCTAGAACTCACGATTCAATTTCAAACAGAAAGACCATTTTTATATACCTATATTATATAGATGTCACACCTGTGACAGGTACACACATGATTTCCTTGAAAAACTGGTAAAAAACCCAGTAACAACATGATTTTGTTGAAAACCAGCTCCCTCTGCTGGACACATGATCCACAAGCTGAGGGAATCAAGTAAGGGAATAGAATAGCAGAGGCTTTTATGGGGAAACCATGACATGCCTGCTGAGAGGAGGCTGACCCCCACCCATCGCGTGACCCTGGCAAGTACCTCAGAGAAATAAAGGGATAAGATAGCAGAGTTTTAAACACAAATTTAAACCTCCAAAAATAAAGGGGGGAAAATTGACATCAATGTTAACCATAATTCTGAGATGTTAATGAGCATAATACCACCCACCATGACATGCCTGCTGAGAGAAGGTTGACCACCCCCCATTGCATGACCCTGGCATGAGCCAAGCTGAGGGAAATAAGGAAATAGAATAGCAGAGGCTTTTATGGGGAAACCATGACATGCCTGCTGAGAGGAGGCTAACCCCCACCCATCGCATGACCCTGGCAAGTACATCAGAGAAATAAAGGGATAAGATAGCAGAGTTTTAAACACAAATTTAAACCTCCAAAAATAAAGGGGAAAAATTAACATCAATGTTTACCATAATTCTGAGATGTTAATTAAACATATTAGAAATGTGCGCTTTCTCTTTTCTTTCTTTCCCATTTAAGCAGACTGACCCACAGCAACGCGTGGCTGGGTACGCTAGTATACAATATATAGATTATAAAAATAACTATATTTAAGTATATAAGAATACATAAGCCTTATAGTTATATTAACATATTCATATACATATTGTTATAATATTATTACTGTAGGAATTAATAGGATATTGTGTTAGAATATACTATTATAATTGTACAATTGGGATTGGTAGATTGCAGAACGAAATCTAGTAAAGATAGTAAAGATATTAAGAATAACTGTGATCAAAAGCAGTAGACCTGACAATAAGGAAAGACAATTATATGTATAAATACTTGTGAATGGTAATCTGGGGGAGAATATTTAAAATTTTAGGGGAACAGAACAAAATAATAATCGAAATGTCAACTTTGACAACTACAACCCTAAAATCTGGGAAAAAGGCATCCTCTAATACATCGGTATCTACACCTACATCCAGTCAACATTCCATTGATGAAATGTTAACTACAGAAAAAGTTACTAATGTACCCCTTATTCAATCAATGAACACTGCACTAATTATGGTACAGGAAACTATGGTGAAACTTCAAGAGACAATGTCTCAAAATCATAAAGAGCTAAATTCAAATATTCAAAAACTGGATGATAAAATGGATTTGATACAGGGGGCGGTTAAAAAAAATGAAGAACAAATCAAATTGATAGAAACAAAGACTGAAAAGACAGGAAAAAAGTTGAAAACTTAGATCAAAAGGTTATGACAACAAGAAAGGAGATGGAAGATTTAATTATAAATCTTGAAATGGACCACTCCTCTTATTATTTATGTTTTCAAAATGTGATCGAGATGTAGGATGAAGATTTGGGAGAATTAATGGGTGGAATGGTGGCAGAAATAATTCAGAAGGACATAAGAGAGGCAATTAATGAAATAGACGAAATATACCGCATACAGACCTACTATGCGAAGTGCCACCACCTCCCAAGGGAAATACACGTCCAATTTGCTAGGAAAAAAATCAGAGACAATCTACTTAGCAACAAGAGAGGAGACTATTGAATATAAAGGAAAAGAAGTAATAGTGTTGAAACAGATACCAAGACATGTAAGAGAGTTAAGGAAAGAGTACAGATTTTTAGCTAACGTGTTAAATAAAAAAAAATATACCCTTCAGATGGATAATCCCTGAAGAGATTATTATTTCATGGGAAAGGAAAAAAATTAAAGTGGATAACATGGAAAGAGCGTTGGAGGTGTTTGAACAGATAGGAGGAACGGAAGAGGGTTCACAAGCAAACGAGAGATCGGAATGGAAACTCAAGAAGAAAGACAGGAATTGGAAGAAGAAAAAGAGAATAAAACCAAGGAAACCGAAGACCCACCTAAACAAGGAGAGACTAGAACTAGAGCACAGAAAGCTAATAAACCAAATTAAAACTAGACCCCGGTAGGAGAATAGGAAGATGCAAAATGGAATACAATTGATATCAATAAATGTACAAGGATTAAACAGTGTAATTAAAAGGAGAAGGATACTAACAAAATTAGCTAAACAAAAAATATATATTATTTGTTTACAAGAAACCCATATCAAAAGGACAGAAAGGAAGTATTTAGAATATCCAAAATTAGGTGAAATGTATGCATCTTTAACAGACAAAAAGAAAAGCAGAGTGGCAATATATATAAAGAAGGAAATTAAAAGTAAGGAAATATACAATGATCCCAAAGGAAGAATATTAATGTTAGAAATTAAGATAGGGAATACAATAGTATTGTTAGTAAATATTTATGCCCCAAATAAGGAACAAAAAGATTTCTATAAGAAACTACATGGGAAAATACTGCAGACAGGATACAAAAATGTGTGTATAATAGGCGATTTCAATGGGATAATTGATGTGAAGGATGATTATAGGGGGGGGGGGAGAAATATTTTTAAAAAACTACATTACCAAAAACTTTCTTTGATATGGTAGAAGAACTAAATCTTATAGACCTTTGGAGAATACAACATCCAAAAGACAAACAGTTTACTTTTTACTCCCATCCGCACAAATCTTACACAAGAATAGATATGGCTTGGCTATCATGCGAACTGTGTAAAAATGTAGAAACAATAGAAATTATTACAAATATTTGGGCCAATCATAATCCAATTAAGATAATATGTGTGAATGTATGAGGATGTGACTGGCTGGGAGGGACTGTTGAGATTGAGTGTGGCAGAATGAGTGAGGCGGGGGCTAGGATTCTGAACCACTCTGCTGAGTGTGGAAACAGAAGTGGAGAGGGGTTTGAGTCCGACCCCTGGCTTGGTATGAATGGAATGTATGACCTGCGGGGAGAGAGGAAGACCAGTGGGGGAGGGGAGGGGATCTCTGGTTGAGTGGAGAGTGGGAGCATTACGGTCATTACAGGGAGAGGTAGGTATGGCAGGAGCAGAGGGGTAGGCCGCTCTCAGAGAATGAGAACTCGCTGTCTTCAAGCAATTTCCTGTTCTGGCCCATCTGGTTTGGTTCCATCTAGCTCAGCCCGAGTACCTGGTGATCAGGGAATTCAGGGCCCTGGACTCAAGCTGCTGCTGTTGAATGCCAGGTCAACTACCAACAAAGCACCCCTCATGCGGGATTTAATCCTGGACGAGGGGGCGGACCTGTCATGCGTAATGGAGACCTGGCTGGGCCAGGAGAGGGTGTTCCCCTCTCTGAGATGTGCCCGGATGGGTTCTTAGTTCTGCATCAGCCGCGACCCCAGGGAAGGGGTGGAGGAGTGGCTATTATAGCTCACCGGAATCTTTGTCCTCGTAGGAGCCCTGGCCCGGAGATTGTTGGGTGTGAGACGCTCCTTCTGAAGTTGGACTTAGGGGTTCAGATGGGCCTTTTGCTAACGTACCTGCCTCCTAGCTGCATTGCAAAGGCCCTGCCTGTGCTGCTCGAGGCGATAGCGGGGCTGGCGATTGAGTTCCCCAGGCTCATAGTGCTGGGGGACTTCAACCTGCCTTCGCCCGGCAAAACCTCGGATGCAGTCCAGGAGTTCATGGCTTCCATGACAACCATGGACCTGACCCAAGTAGTCCAGTGTCCGACTCATGAGGGAGGTCCCACGCTTGACCTAGTGTTTCTCTTGGGGCAGTGGAGAGATGATCTGAGGCTGAGGGGTTTAGTCATTTCACCCTTGTCGTGGTCAGATCATTTCCTGCTGAGGTTAGATTTCATGGCACTACTCCTCCATCGCAAGGAGGCGGGACCGATTAGGTGGTTCCGCTCCAGGCGCCTAATGGAACCAGAAGGATTCCAGAGGGAACTTGGGGAAATACCTGAATCCTTGGTACACAATTTGTCTGAGTCTCTGGTAGCTGCCTGGAACAGGGCGGCATCAGGAGTGTTAGATCGGATTGTGCCTTTGCGACCTCTCCGTGGTAGTGGATCCAGGAGGGCCCCTTGGTTTGCTGAGGAGCTCCGAGAGATGAAACGCCATAAGAGACGTCTAGAGCGACGGTGGAGGGCCAGTAAAGCTGAATCTGACCGAACACTACTAAGAACTTTTATTAAGTCTTATTTAGTGGCGATACGGGCGGCAAAATGTTCGCATTTTTCTGCTCTTATTGCATCTGCCAATTCACGCCCAGCCACCCTGTTTAGAGTGACTCGCTCCCTCCTTGCTAAGGGGGGAGTTGAGGAACCCTTACAGGGCAGAGCTGAGGAATTTGCTCAGTTTCTGGCAGATAAAGTCACTCAGATTCGGACAGACCTGGACTCCGATTGGACAGGGCAAGCCGAGATTACAGGGTCTAGTCTTAGTCCTGTTATATGGGATGAATTTGAGCCTCTCACTCCTGATGATGTTGACAAGGCCATAGGAGCGATGAGTTCCTCCACTTGTTTGTTGGACCAGTGCCCCTCCTGGCTGGTTTCGGCCAGCAGGGAGGTGTCATGTGGCTGGCTCCAGGCGGTTTTAATTGCTTCTCTGAGAGAGGGACCCATCCCACAGCCCTTAAAAGCTGCGGTGGTGAGGCCCCTCCTCAAGATGCCTTCCCTGGACCCGTCGGATTTAAAAAACTTCCGTCCAGTCTCCAACCTACCCTTTGTGGGTAAGGTTGTGGAGAAAGTGGTGGCGCTCCAACTATATTATATGGCAGCATCACTTTCATGGATAAGGGTCAACTTAAATAATAGGCGTATATTGTCTTTAGAGGGTCACGATTTACTTTCTGGATGGCATTCATTTCTATGGAATAGAGATAAAACCCCTAAATATTTTAATAGACACATTATTAGTGATGCATTAATTACAACTTGGCAAGAAATAAAGAAAAAACATTATACAAAAACTCCAAATTGGCTGTCCACAATGGAAGCAACTACATACCCAAATACAATAGATATTAGTAAAATGATCAAATATAAAGATATCCTAGATGGGGCTGGAAAACTAAAAAGTAGAGAGGAATTGCGTAAACAAAATATAAATATGGATTGGTGGACATATGCACAAATCCAGGCTCGCTATAAAAATGATTTGGAAGAAAATGGAATTGAAATAGAAGAGAAAGCACTAGATAAATTGTTGACAGGTCCAGAAAATAAGATTATTTCCAAATTTTATAATTATTTATTACAATTTGAAAGAATGGAGATATAGTCAAAGGACCCATGATAGCATGGGCACAAAATATAGGACATAATATCCACTTGGCCAATTGGGAACAAGTATGGAATAGGAATATTAAGTTAACAAAATCAGTGTCATACAAAGAAAATTATTATAAAATGGTATATCGATAGCACTTGACTCCAAAAAGATTAGCAAAAATTTATCCAAATTTGAACCCAATTTGTTGGAAATGTAAAAAAACACAAGGCACCTTCTTTCATATGTGGTGGTTATGTCCCGAAGCAAGGAAATATTGGTTCAAAATACATAAATGGCTTCAGGAAATAACTAATGTAACAATAGAAATTACACCGGAGCTCCTCCTCTTGAAAAAATAACTATGATAAGGGTGTCAAATACTTGGTTTTTCATATAATCACTGCTGCCAGAATAGCATATGCACAGTTTTGGAAAAAACCTGAAATACCTGTAGAAAATATAATAATCACAAAAATTTATAACTGCACTGAAATGGATAGATTAGCAATAGAACTACAGGGGCAAAAAGACTCAAATTATTATAACACATGCGGAAAATGGTATCATTGGATAGAATATAGAAAGAAAAAAGGGAAAGTTAAAGAAGCATAGAATACTGTAAATATGTAAATATAAATGTAAATGTAAATAGGATGAATGAAATATGACAAAATGTAATGTATTGATATCTCAACAAAAGTTGAATGTATATGTGACAATGTAGGAATGCTCAAAGAAATATTACAATTGTTATTTAAAAAAAGAATTGAAAATTAATAAAGTATATTAAAAAAAGAAGTAAAGCTATACTGGACTTAATTCTTACTAATAGAGAAGAAGTGATAGAGGGAGTTGAAGTTGCTGGAACTTTGGGTGAAAGTGACCACATCATACTGGAATTCAATATAATGCAAACATAAGCATCAGAAAATAATTTAACCAGTGCCTTAAACTTTAAAAGAGCCCATTTTAACAAACTCAGAGAAACCCTGAGAAAGATTCCATGGACGAAAATTCCCCTAAAGGGGAAAAGAACTCAAAAAGCATGGGAAATTCTGAAAAATGTGATCATAAAAGCCCAGTCCAGCACAATATCACTGAAAAAAAAAACAAGAAATTCAAGAAGAAACCATCATGGCTGCACAAAGATCTCTCTGACAAACTGAAAGACAAAAATGGGAAGAAGGATATTAAAGCTGATTATCAGCAGATAGCCAGAACATGCAAAGATGAAGTCAGATGAGCAAAGGCTCAGAATGAACTAAGGCTTGCTACAAAAGTAAAAAATAATAAAAAAGTTTCTTTCAACATATTAATAACATGGAAAAAAAGTCAAGGAAACAGTAGGTCCACTAAAGAGAGAAGATGGCAAGAAAGTAACAGACAGTAGGGAGAAAGCAGAGCTGCTTAACTCGTTCTTTGCATCAGTCTTCATGCAGAAAGAAATTATAGCCCAACGTACCAAAAAACTACTGTAAAAGACAAACCAGAAATAAAAATTAAAATACGCAAGGAAATGGTAAGAGAATACCTATCTGACCTTGATGAATATAAATCTCTTGGAGTCTGGGACCTGACAGATTACATCCTAGAGTTCTGAAGGTGCTGGCAGATGTTATCTCAGAACTATTGTACCAAATCTTTCAAAAATCCTGGAACACAGCAGAAGTATCTGAGGATTGGAAAAGGGCTGATATGGTTCCCATCTGCAAGAAGAATTTAAGTAATCATTAAGTAATCCCTCTCACAATTATTACTATTGAGCCAGGTACTCTTGTCATTTTAATCTATTTTTATATTTATAATTGTTTTACTTCCATATACAGTATTGTATTATGTTGTTATTGATTTAGGTCCACCTCATACCATGAGATGAGCAACATATAAATGTTTTAAATATGGAAGGAAGGAAGTGTAGTGTGTGTAGTGTGAGGATGAGTTTGTCGCAGCGTTAAGGCGGGCTGCGCTGTACTGCGAATTTCATAACCTCGAGGATTACCTCCTCGACAGACTGGTTTTTGGGGTGAGGGACAATCTCCTCAAATGACGACTCCTGGCCATCCATGGGCTCACATTTACAGTCGCCTTGAATGAGGCGAGGGCGGCCGAGCTGTCCTCCCTGTCACTGGCGGAAATGGAGGACGCGCCTGCCAGTTCCAGCTCCAATAAAACTAATGCTATAGAGCCCGTGGAGAGCACTGAGAGCCCCGAACCTGTAGGGGAGGAGGAAGTTTGTCGATTGCATGAAGCCCCTAAGGGATTGGGAGGAAAGGGAAGAGTGCAACCTAGCACCCCGGCAAGACCGCCATTCACGCCCTGGCTTGGCTGCGGTGGCCCCCACTTGAGAGCTAACTGCAATTTCCAAAGCGTGACGTGCCGCCGGTGCGGCAGACGGGGCCACCTTGCTCGCATGTGCAGGGCAGGCAAGGGAAGTGCTTGGCAGGGGCCATGGTCAGAAACCACTCTGCCCAAATGGCCCCCTCCGGGGGCATATAACACCAGGGATGGATGTTTTGCCATATATCGCCACGGAGGAACAACCTCCCCCTCCATCGTCTCCCAGACTCATAGGCTGCCCGGGGAGAAAATCACTCTCACTGTTTTACTGAACGGGGCTCAGTGCCCAATGGAGCTGGACACGGGCTCCGCGGTGTCCATTGTCTCATGGAGCACCATTAAACGCCTCATCCCTTCCATCTCTAAACGTCGTCTGCAAGGCACCAATCAGCAATTAAGAGACTATCAGGGGAACCCGCTTCCTATCCTTGGAAGAGGGATGTTCAACGTCCACGACAAGCAGTTCCGGGGTCGTTTGCCACTCATCATCATGGAAACTCCTTTGACCAGCCTTCTGGGAATGGACTGGTTTGACGCTTTAGGGCTAACTATAGGTGGCATCAACTCAGTATCTGGGAAGGGGGATATGTCCACCCTGGTCTCTGAATTCCCCAGTGTGTTTGATGGGCAGCTGGGCACTTACAGGGTCCCCTGTCACCTTTAATTTAGACCCGCTGGTGGCGCCTATCAGGCTGAAACCTCGCCGAGTGCCACTGGCCTTGAGGCCAAAGGTCGATGCCGAAATCGATAAGTTGCTGGCCCAGGGGGTACTAGAGCCGGTTGACCAGGCCCGTTGGGAGACTCCGATTGTCACTCCCGTTAAGGCCAACGGCAGCATCCGCTTGTGCGCGGATTATAAGTGCACGGTAAACTGCACGCTTCCTGCCCATGCATACCCAGTGCCTGTTATCCATCATTTGCTACACTCTATGGGGAAGGGATCAATATTCGCCAAGCTTGACTTGTCCCAAGCCTATCAGCAGCTGCCAGTTGATGAGACAGCTGCTGAGGCGCAAACAATCATCACACATTGAGGGGCATTCAGGTGCCGCCGCCTCCAATTCGGCATCAGCATAGCGCCTGGAGTGTTCCAGAGCTTGATGGAGCGTCTGTTACACGGGCTGCCTGGCACAGTTCCCTATTTCGACGATGTGCTAGTGTCAGCCACATCTCGAATGGAACTCTTGGCACGAGTCAGGGCCGTCCTTATGAAATTCCAGGAAGTAGGGCTCAGAGCGAAACGGGAGAAGTGCGTCATCACTGTTCCAGAGGTGGAATTCCTAGGATTCCTCATTGACACCAAAGGAATCCACCCTACTCCTTCTAAGACCAAAGCCATAGTAGATGCCCCCGCACCGACCAACCACGCATAACTCCAGGCATTCCTGGGGCTTCTGAACTTTTATGGCATGTTCCTGCCCCACAAGTCATCAGTCGCCGAGCCGCTTCACCGTCTCCTAGACTCCCGGGCTCCGTGGGTCTGGGGCAGGGTGTAACAGACCACTTTTAATGCTGTTAAGCAGCTGCTGGTATCCAATGCGGTTGTAGCCCAGTATTGTGAACACCTCCCCTTGATTTTGGCATGTGATGCTTCCCCATACGGAGTTGGGGCTGTATTGAGTCATCAATTTCCCAATGGGTCAGAGGTTCCTATAGCTTTTTTTTCACGCACCTTGGCCAAAGTGGAGCGTCAATATAGCCAAATAGATAAAGAGGCCCTGGCGCTGGTGGCGGGCGTCCACCGCTTCCATCACTACTTGTATTGCCGTAAGTTTGCCCTGGTTACGGACCATAAGCCACTCCTGGGGCTCTTAGCTGGGGACCGCCAAATGCCTCAGGTGCTTTCAACCTGCATGGTTCGTTGGACTGTATTCCTGGCTAATTACGATTACCGCTTATTCCACCGGCCAGGAAAGAACTTAGCACACGCCGACGCTCTCAGCAGGTGTCCCCTACCGACGTTCCTCGAGGACCCTGCACCTGCCTCGTCCATTCTCCTCGTGGATGAGCTACATCTACCCCTAACAGCATCGGACATCTCTTGAGAGACTGCAAAAGACTGGACGCTAGCCCGGGTGTCATCCTGGATTTTAAGGGGCTGGCCGTCCGAGAGACCGCCCGCAGACTTCTGATCGCGCCAGCTTGAATTGTCTGTGGTTAGGGGATGTATATTGTGGGGTGACAGGGTGGTGGTGCCTCCCCGGTTTCGCCGTCAGGTTTTGCATACCTTACATTTCGGCCATCCGGGCATGGTGCGCATGAAGGCGCTCGCCCGCAGTTACATTTGGTGGCCGGAAATAGATCAAGAAATAGAGGAGTGGGTGGCCACGTGCCACCCGTGCCAAGCCGTACAAGCCTTGCCACCTCAGGCCCCTCCTAGGGCGTGGGAGGAACCAGCAGGACCTTGGTCGTGCGACCACGTGGACTTCGCGGGGCCATTTTTGGGGCGGACCTACCTCCTGGTGGTTGACGCCTTCTCCAAGTGGCTGGAAGTTAGGATAATGCCCTCCACCACAACAGATGCTTTGATAAAAAGTCTAGCTTCCATCTTTGCCACCCATGGGTACCCCGACCTCATCATTTCCGATAATGGCCCGCAGCTGACTTCCACTGCATTTGAAGCGTATCTAGCATCCTTAGGGATCAGGCATGGGTTCACCGCTCCTTGGCACCCAGCGGGAAACGGCATGGCAGAGCGAATGGTCCGGATGATGAAAGAGGGCCTGCGCAAGTTAGGGCCCGGGGATACACACCTCAGAGTGGCCGAACTACTATTAGCCCAGCACACCATACCGTGCATAGCCACGAATAAATCCCAGGCAGAATTATTGATGGGCAGGCAATTACAAATCATTTTGGATAGGTTACACCCTCACTATATGCCCGAAAAACTCCTAGACTCTAGTAGAGGGCCTCGCGGGTTCTGCGTGGGCCAGGAGGTCTACACGAGGAATTACAACGGTCACCCATTATGGGGTCCAGGACAATAACGGAGGAAAATGGCCCCTGTTCTTACACAGTGTCACTGTCCGACAGCCAGGTTTGGCGCAGGCACAGGGACCAATTGCGGGCCGGTAGAGGGGGAGTGAGGGAAACCCCCTCGGCCGCAGAGACCCAAAGTAGGCCTATGGAGATAGTGCCCCCGAGACTTGAGACAGGGCTGAGCCCAGGGAATAATAGACCAGAAACTCCGCTCCACACCGAGGTAGCATCAGAAAATGAGCATGATAGCCGGGGGGTCTTACCTGCAGAAGCAGCAAGCTCCAGAGAGGCAGGAAGCTCGTCGGGCGGAGAGACCGCGTTGGTTCCACAATGCTCAGGGCGAATCCGGCGACCGCCCGGATATTTGCAGGAATACATTTGTACGTCAATGGGAGGGAAGGGGTGTAGTGTGCCAGCAGGTGTAGTGTTTTTAAATTTTGTATTTGCTTTTAAATTAATATTTAATATTTGGTTTATTCTTGTATTTTTCTCTGTTGTACGCCGCCCTGAGTCCTTCGGGAGTTGGGCGGCATATAAGAATACCAAAATAAATAAATAAATAAATAAATAAATAGGGGCCGCCGTTAAAGCGGGAAGTTTGGCAACGTTCATTGGTCGAGCCGTTTGACAGCCGGATATAAAAAGCCGGCTGTCAGGCAGAGTTTGCTTCAGATGTTAATTGCTGTTCGTGTTCTGATTTGGTATTAAACGAGTTACCTGGACTGAAGTGTGGCGTCTCCCTTACCGCATCCATCCAACGGCTATTCAGCAGGAAGGAAGGAAGGAAGGAAGGAAGGAAGGAAGGAAGGAAGGAAGGAAGGAAGGAAGGAAGGAAGGAAGGAAGGAAGGAAGGAAGGAAGGAAGGAAAGAAAGGAGTGAGAAGGCAAACAAAAATACCCCAAAAGAAAGTCCTGTCTTTCAAATTCTAATCCCACTGCAGGGATTTCATTGAGGATTGGATCAGCATTGTGGTTGTCCTTGGTGGGCCAAGGAGGGGAGGAGGGGTGTGCCCAGGGTGGTCATGGCTGACTGGACATGGCCAGCTCAATTTTGTTTGCATGGGGGGGCACCTGTGGGTGCTGGGCAGGGTTGGAGAGGGAATTCAGGGTGGGCGGTGCACGGGAGGATGAGGTGAGGTGAGGCAGGAGATGGGGTGGATGGGGGGGGTGGATGGGAGGATGAAGTGAGGCGAGGCAGGGGGTGGGGCGGCTGTCGCTGGAAACCGTCGGCCCCCGTGCACTCGCCACCCTTTGTGCGTGGGGGGTGGTGGTTTCTGGCAGCAGCCGCAGTTTGCCTCAGCTGGCACACTCTGCAGTTCCAGAGCCCGCTGCCACCACCAGGCTGGCTGTCCAAGCAGCAGGTGTGGTGGCAGCATCAGCAGCAGGCAGAGGTGGGGGAAGGCACATGATGCAGACCACTGGATGCATTTACTCCGACCCACTGTTCTGTTGGAGAGCAGGTTGCCGCTGGTCATCTTCTCCTTGCCCCCTCATGGGTCTTGCCTTTGGCCTGCATGTGGAGCATTTTCCCATCGCGCACCTGATGGACCTTGGCTGCACTGCAGGCTGTGGCTCTGCCGCTCAGCAGACCTGCCCAGCCTGAAGGAAACGAAGCGGCCAGCTAGAAAGGCCGAGTAAAGGTGGTAGAGCATGCCCAGGCCCAGCAGGTAAAAGACAGCCACCCTGAGTGGGGAAAGCCAGATCCCCATCATCGCCATGCCCACCCAGCCCAGGCCTAGTACAGATGGGAGGCACGCGATCCTGGCTGGGCCTGGGTGGCCATGGCACCAATGGGGATCTGGCTTTCCTCCCTGGGGTGGCAGTCTTTTACCTGCTGCACCTGGTTGTGCTCTACCACCTCTACTCGGGCTGCTTCACCTCCTTTGTGCTGGGTGGGCCTGGTGCTCCGAGCAGCGACAGAGTAGCCTAATGGACCTGCACAAGCTGCTGGTGGCCTTGGTGATGGCAGTGACCCACAGTGGTGCCAAGGTGCATCGGGTGCATGAGGGGAATGTGCTCCATGTGAGAGCCAAAGACAAGACCCACGAGGGGGCCAAGGAGATGACCAGCAGTGACCTGCTCTCCCCATGATCTGATACTGCTTCCTCTGCTGCCGCCATCTTGGAGCCCAAGTAGGGTGATTACATCATATCTAAAACCATACCATTGTGCCTTCCATATCATTCGCAGTTTTACCTCCCCCTATAAGTAGTTTAAAGATTCTCCTAGATAAACTTAACTTTTGCCAATGTAAAAACACTGAGAATACACAGTATAGTGCTAGAAAGGAAACTGAAGGCTCCAGAAAACAGCATTCATTACTTTCCCCAAGAGAGACTAAATTGGGGTCAGATAATGTTCCATTCATGATGCTAACATCTGAGAACAAAAGCATATTAATTGTTTGCATATGATTAGTTTTTTTAAAAAGGGAAAAATTAAGCTCTTGGTCATCTGCTAAGTAAAAATGCTGTTTGTTTTGCATATAAGGACAACATTTTCTTGTAATGGAAGCAGTGTTACTGGATTTCTTACTAAACTGTTATGGAGAAAGCTTATATAATGATTTTCTCTAGTGATTAAGTTAAAGAACAGAATCTAAAATAACTCAGAAAAGGAGATCAAAACATCTCCACAAAAAGGATGTAATAGTTTTTATCAGAGTTTGTTGCAGAAAATTAAATCCAGAAAGGACACACAGGCAGACTGATGCAGCAGGATTCATTTAAATAAGAAACTTCTTTATATACAAGAATAACAGATAAGTATTTACAATACCAATGTAGATTCTTCTTCAATCATAGTAGCAGTTACAAGCAAAATACAAGCAGCTTCTAGTTCAGAGTTCAGAGAGAGACAAGAGTACAGATTGGGCTGAGCCACGCCCAGCATCTAACTTCAGTTTTGATTCTCTGCACAGACTCAGATGTTCTAAAGCTCTCATTGGCTGATTTAGTTGCTATCCCTATTCATTGGCTGACCTTGTTACAATTGGCTCTCCTGGTTCATGAATAATCTGACAGTTTTCTCTATTCATTACATCAAAATAAATTAAAAGACTGTGTTACAATCTCTTTGGAAATTAGCCCCACTGAATTCAGAAGGATTTATTTCCAAGTTAAGTCTGTATAAAATTAAGATGGATTATTGGGTCACTAGCTGATGATGGGATAGCTTATTTTTTTCTTACATACCAAGTAGAATATCTATGATTGTTCAGATCATTTCCAGGTGCTGATGACTGCCTGATTACGTTGTTGTTGACTTTTAGCAACTACATAGGAAAGGTAGAATTTCTCCATGACAATCTGCTTCTAACATTGTTTTTCAAGTCTTTCCTTGTACTTTCTCAAGTATTAAAATCTTCTCCAGAGAATTAGGTCTTCACATAATGTGTCTGAAGTAGGATAATTTGAGCTTCGTCATTTGTGCCTTGAGTCAGAAGTTATTTGTTCTATGATTAATTTATTTCCTTTCTTGGTGTCTGTGGTATTCTCAGAGTCCAAAGTCCAAAAGCATCAATACTTATGCACTTATGACTATGTCCCCATGGTCACATAACCAAATTTCAGGTGCTTGCCAGCCATTGTACATTTATAATACTTGCAGTGTCCTGTGGTCATGTGACCACCATTGGCTTCCAACAAGAAAAGTTCATGAGAAAATTTGAATTGAAGATCGCAAATCATGATCATATGATACCTCTCTTAACAATCGCAGTGATTAGTTTAACAGCCATGGGGGGGGGGGAATAATAGAATTGGGTTTCAGGCATGTGATGTTTCACTTAAACACTGTACTGTTTAACAACAAATTATCTGGTCCCGATTGTGACTGAGAGTCAAGGATTACCTTTATGAAACAAGGATACTATGTTTTTACAAAACCATGTATTTAGATTTTTCAGCTATGACATGTGTATTCTGCTGGCTCTGCACTTCTTTTTAATCTAAGCTTAATTTTCCTTTGTCATTAAAAAAAATTCCCCAAATAGGGAAGTAAGTTTGCAAGCTTCTGCAAGCTTTTAGCAATGCATAAGTAGGAGAATAACAAACAAAGAAGCACTGGTAAAGGAGAAACAGACTTAAATATAGCTTTACTTGAGAATACACCTCAACAAATTTAGTAGAGGACATGGCAAAAGTGTTTGGGATTCCATTTTAAGCATGCTATGTCACTGCATTTTTTGTATTTGCCAGCTGAGCTTCCATTCTGAGCTGGCTCTGAACTTTTATCAACATATAGATAACAGTGTCTTGTGATTTATGAGCTTCTGCACATGGCTTCATTATTATCTTTATTCTCTTGTTTATTATCCTGTCTATTGGGGGAAAAGGTAAATGTATTATATTTCTCAAGTGCAATATATGGAGTTTACTAAGAATGTATTTTCTCTTTTAGTTGCAAATGAAACAGGAGACAGGAATGCTCATCCTCTATCGCAGTTTGCACGTAAGTAATCTAGCCTGTTAATTTATTTCCTGAATGTTAGTAATAAATATATATTTGAAACAAGAAAGTAAGTCATGGATTCTCCCTTTCTCTAACATTTTAAGGACATGATGATGTTGATTACAACAATGATGATGGTGATAATTCCTGCTATCTGTCTTCTGCACCCATGGCAGAAGTTAACTCCCCAGCTTTACCGTACAGATAATTTTAAAAAATAACTTAAAGAAAGTCTCTTGACTGAAGGCATATTTCACTGAGGTCTTGAATGGTGGGGATCAATATTCCCTGTAAGATCAGAAAACGGCATGTGGCAGTTAGAAACTGCCGCACGGTGTTCTCTTTTCATGTGCGCAGCCGCGCAGGCACACAGCCTCTGCCATTAGAAAATGCCGCACAGAAGTTAGAAAGGGAAGTTACAGGGAACAGTGGTGGGGATCCTAATGAGATCCCTCTGGCTCACTGAAGAAAAAGTCCTGTCCTTCCTCTAAGCCTCCTCTAGGAGTCCTGTCTGTGGGTATGGAATTCTATGAAGTGACTTGTGGACAATTGTTCCACATAGTCCTGATCCCAGAGAAAAGGGCTTGGAAGAATGTTGATTGATAAAGAGTTGAGATTTTAGACTATTTCTTATTACATCATTTGCTCTCCCAGAAAACATTTTGAGATATAGTTGTGGTTCAGTAAACATATTTTCTCTTCTTTGAAAGACTGCCTAATCCAGCGGTTCCCAACCTGGGGGTTGCGGCCCCTTTGGGGGTCGAACGACCATTTCCCAGGGGTCACCCCGGCCTCCTCAGCTCCCCCCCACTGCCACAAGCCTGGCCATATCGCGCCCCATAACCCCCGCCCCCATGCCCTCACCGCGACCCACCCTGCCACTGCCATTTGGGTTCTTTTACCCTCTGTGCATGCGCAAAGCGTTCTGCGCATGCGCAGAGGGTAAAAGAACCCAAATGGCTGCGCCCAGGCGAAGTCTCCAGATCTGGGCGAGGTCTCCGCTCGCTTCGGTGTTGCCTCTGGGAGCTTTTCGAGCCCCATCATGAAAGGCGTGCGCGACTTTGGTGGGGCCGGGACAGGTGGTTGTTTTTTATTTGGAACCCTCACGGGCGCAAATACAACAATACGGAGGGGGACTTTGAAAGTGGGGAGGGGGAGTTTGAAAGTGGCGGCAAAGGGGATCTTCCAAGGACATTTCCATTCTGGGGGGAGCCCCCCTCCTCTTCGCTCGGCCCCCGGGAGCAAAAGCCGAGATTGAAACCAGCTTCGGGGGAGGAATGAGAGAGAGGAGGCCAGCCAAAGAGGAGCAGAGGCAGCGGAGGTGGTGAGTAGCCGGTGGGACCCTGCGAGCAGCAGCAGCAACAGTGGCAGCAGCGGCCGAAGGGCGACCGGGGCAGAGCCAGGCTTCCAGCTGCTGCCTGTCGCCATGTTCCTCGCTTGGCTCCACCGGCTTTGCGCGCTCAGCAGCGGCCAAGTGGGGCACTGCCGCCCGGAGAGAATGTGCCAAGGGATGCTTGGCTCCGGTGTGCGCCACGGAGGAGCCTCCGGGGATGCAGACACCACGCCCACGGGGTAACCCCTTGGCGGCGGCCGCAGCTGCCCCCACTCACCTCAGCACCCACCTGCGGTCGGCCACTGCTGCCGCTGTTGCTGCTGCTGCTTGCGGGGTCCCACCGGCTGGATGGCGCCTCCGCCGCCTCCGCTCCTCGGAGTAGCCTGCTGTTGCATCACACCCTGACCTCGTGGCCCCAGGATCGGGGCTTTGCGTGGCTGCAAGCTCAAGATCCCCCCGGCCCCGGGCAGCCCCCAAGGAGGAGAAGGAGTGCCCAGCTGCCGGCGCCGGCGCCAGAGGAGCCGGTGAAGCTGTACGGCCAGGTGAGAGATCCCCGGACAGGCATCTCTGCCCCTGAGTTGCTCTGCCATGCCGCAACCCTCTTTGGCTGGCCTCCCCTCTCTCGTTCCTCCCCCAAGCTGGCTTCAATCCCGGCTTTTGCTCCCGGGGGCCGAGCGAAGAGGAGGGGGGCTCGCCCCGGAATGGAAACGTCCTTGGAAGATCCCCTTTGCTGCCACTTGCAAACTTCCCCTCCCCACTTGCAAACTCCCCTTCCGTATTGTTGCATTTATGCCCGTGAGGGTTCCAAATAAAAAACAACCACCTGTCCCGGCCCTGCCGAAGTCACGCACACCTTTCGTGACGGGGCTCGAAAAGCTCCCAGAGGCAACATGCGAAGCGAATGGAGACCTCACCTGGATCTGGAGATTTTGCCCGGACGCCGCCATTTGGGTTATTTTACCCTCTGCGCATGCGCAGAATGCTTTGCGCATGCGCAGAGGGTAAAAGAACCCAAATGGCGGCGGTGGGGTAGGTTGCGGTGGGGGCATGGGGGCGGGTTGTGGCATTAGGAAGGTTGGGAACCACTGGCATAATCCATATTCAACTAGAAGGGAAAGCTGGACATTTAAATGACTCCTACAAAGTAGGAGAATGAGAAGTGCCAGATCATATGATTCTAACTTTCCTGATAGAAAAAAGTTTGCTGTATTTCATTGTAGTTTGCAAAAAATATTTCTAACTTTTCACCAGTAAGTATGCATCTGCAAATGCAGCTTTCACTAGCTTTTTGGGAAACAGTTTGTAAACCAAAGGCTAAGGTAAAGTTACCACCCTTTGCTTAAAATAATGAATTTTATTCTTTTGGCAATGTGTAAACGATTGCATGTGCTCAATACAAACTCAATAGATGGATGCAAATAAGTGCAATAGCCTCACAAAGTCACATGGTGGCAGTGTTATTACTTAATTTAAACACTATGGGCCTGTTACATTGTATACACAAGTCAATTAAACAGATTAAACAGATTTACCTTTAGTCTCTGTAATGTATTGAAAGACTGGAGAAGTTCTCACTCCAGTCCGACCGGGGAATTTACATAGGTGAGACCTGATTGGCTGCCTGCTTGCCGGGCTCCCTATTTAAATCCCTGTCACAGACCATGCATTGCTGATGTTACTCGCTGTACAGAATAAAGAGCTGAAGTCACTAGCCTCGCCTCCCGCATTGTTTATGGGACTTAACATCTGGCGATGAAGGTGGGATTGTGAAGACAAAGATATTCCAGCCCGGCCGGAAGGAAGAGAACCACGAGGTGGCAAAATTGAATCCTGGACAAAGGGTCGGATTCTAAGAAGCCAAGATGGCATAGTCTTACCACCCGCTGACACCATTCAATCAAAGGAGAGAGACTTGGGGAAATTACCTAAAAAGATTCCGATGCTTCCTGGGAGCAAACGACATGAGCACACTCTCGGACGACAGGAAGAGGGACATGTTCCTGACTCACTGTGGACCAGACGTTTTTGATATGGCTGTAGCACTATTGGAGCCAACTACAATAGAAGCAACCACATGGTCCAGACTACAGGAGGTGCTGAAGAAAAACTATGACCCCGCACCTTCCAAAATTGTGAGCCGTTATCAATTCTATGAGCGTTTGCAGCAGGAGCACGAGAGTATCAACAGTTATATGACTGCCTTGAGGAAAATAGCAGTCCACTGCAAGTTCACGAACCTAGATAAAGTATTGCTGGATCAGCTGGTGCGGGGAGTTCGAGACGCAGCACTCCAGAAAAGATTCCTGGCAAAAGACGATGGCCTGACGCTACAGGTGGCTTTAAAGGAGGCCACCGCAGCCGAGACGTCTGACGTACTGAGAAAGAAAACTCCGCCGGGTCAAGCAAAGGCAAGTTCCGAGGTAAACGAAACCCATGTTCAGAGTCTTGTAGAAGCAACTGAGGAGGGAGAAGAGGAAGTTTTCCGAATGGAACACTGCCCAGGTTGGAAATTAACACCTTGTCCCAGCTGCAGGGGACCGCATCCCCGAGCATCATGCCAGTTCCGGGATGCAGTGTGCCACAGATGTAGGAGATTTGGCCACATAACAAAAGTTTGCAAGGCGCAGCATCCCCCTCCAAGAGGGCCAAGCTGAAATTTCTACTCAAACGATGCCAGGAGGGAGGACAGAGATCAGTACAGGCGACCCAGAAATTACACCCCATCTGCGGGAATGAATTACATCCGAATTAACCAAATTGATGGCGACGAGAACCCCCCTGACTTACATCACCCTGGTGGTGGAAGGAGCACCTTGCCAAATGCAGATCGATACGGGCTCGTCTATCACAATCGTTTCCTGGGCCACAGCAAAGAGAGCTATGCCTAGCCTCACTCCGGGGCAGACTGCCAAGAGAATTGGATTCCCATGATGGGGACCAAATGAGTGAGAGTTCAATACGAGGACCAGGAAGCAAGCCTGCCACTGACAATTGCCCGGGACCACATCCCAAGCCTGCTAGGGCGCGACTGGTGCAAAACACTGAGAATCAAGCTGACCAGAGATGAGAAAGAAATCAACGCGATGATTGTGGATGGCTGCGATGACCTGCTGCAGGAGTACCAGGAAGCATTTGATCCATCATTGGGCAAGTACGTGGGCACCCCTATATCTTTTAACTTAGACCCCAGAGTCCAACCGGTGAGATTAAGCCCTAGGAAGGTTCCCTTCACATTAAAACCACTCATAGATAAAGAGTTAGACAGATTAATAGCTCAGGGAATTTTAGAACCGGTAGACCACACAAAGTGGGAAACTCCCATAGTGCCAGTTTTAAAGAGCGATGGGTCTGTGCGCTTATGCGCTGACTATAAATGCACATTAAACAAAGCATTACAACAAAGTGCATACCTGGTGCCCGTTGTACAGCATTTGTTACACACGCTGGGCCCGGGTGCCATTTTTGCTAAGCTTGATCTCGCACAAGCGTACCAACAACTTCCAGTTGACCACGAGACCACATTAGCACAAACCATCGTGACCCACCGCGGGGCTTTCAAATGTAATAGGTTGCAATTCGGCATTAGCGTAGCCCCAGGAATTTTTCAGAGAATAATGAAAAGCGTTTTGAACAAACTCCCAGGGGTCATCCCCTATTTTGACGATGTACTAATAACTGCACGGGACAAGACCCAGTTGAGAGAAAGGCTACGAGAAGTGCTCTCAAGATTCAGAGCAGCAGGGCTAAGAACCAAACCCAGCAAATACCAGATAGGGGTCTCTGAGGTGGAGTTTTTGGGGTACAGAATAGACGGATCTGGATTACACCCCACCAAAAGCAAGTATAGGGCTATCAGAGAGGCTCCGGTGCCCACCAACAAATCCGAACTAAAGGCTTTCTTAGGACTTCTTAATTTCTACAGCATGTTCCTGAAAAATAAAGCTACAGTTGCAGAGCCTTAGCACAGGCTGCTAGCAAACAACAGACCTTGGGTTTGGGGACACACAGAAGCACAGGCTTTTGAAGCAGTGAAAAACTTGTTATTGCAGTAAAAGTGTGTTTTGATCCAATTTAATGAAACCTTGCCAGTAGTACTAGTATGCGATGCATCGCCTTTTGGGGTGGGGGCAGTGCTTAGCCACAGACTTCTGGATGGCCGCAAAGCCCCCATTGCCTATTTTTCAAGAACCCTCTTGGCTGCAGAAAGGAACTACGGTCAAATTGACCGAGAGGCACTGGCATTGTTTGCGGGAGTACGGCGGTTTCACGAATACTTGTATGGGCAGCATTTTGAGCTGGTCACTGATCACCAGCCCTTATTAGGGCTATTAGTGGCTAACAAGCCCACACCGGATGCCATGCCCCTGAAAATGCTGAGATGGTCCCTTTTTCTGGCCGCTTATTCCTACTCCTTGACACACAGACCTGGCAAACACATGGGAAATGCAGACGCGCTGAGCCGCTGCCCCTTGCCAGATTTGGTGGACGACGCCACTCCGGGCCTCCCAATCCTCATGATAGACATTGCTAAGATGGGACTTATAACAGCAAAAGACATTGAGGCCACAATGGCCAGAGATGCCGAGCTCCGAACCATTATGAACTGGGTTAAGAGGGGGTGGCCACAAGGGCTATTTAAATCCAGTTTCCAACCTTACGTGAAGCGACAACATGAACTGGTGGTGCAGGGGGGGTGCCTACTGTGGGGTGACAGGGTCCTCGCTCCTCTGTCATTACGAGAGGATATTATAAGGGAGCTACACGAAGGGCACCTGGGGATGGTTAGAATGAAGGCACTGGCACGAAGTTATGTGTGGTGGCCCAACATGGACAAATACATAGAGGACTGGGTTGCAGGGTGTACTCTGTGCCAGGAATCCAGAGCATTACCTCCCAAATCCCCAACCCTGGAGTGGGAACAGCCCAGGGCCCCTTGGTCATGCATACATTTGGATTTTGCGGGTCCATTTCATGGGCAAACATTTCTAATAGTAGTAGATGCTTACTCAAAATGGCTAGAGGTAGTGTTAATGCATAACACAACAACAGAAGCGGTTATCCGAGCACTGAGGAAGTTATTTGCAATGCACGGGTTACCGGACACATTGGTGTCAGATAATGGGCCACAGTTAACAGCGACACCCTTTGAGGGGTTCTTAGTGAGCTTAGGGATAAAACACACGTTGGTTTCTCCATTTCAGCTGAGCTCCAACGGATTGGTCGAAAGAGCAGTGCGAGCAACAAAAGAGGCCCTGGGCAGGGTCAAGCCAGGGGACTGGCAGGCCCGAATAGATAAACTATTAACCACACAGCATATAACACCAAGCATGGCTACAGGGAAAAGCCCCGCCGAACTTCTAATGGGGCGGAAACTCCGGTCCACCTTAGATAGATTACACCCAAGTTACTGCAATAACAGAGAAATGGTCAATACAGCACAAATTAAGACCTTAAAAATAAATGATTCCATATACGCAAGGAATCACGCATCAGGGCCATTGTGGCTTCCTAGGAGGGTCCTGGAAATAACAGGCCCGAAATCCTACATAATAGAGTTGGGGGATTGTTAGGTCCCTGACCATAACTAATATTGGGTAGGACAATATATGTTTTTAGCTTTTAACAGAAGTATGTCTGTTAGCTGAGGTGTTGCAGACTGCCACAAGAGGGAGCTAGAGTTCACAGCTTATTTCTCTGGGAGTCCCTCTCTGTTTGTCTTTGGTCTCTGCTACTCAGTGTGTATTCTCTGCTACTCATTAGAGCAAGGCCTAGAGTATGTATGCTCTGCATTTCTCTCTGTGTTGTAGTTATGTATTATAGCTAAAATGTATTTGTACTTGATAGTACTTGGATTGTTATTATGACTATTAAGTGTATGACTTTGGACTGTTTATAGGAAAATGCTATTTCTTAAAGTAAACTTTAATTCAAGTTAGTGTATCTGTGTGTGGCTGAGTACTTATTCACAACTGATCTCAATCTAAACGTTTCTGTATGCACAACCTTGGTAACACAAGGAATACTCTGCTAATACATTAACACTGGTTATGGGCCCAGAGAGATATTGAGAGTTAGTGTGAATATTCAGTTTCATACTCAGACAGCTAACTTGTGGTTTACTGTTAAATTAACAATGGCACAAGAACAGTCAACTAGCTTATCCCTGATAACCAGGTTAGATGGAACTAACTATGTTTCCTGGTCTATGAAGTGCAGCTTACTTTTGCGTAAAGAAGGATTATGGACTGTGGTTAATAATCCACCTGATATAACAGCTTGGGATCCAACAAATGATGAAGATAAGAAGAAAATAGCTGCCTTTAACCGGGATAATGAAAAGGCTCTTAGTATTATTGGACTGACACTGAGTGATCAGCAACTGGTCCATATTCATGGTGAAGATTCTGCTGCCAAATGTTGGAGTAACTTAAAGAGACTTTATGTTCGTGATAGTGTTGGTGCGCACATACACCTTACACGTAAACTGTTCAGAGCACGTTTGTTAAAAGGTGGTGACATGTTAGCTCATTTGGAGTTTATGAAGAGAACATTACAAGAGCTACATGAAAAAGAACTGATTTTCTCAGAGTTGCATCAAGTTTATATTATTCTTTCTTCTTTGGATGACTCTTATGATGATTATGTGTCTTCACTGGAAGTTTTGACCAGAGATGAACTGACATTGACTGGCATAATAGGAAGACTGTTAGAAGAGTCTAGAAGAAGGCAAGATAGAAAACAGCTGAGAGAGAAACCACCACAGGAAGAACAACGGTCTTCAACTGCCTATATTGTTAGGAAATGTTATTCTTGTGGGGCTAAGGGTCATATAGCCAGATTCTGTAAAAAGAAAAAAAAGCAGAATGCTAGTAATATGCAGAGAGCGTATAATGATGTTAGTGCAGCTATATCAAGTACAAATAAAAATGTAAGCCATGATATCTGGATAATAGACAGTGGAGCATCTCAATGTATAACTAAAAGTAAAGAGAGATTTGTTAATATGACTAAAAGTAACCAGCATGTATCATTAGCAAATGGCTGGAAATTGAGAGTATCTGGAGAAGGTAATGCATATTGTTCATGTATTAATGAAAGTTTACCAATGTTATATGTACCTAACCTTATATATAACTTACTATATGTGAGAGAATTGGTAAAAGCAGGGTTTGTGGTAACTTTTCAGGGAGATAAATGTTTAATTGAAAAACAAGGTAAAAGAGTTACTGCAAGATTGCATGATGGCTTATACATTATCCACGATAGTCCATTAAATAAGGCCAATTCAGTTTATGAAGCTAGAAAGCCTCATGACGAATGTATTCATTTGCTCCATAGACGTATGGGACATTTAAATTTCAAAATTTTAAAGAAAACTGTTGAGTTATCTAATGGTATAAAATTAAAACCTTGTGCAAGATATTTAAATTGTAATGCTTGCAATCAGGAAAAGAGCAAGGTAATTCCTGCAAACAGGTTAAATGGATTTAAAACCAAGGAACCATTAGAGGTTGTATTTGCTGATCTCATTGGCCCTAAGAAACCCAGTTTAGGTAGAACCTGTTATATATTGAGCATAGTTGATCATTTTTCTAGATATGGTTTCTGTTATCTGATGAAAACAAAAACAGAAACATATCAGCATTTTGTAAACTGGTTAAGGTTTGTTGAACGAAAAATGAAAAAGAAACTGGTTAGTTTAGTAACAGATAATGGTACTGAGTTTACCAATAAGAGATTTGAAGATATGCTAAAGAGAGCTGGTATTGTACATAAGCGTTCTGCTCCTTTTCGGCCACAACATAATGCGTATATTGAACGTAGAGGTCAGACATTACAGGCTATGTCTAGAACCATGATTTCAGATTCTGGTTTACCAGAGAGGCTCTGGGGTGAAGCTATAATGTGTGCTAACCATGTTTTGAACAATGTAGTGTATGCAACAACTGGTGAATTGCCATTTACCCGTTGGTATGGTAGGAAACCAAATCTTAGTTATTTGCATACATTTGGTGCACCAGCATGGGTGCATATTCCCACACAAGTAAGGCGAAAGGGACAACATAGAGCACGGAAATTATGTTTTGTAGGGTATGAATCTAATCATAGATCTTTTAGATTCTGGGAACCAGGTACTACTAGAGTATATTGTAGTGCAAGTGCTAAATTCCTTGAGCATGTTGGATGGAGTAAACTGGAACAGGAATACAAGGAACAAGATAGTATTGTTGTTGAGGATCCATTGTTTCCTGATGATTCTGATAAGAATAGTACTGATGATAGGATAATGAAAGAATCCTCAATAGAGGAACCATCTATGGATGATGTAGAAGATACTTCGATAGGGGAGGAAAAGGAAGAAGAAATTCCAACAACTTGTACTAAATTGCCTAGGAGGTCAACTAGGGAGAGACGTCCACTTGATAGATATCAGGCAAGTATTGTGTGCCAAATTAATGTGGAACCGTCTAATTATAATGAACTGAAGCTGTATCCAACAAAGGAACAGGTAGCTTGGCAGGAAGCTATGAATAAGGAATTAAAATCTTTAAAGAATCTTGAGGTATATGAAGATGTAAAGTTACCACCAGGTGAGCGTGCAATAGGTTGCAGATGGGTGTATAAATTAAAGACTGGTGTGGATGGCACTGTTACCCATAAAGCAAGATTAGTTGCTCAGGGATTTGCTCAATCAGATAAGGATTATGATGAGGTATTTGCACCTAGTCTGAGAGCAAATACATTGAGAGGAGCATTAGTTTGGGCAGCGAAAAATAAATGCATAATTAATCATGTAGATGTCGAAACTGCATATCTACATGCACCTTTACAACATACCATTTATATGAAAAAGCCATTAGGTTTAAAAGATGATGGAAAAAATGATTATTGGAAATTAAAGAAAAGTCTTTATGGTTTAAAGCAATCAGGTTATGAATGGAATAAATGCATTGTAAAAGAATTAGTTTCCATGGATTTTAAAGCTGGTATAGCTGATCCTTGTTTATTTAGGAGAGAGAAAGATGGTTTGATTTCTCTGTTGCTATTATTTACAGATGATATAGCGATTATAACAAAGACTGAACAAGAAGCAAATGATATTATTTCTGAATTACAAAGAAAGTTCAAGATTAGAAATTTAGGAGAAATTAAACATTATTTGGGTCTTGATATAATGAAGACAAATAGAGGATTCAAAATTTCGCAAGCTAAGAAGATTAGCCAATTGTTAAAAAGATACAACCTGGAGAATTGTAAAACTGCTAAGACACCAATGGATCAGGGATTTACAAATAGTGATACTAAATGTCCTGTGTTTGATAAGGAGATATATCAGTCTCTAATTGGTAGTCTCTCATATTTGAGTAATTGGTCTAGAGCAGATATATCTTACAGCGTAAATCAACTGGCTAGATATAATGCTGAACCAAATGAAAGGCATTGGCAAGCAGCTAAACGAATACTTAGATACCTAAAGCACACAATACATTATTCTTTATATTTAGAACCGAGAAATGAATTAGTGTTAACTGCATATGCTGATGCAAGTTTTGCTACTGATGCAATGACTCACAAATCGACATCAGGTATAGTGGTAATGTTGGGAAATGCTTTAATAGGGTGGAAATCTATTAGGCAACAACATATTAGTTTATCCACTATGGAAGCAGAATTCTCGAGTTTATCATTAATGTGTACAGAATTGTTGTATTATAAACAATTGTTAAAGGATATAGGAATTACTGTACAGGAGCCATTTATTGTGTATGAAGACAATCAATCTGCCATTAGTATGGCTAATAGTTTAGCTGTGAAAACAAGGTCGAAACATACTGATTTGAGATATCTGAATGTTAGACAATGTGTTCAAAATAAAATGGTTAAGTTGGAATACTGCATGACTGAACAGAATATTGCAGATCATTTCACTAAAGCGCAAGATGCAATTAAACACAAAGAGTGTTGTGAAAACTATGGTTTAAAGATGTAAGATATTATATATTGACCTACCCAAAGGGGAGAATGTTAGGTCCCTGACCATAACTAATATTGGGTAGGACAATATATGTTTTTAGCTTTTAACAGAAGTATGTCTGTTAGCTGAGGTGTTGCAGACTGCCACAAGAGGGAGCTAGAGTTCACAGCTTATTTCTCTGGGAGTCCCTCTCTGTTTGTCTTTGGTCTCTGCTACTCAGTGTGTATTCTCTGCTACTCATTAGAGCAAGGCCTAGAGTATGTATGCTCTGCATTTCTCTCTGTGTTGTAGTTATGTATTATAGCTAAAATGTATTTGTACTTGATAGTACTTGGATTGTTATTATGACTATTAAGTGTATGACTTTGGACTGTTTATAGGAAAATGCTATTTCTTAAAGTAAACTTTAATTCAAGTTAGTGTATCTGTGTGTGGCTGAGTACTTATTCACAACTGATCTCAATCTAAACGTTTCTGTATGCACAACTTTGGTAACACAAGGAATACTCTGCTAATACATTAACAGGGATGGCCAAAAATGGCGGCGCCATGTGGATCAATTACGGGAGCACCGACCATTAAATGCTGACTGGGAAGGCCTGAATCCTAACATTACTTTTCCAACAGCTACAACTAGTTTCCCGGAGCCGGAGTACTTAGCTGGCAGTCCGGAGGCGCCCTCCAGCGACAACGTAGAGCCCACTCCTGAGGAATCCAACATCACAAGCGAGGGGTTCCAGAATAATCCACAGATGGAGCCAGAGAGCAAAAACACGTCAAATAGACTTGCTAAACATCCTACATATCTCGACGACTACGTATGCTAATTAACATCGAGCTAAAGGGGGAAGGATGTAATGTATTGAAAGACTGGAGAAGTTCTCACTCCAGTCTGACCGGGGAATTTACATAGGTGAGACCTGATTGGCTGCCTGCTTGCCGGGCTCCCTATTTAAATCCCTGTCACAGACCATGCATCGCTGATGTTACTCGCTGTACAGAATAAAGAGCTAAGTCACTAGCCTCGCCTCCTGCCTTGTTTATGAGACTTAACAGTCTCTGTCTCTGTCTCTGTCTCTGTCTCTCTCTCTCTCTCTCTGTGTCTCTCTCTCTCTTTCTCTGTGTCTCTCTCTCTCTCTGTGTCTCTCTCTGTCTCTGTCTCTCTGTCTCTGTCTCTGTCTCTCTCTGTCTCTCTCTTTGTCTCTGTCTCTGTCTCTCTGTCTCTCTCTCTGTCTCTGTCTCTCTGTCTCTGTCTCTCTGTCTCTGTCTCTCTGTGTCTGTGTCTGTGTCTGTGTCTGTGTCTGTGTCTGTGTCTGTGTCTGTGTCTGTGTCTGTCTGTCTGTCTGTCTGTCTGTCTGTCTGTCTGTCTGTCTGTCTGTCTGTCTCTCTCTCTCTCTCTCTCTCTCTCTCTCTCTCTCATGTATACATTCTGTAGCCCCTCAAGACATGGGGATATTTTTCAGTATGAGGAATAATAAGGTCAAGTGGCTAGAAATTCTGGAGATTTCTTTCTACAGCAATTACATTCTAGATAATGTGAAAAAAATGCATGTTATAATTTTATAATTGAATAATTTTTATTAAGCCATTTTCTGAATCTGAGCCCATTTACACTAAGATTGAATAGCCCTCTCTCAGCAAAGGGGGAGGGATAGAATGATTATGGCAAAAAAAGCAAAAATAAACCCAACACTAACAGCCACTTTTAGTAATAAGTGCAAGCCCTAAACAGCTGGAGCACTTCTTGAATACCAACTGCATTAACAAAATTGTCTGTCGATCAAGAGAAAAGAAGGACTATGGGGACATGATAGCAGTATTCTAATATTTGAGAGGCTGCCACAAAGAAGAGAAGGTTAACTTATTTTCCAAAACACCAGGGGGGCAGGAAAAGAAACAATGGATATAAACTAATCAAGAAGAAAAGTAACCTAAAACTAAAGAGAAATTTCCTAACAGTGAGAACCATTAACCAGTGAAATGGCTTACCTTCAGAAATTGTGGGTGCTCCATCACCGGAGGTTTTTAAGAAGAGACTGAACAATCACTTGTTTCAAATTGTATAGGGTCTCCTGCTTGAGCAGGGGGTTGGACTAGAAGACCTCCAAAGTCACTTCCAGCTCTATTCTGATTGATAGACAATTACAAAAGGTAGTTTGACTTGGAGCAGTTTACAGCCTTTGACAATATCATTAACACCATTCTCACATTTTTGGAAAAGACTTGATAGGTAGATAAAAATGTCAAACCCAGTCTAAACATCTGGCTGACTGTGCAACCAAATATAATAATAGGAATTTATAAAAAAGAAGCTGGTATACTGCAAAGCAACAACAAGACACAAACATCTTTCTTTCTATATATTTTCATGCATGCCAATGACCCCATAAGTTCTGTTACAATGATGGATCTTTTGTTTAGATGCATTTGCCTAAGAAAAAGGAGGCTTGATAGTAGGGTGTATCCTGTGTTATCCCGTGGAAGGAAAAAGCTAAACAGGATCTCAGAAAACATCAAGATAAACTAATACTTTATAGGCAGTTATATTCTCTCTGGCAAACCCACAGCAGTCATTTTCTTTGGATATCCACAAAATGATCTCAAAATGGGCCCAGAGAGACACACAAAAACAGGGTCTCCGGCCTTAGGGGAATTATCTGGCAGGAGTATCCAACATTTAGTGCAGGGTTTTGAGAAATAATTTTCCTTGACTATAAAATAATAATGCCTCCAGGTACAACTCATTTCTTTGTAAGTACAACCATTCAGGTTTTTTAACACCTTAGAGAAATGGTATATAAAACTTCATTCAGAGAGTCATCTTTCTATCCAGCCTCATTTCAAAAACTTGTGGGCTTCTTTTGAATTTCTGAGGTATCAAGAGAGGAATCCACTGTTCGCTGTATCCTATTTTGTGTGAGGGCTGTATACATATATAGTTTACAACTTCAGATGAAGATTGCCCAATTCCAGCTTGGTACTATTCTCAATTATGGTACTTTTCAACTGGAGTGTTATCTGCTTACATGGAAATGGCTTTGAAAACCATTTTTGGGAAACTTCCCTTAGCTGAATATTTTTAGAATCTTAATTCTGTATTTTTCTATAGGTTGCATAAACCAAAATTTATAAAGAAAAAAACCCTTCCACCTCCATAGCCTGCTTTGAATAATAACTTTCTAAGCTAGAAGCCTTTCTCCAGGACATTTCCCAATTCATAAAGATTTGATGTACCGGTTCAAGAAAGATGGATGTTGACTAAGGGCTCTTTTTGAAATTCAATTCTGGAAAGAAAAAAAACAATTATGAGAAAAGACAGGTTGTTAAGTTTAATACCAATTAATCTCCATACATGCAATTTCTGTTTAAATATGGGATGTCTCCATCCCAAAATTGATATTTTTTCTCCTCTCCACCAAATTTGTCATATGAGTTGTTTAAATTATACCAAGGATCAAAATAGAACAAATTGTATGTACCCCGTCTGGGTTGACTACAGAACCAGGAAAGTCCAGACCAATCAGCCTAACATCAATAGCAGGAAGACATTGGAAAAGATAATCAAAAAACAGATCTGCGAACATCTAGAAACAAGTAAATAAATAACTAGAAGTCAGCACGGGTTGTTAAAAACAAATCACATCAAACTAATCTTATTTCACTCTTTGACGTAGTCACTAAATTAGTAGACCAGCGAAATACTGTGGACATAGTATACTTCAGCAAGGCATTCGACAAGGTAGACCACAACCTACTTTTTGGTAAGCTAGAAAAATCACCATCAGATGGATTTGTAACTGGCTGACAAACTGTACTCAACAAGTAGTCCTTAATGGTACTACGTCTACATGGAGGGAAGTAAGCAGTGGGGTACCACAAGGTTTCATCTTAGGCTCAGTACTCTTCAATATCTTCATAAACAACTTAGATGAGGGAATAAAAGGGGAACTTATCAAATTTGCGGATGATACTAAACAGGCAGTGCGGGGTGACGTGCCACCACCCGTCCCCTCCCTGTCACAGGTTTATTTGTTTGATATGTCTTGGTAGCGATTTGTGTTTAATTTTCCTTTTATATCTCCCTGACCAAGGGTTGCACCCCCTGTTTCACTTCTCTCTCTCTTTAGAGGCTTGCTTTTTTACTTCTTCTTCAATATCTCTAAGCTCTGCAGGATTGTTTGAGATTTGCTTTATGTGTGGAATAGACAGACGTTGACACGTTTCTTTAACAAACTAGTAAACAGTTTATTTAAATACAACTTCTCAGTAATTGTCAAGTGAATTTGTTAAAACCACAAGCAGCCATTTAATTCTTTCTTTTTCTTTTCTTCCTCTCTGAGACTGTCTTTGCTTTCTTGACTAAATCTAAGCAACTCCAATTCTTCTTTGTTTCTAGGCCTATAGATAAGAGCATGTTTCACCGTTTATCTCTATCTACAGATTACTCAATATATATATCAATCAATCTTGTTCCCTGACCCTGGCTCCTGCTTCCCACAGAACTGCCTAAGGCCTATCTTCTCTCTTTGGAAGTCACACACAGAGCTCCTCAGCTCTCCACACTAAGCCTTCCCTCCTGGGATTTACCACATAACAGAGTTTCCCTCAGCTCTTCAAAGCACTTCTCACTAAATTCTTCCCTCCTTTGGCAATTACCACATAACATAACAGAGAGCTCCCCTCCTTTGGCAATTACCTCGTAACATAACAGAGAGCTCCACATCTCTCTTGGCCAGGCCTTTTATAGTTCCTGGCCCTGCTATCTATGCTCCGATTGGCTGTCTCTTATGATGTCATCTATCCCCCTCCCTTCTGGAGCACTGGGATAAACACCTCCCCCTTTCTACTTACCATGCATTTTAAAAGCTGTCTGGCCCTATACTTACTTGTTTAAACAGTTCTTTTTAACAACATTATAACTTTATACAACAACTTACTGTTTTACATTCAGTACCTGTATGTGGAATAGCCAACACCCTAGATGATAGGCTCAAGATCCAGATGGATATTGACAGACTTGAACACTGGGCCGTAACCAACAAATGAAATTCAATGTAGAGACAAGTAAAGTCTTACACTTTGGCAAGAAAAGCCAAAAGTGCCCATACATATTGGGAGAAACCAGGCTTAATAGCAGTAACTGTGACAGGGATCTTGGAGTCTTAGTGGACAACCAATTAAATATGAGCCAAAAGTGTGCAACGGCAGCCAAAAAAGCCAATGGAATCCTAAATTGCATTAACAGAGGGATTCAATCAAGATCAAGTGAGGTACTAATGCCACTTTATAAAGCCTTAGTAAGACCGCACCTAGTATATTGCATCCAGTTTTGGTCACCACACTATAAAAAAAGATGTTGAGACTCTAGAAAGAGCGCAGAGAAGAGCAACAAAATGATTAGGGGACTGGAGGCTAAAACATATGAAGAACGGTTACAGGAACTGGGCATGGCTAGTTTAATGCAGAGAAGAATCAAAGGAGTGTTCCAATTCTTGAAGGTCTGTCACAGAGAGGAGGAGGTCAACCTATTTTCCAAAGCACCTGAAGGCCAGACAAGAACTAATGAATGGAAACTGATCAAGGAGAGAGTTAACCTAGAAATGAGGGAGGGGCGTGGCCAACATCGCAATGGTACGGATTTCCTCCGTGCTCTACGGGGAACCCCAAATCCCAGCTGCTAGGAGACCTGGAGCCAATTGGAGCTAGGTCAGATCTGCCCTGGAGGAGCAGTGAAGAAGAGAGGCACCTGCCTGGGATCTGGGGGAGCTTGCAAACCCCCCAGGGAGTCGGCACCAGCCTCTCAGCCAGCAGCTGAGGAAGACGACTCTGTTGCCATTAGCTGGGACGGTCACGAACGGACTAATTGAATGGAAAGATCATGAATTGCCTGGGGGACAAGATCTAAGCTTTTGTGATGGAGAGAGGGGAAGAAGTGCTTATGCTGGTGAGTGTGTGGCTGATTTAAAGATTAAAAGAAGAAATTTAAAATTCAAAAGGAAACAAAAGAGGTTTTAATATGGAGTGAGCGGCTATCTAGCAATTTGAAAGACCATAGAGAGACTTAAAGGAACAGGATTAAAAGCCCAAATTTAAGGACGTTTTTATAACAGACTTGAAGGAAATTAAAGTGTTGGAAAAACAAGAATTTGAAGAAAACATTTTATAAGTGCTAAATGGATTTAAAATACAGAGACTTTTTTTAAAAAAAGAGCTGCCTTGTTATATTGGGAATTGACAACACCATCTGCTGGTTAAAAGAAAATACTACAACAGGCTGTGGAAGCATGTTTATGCTAACAGCTGGAAACTGTTGTCTAAAAGAAGATATCTAAGAGTCTGAAAGAACTTAAAAGCAGTGTGTAACTTGTTATTGTGTCTGATGGTATAATGTTTTGGTGATACAAAATAAGAGGACTAGGAATTGGACTGGATTGGAGTGGACTGTAACATAAAGAGACTATATGGACTTGAGATTCAAATTAAAAAGTTTTGAGCTTTGTGAACTGGACTGGATTGGAATAGAAAAAGACTATATGGACTTGAGATTTAATAAAAAAAATTATGAACTTTGTGAATTGTGAACTTGACAATATAGAGGTGCCTGATTATGAGGAATTGGATGGGATGCTAAAATACATCTATGGAAATTTAAAAAATTGCTTTTGGGAAATTAGAGGTGGAAAGAGAACAGAAAAGAAGCTGGATTATAAAGAACGCTTAGAAATAACAATGGTAGGAAACGAAAATGAAGAAAATGAAGAACAAGAAAACTGCAAAGATGAAAAGAGGATTGAAGAGAAAACGCAGATTGATGATTACACTGGGATTCACAGTGACAAGAAAAATGAAAAGAAAGTTAAAATAAAAGACAGACTGATGAGTGTACTGAGACTTACAATGATTACAATGATTACACTGGGATTTACAGTGACAAGAAAAATGAAAAGGAAATTGAAAATAAAAGACAGACTGATGATTATACTGGGACTTATAATGATTACACTGGGATTTACAGTGACAAGAAAAAAGCAAGAGTGGAATATTGGTATCAGAAGAAACAATATAAAAATGAGGGGGGTAATGGAGAAGAGATTAAGAGAAATTGAGAGTAGACCTACACAAATGTTATATTCAAAAGGAGGAAAAGGAGTTTGGGGGAAAAGAAGTTATTGGTACAAAAATAAAAGAAAGAAGGGGAGGCGGAGCTGCAGCCGGAACGAGATGGTCACTTCCCTCTGAGCTCCTGGGGGAAGCACCAAACCACAGCAGCCTGGGGACCCAATCTGGGTCGGAACCGACCTGTAGGGTCGGGGAAGAAAGGAAATAGCCTGGTGTGCCACGTGGGTGAGCGCAGGCAGCCAGTTTAAGTTTCCTGACCAGCAGCCGTTTCAGAGGCGACAGGTCACCATTAGTTCTGGTAGCGAAGCGGCAAGAGAGAGATTGACGTGATGGAAGTCATCTGGGTGAGAGGATTGTTTTTTATTTGAAATCAATTAAAATAGGATGGAAGAGGAAAAGTTGACTTTTTAAAGATTTAAATTATTTTTTGGCCAAGGAAAGAGGATTGTGAGCAGCGGAAGGAGCTGCTTCCGATTAAGCGGCGGGAGGGGCGGAAGACCTCTTTCCTTAAAGCATTTTAAAGTAACAGTGCCTGTCTTTGAAGATGATTTATTTTGGGACTGCTGCAACTAGATTGAGCCTAAGGATTTTTTTTTCTGATTTTAGGGTCTGAACTCTGATGTTGATTCTACTTTTATTTTTGCCTTTTGTGTCTTTTTTGAATATATTGCCACTTAATGTTAACAAAGTATCCTAGGCTGGGAATATTGTTGCAGCTTTGAAAACTGAGTTAACCTTGGAGTTTATCAAAACAGAGACATCTGGTCTAGAATCAACAAGTGACTGTCTTGTTGTTTTTACATTTGTATTCTTTGTTTATCTATACTAAGCTTTTTGTTTTCAACAGATGTTCTTTTCCCAAGGATTATAGTGTTCTCTTTTTTATTATTATTCTTTTTATATTTCTATATTTTTACAATCTTTTATTCTGACTATGTGGATTAGGGCTAAAATAGCCTGAAGTTACTATTAGTTTTTGTTTTTCTCTTTTTCCTTTTTTGTAAATTATTGGATTAACTTTGGAACAGTGAATTATTGGGAATTTTGGATATTATATAATTGTATTCTACTTTTTTCATTTTTTATTCTCTTTTTTATCATATATTTTTGGTTGTTTTTATTATTATCTTTGTTTAAACTTCTTTCATTATTATTGGAATTATTGGAATTATAATTTTTTAAAATATTTTTCTATTTCTTCTCTCTTTTTTTATTTATCATAACTATTATTATCATTTTTTCTTTTTTCCTTAATTTTGCTATTGGGTTTCTATACCTATCCTGAGTGGATTATAAAATTATTTTTGATGCTGATTTTGGCATCGGGTTTCTATACCCATTTTGATTGGATTACAAATTTACAGAGTGGATTATAAAATGGCCACGAGGAAGACACCACATCATCCCGCAAGTACAGCAACTACAACTCCGACATCACCACATGACTCTGGAGATAAAATGGATGCAGCAGAGGTTAAAAATATGTTCTTAACTCTTCGTGAAGATATTAAAAATAGACTTGATGGAGTCAATGAAAACATAAGCCAAATGACAGCGGAAATGAAAGAGATGAAAGGAATTATAGAAAAAATGAACAGTGTCTACAGAAAATTGAAAAGAAAGTTGAAGTCAATGAAACAAAAGTCAATGAATTGATGACATCAGATAAAAGACAAGAAAGAACAATCATAACTTTAGAGATGGATAAATCTGAATTTTATTTACATTTTCAAAATGTGCTGGAAGAGAAAGGAGAAAATTTAGGTGAAATAATGGCTGAAATTTTGGCAAAGGCTTTGGAAGAAAGCAAGGAAAAACTTCTGAATGACATCGATGAAGTGTACCGAGTATATACTAGATATGCTATGCGACATAATTTTCCAAGAGAGGTACATGTGAGATTTACTGAAAAGGCTCGGAGAATAGAATTGTTACAAAAGTTGAGAAACACCACTTTTAGATATAAAGAGAAGGAGATTGGTGTTTTAAAACAAGTACCAAGAAGAGTGAGAGATCTAAGAAGAGAATACCACTTTTTGACTAAGAAACTAATTGAAAGAGGAGTGACTTTTTGATGGTTGGTTCCAGAAGGTATAATGTTAGTTTGGCAAGGACAAAGAGTGAGATTGGATACAGTGAACAAAGCAGAAATATTTTACAGATAGGGTTTTATACAGATGGAAGAAGGAATAAGAGAATTGAGAGAGAGAGAGAGAGAGAGAGAGAGAGAGAGAGAGAGAGAGAGAGAGAGAGAGAGAGAGAGAGAGAGAGAGAGAAAAGACAAACTAATAGATGAGGCAGCTGGAGGACAAGAACTTCAACCAACTGAACAAGAATTGGAGGACAAGGAATTGGAAACAGCAATAGCCGAGTTTAAAGAACAGAGAGAAATGAGAATGACAAGATCAGCAAAAAAATGGCAAAAGCCCTAAAATAGGAAAAAATAAAACAAACATGGATGAAGAAATTAACTAGAAGGACATGACCTACAAATTGGATGGCACACATTTATCTGGTATGGAGGAAATAAGATACATGGCTATTTCCAGAGACATAGTATAAGGAACTTCTTATTTTTAATTTGGGAAAAAATAAAGGCTAAACATTACTCAAAAATACCTTATTGGATATAGATAATAGAGACTTTGATACACCCAAGTAGAATAGACTGGAATAACATTCCGAGATATAATGATATTTTGTTAAAGACAGATAAGCTGAAATCCGCAACAGAACTAGAAAATCAGGGTATAAAAATGGATTGGTACTTGAGGATGCAATTACAAGCAAGATTTGAAAAGGAATTAATTTGGAAAAAACAGAACTAGATGAAATATTAACAGGAACGGATGAAAAACTGATAAAGAAAATATATAACTATTTGCTCTCTATTGAACTAGAATTTGAACAAGTGAAAGAAACGATGATAAAATGGATGAGATATATAGGACATACAATAGATATGGATATGTGGCAGCAACTATGGGAAAGGAACTAAAAATTACAATGGCAACAGCATTTAAAGAAAATATGTATAAGATGTTTTATAGATTGCATATGTCTCCAGAGAGATTAGCAAAAATGTTTAAGGATAAATTGATGAACTGTTGGAAATGTAATCATATACCTGGTTCTTTTTATCATATGTGGTGGACTTGCATGGAAGCCAAAAAATATTGGACAGAAGTCCGAGTATGGATTGAAAAGATTTTAAAGCAAAGTATTGATCTAAAACCTGAAATATTTTTATTAGGCATATTGCCAGAAAAATTTAACAAAGAAGAAATAAACTTAATTGTTCACATAGTGATTGCCGCTAGAATTGTATATGCACAAAATTGGAAGTTGAATAGAATACCAACAGAACGAGAAGTATTAAGAAAGATAATGGACTGTGCGGAAATGAATAGACTTACAATGAAAATTAAAGATAAAGAAGACTTGGAGTTTCATAAAGTTTGGGGCAAATTTTATGAATGGGTTGAAAAAGATGATAGATAAACTATTCAATGTAAATTTAATATAAAAGAGATAGAGAAATGAGAAATATGACTGTGGTAACTCGGATGACAAAAAGAGAAAAGGAGGCAGCATTAGATAAATATGTATATATACCAGAAATTTAGAATAGATTAAGAATAGAAATTAACATTTAACATATAAGGATATGAATATTAGAATTGGAAAGTGAGAAAAATTGCTTAGTCTGTCTTTTATTAAATTAAAATTAGCTATTGAATTTATACTTTTGTTTTCTTTAGACAGGCTGAAAAATTAGAAATTAGAAATGTGATTTAGGATACTCTATTATTTTTATTTAAGAGATATTATAAATATATTTTTACTTATTGAAGTTATATATGTTGTTATGAAATGTGTTTTTAAGGTAGAGAAAAATAAAAAACTTTTTCCAAAATAATAAATAAAGAAAAGAAAAGAAAAGCTAAGAGAATGGAGGTGGAAGGGAAACATTTATGAGAATGAAAGATTTGAGAGATCAAAAGAGAATGGATGATTGATGGTGGAATATCATAGAATTTTGTTTAGAATTACTTTATTATACTCAATTGTGTTAATAATATTAGTTGTGTATAGGTTTGGTATATAATTAATCAGTATAATTATTTAGTTAAAAAGTTAATAATTTAAAGGTTAATAATTTTATATTAGATTGGTATATGATGGATTGAATTAAATTAAATTCAGAATTAAATTAAATTTAGAATTAATTGAATTAAATATTGATGTTGATAGAGGAAAAAAGAATAAAGAAAAGAAGGGAAATAAATCAGACTATAGTAGGTCAATTGATGGAAGAATATATAATTTGAGCAATTATTACCCTTTTCTATAAGATTTGTTTTATATAAAATTTGTACAATGTATAAACCTGATTTAATATTGAAAGGATTTAGATGATTATCAATGTTGTTGGAATGATATAAGATTTGTATAATTAATATTCTTAAAGGTCTTTATATAAGATTATATAATTTATAAGTTGGATTTTTTATTATGGGGAATTTAGAATGTTTAACCAATGGATGGAATATTAATGACAAAAATTGCATTTGTTTAAATATAGAGAATGAGTTAAAACTAAAGAAATTTGAGTAAGAAAGTTGGAAGGGAGATATGAAAGGGGAAAAGAAATTAGAAATTTAGGGCATTTAGAAATGATGGAATAAAAAAAAAAGAAAATGATGAGTAAAGATACTAATTGAGGAGAGGGTGGAAAATGGCCTAAAATCAAGAGGTATAAGAGATAATGAACATTCTTGGAAGTTAAGCTATAGCGGTTAATTTGGAAAAAAGCTGAAAATTAGAGGTGGTAGACCCAGGTGATAAAAATAGGAGGAAGGAGGCAGCATTAGAACAATAGTAGATATACCTGGTAGAATGTATTAAATATATAAGTATAGCTAAAGGGAAAGATACAAGTTTAAGAAATACCTCCGATGTTGAAATGAAGTAAGGGTTCTTGAATTACTAGTCTGCTAACCATAGAATGGATAGCAATAGCAATAGCAATAGCACTTAGACTTATATACTGCTTCATAGTGCTTTACAGCCCTCTCTAAGCGGTTTACAGAGTCAGCATATTGCCCCCAACAATCTGGGTCCTCATTTTACCGACCTCAGAAGGATGGGAGGCTGAGTCAACCTTGAGCCGGTAAGATTTGAACAGTTGAACTGCAGCTAGCAGTCAGCTGAAGTAGCCTGCAGTGCTGCACTCTAACCACTGTGCCACCTCGGCTCATAATCGGATTATGATTATGTACTCAGGGAAGGACAAGAGGGAGAAAGAGGAAGTAGAAAGGAAGGGGAGAGGGAGAGGAGGGAAGTAGGAAAGAGATAGAGAGGGAGGAAGAAGGTAGAGGGGAGAGAGGGAGATAGAGTGAGGGGAGTAGTATGAAATATAGAAGGAAAGCAGACTGGAGATAAAAATATAAAAGGAACGACTAAGGATATATGTTTATAATATTTTGGATAGAAATATATCACTATGGATGCTTTGATAATATGGTATATGTATGGATATTTGTGTAAATTTGGTGAAAAAATAAAAATTTAAAACACAAAAACAAACCCCCCCCTAGAAATAAGGAGGAATTTTCTGACAGTGAGAACAATCAACCACTGGAACAGCTTGCCTTCAGAAGTTGTGGGAGCTTCATCTCTGGAAGCTTTTAAGAAGAGACCGGACTGCCATCTGTCAGAAATGGTGTATGGCGGTTGGATGGGGTGTGTGTGTTGGACTAGATGATCTACAAGGTCCCTTCCAACTCTGTTATTCTTAAGGTGAATTTGGTTGGTAGTGAAAAATCTCAGCTGCCATGTATCTTTTTTCCATTCATGCCCATTGCAAGACCACTTGGTGTTTCCTGAAGCAAAAATGACTGACTAGTAATTGTAGCAGTGGAAAGTCTTTTTTCTGATTAAAAAAGTGGAATGATCTCAGACATTGGACATATTATTCCTGAAAGAGTAGGCAGTTACATTTCACACATTTAAAGCTCATTTAGAATGTCTAAATTGTAGTTTTCTTGAAGGAAGCATTTGGTAGTGACTGTCATTTAAAAATATACTTTGTCATGTTTTTCCTGGCTATAATTTGATTGGTTTAAATGCACAACTTCTGTATGTGTTTGTATCTTCTTCTTCTTCTTCTTCTTCTTCTTCTTCTTCTTCTTCTTCTTCTTCTTCTTCTTCTTCTTCTTCTTCTTCTTCTTCTTCTTCTTCTTCTTCTTCTTCTTCTTCTTCTTCTTCTGTGTGTGTGTGTGTATATATATATATATATATATATATATATATATATATATATATATATATATATATATATATATATATATATATATATATATATATGAAGAAGAAGAAGAAGAAGAAGAAGAAGAAGAAGAAGAAGAAGAAGAAGAAGAAGAAGAAGAAGAAGAAGAAGATGATGATGATGATACAAACACATACAGAAGTTGTGCATTTAAACCAATCAAATGTAGGTCTTTGGTTATTCGGGTTTTTTCCCCGCGTGAAATTGGAAGTTTCTTGGCGACATTTCGATGAAGTCTCATTCATCATCATCAGGCTGGTGTTTTCTGCTTCCTGCTTCTAGGAGCAATGTGGGATTGTAGCTGTTTCTTCCTTTTAACTGCCAGTGGGGGTTTGAACTGATAGGGTGGGAGCTTGGCTGTGTTCTGATTGGTTGGAGGTGTGTTCTGATTAGTTGGGGGCTTGGCTGTGCTCTGATTGGCTGGGGGTGTGCTCAGGTTAGTCTGACTTGCAGGGGGATTTGAGCTGGTGAGCTGCATTGCTGTTGTTTGGCTTTGTGTTCGTGCCACATGTTGTTTGGCTTCGTGGTCGTGGTCGTGCCACATCTTCATGGAGGGTGTCAGTTTGCTTCATGTATGGATTGGAGGGGTTTAAAGTGGCTAATGATGCAGCTGTAGTATGGCTTCTGGTTTGTGGTCGTGCCTCATTGGTGTGGGTTTGGGTTTGCTTATTGCGTGGATGTGTGGTGGTGACATCCTGTGTGGTTTTCATGAGTGTGGGTCTGGTGTCATTCTTTGTGTTAGGGACTCGTTTGTCAATAAGGGCGGGTTTCCAAATGGCTGGTAGGCAGGAGGTGTCATCTCGTTTATTCATGCTGTGTGGGCGTTTTTCTATCTCGATGGCTTCTCTGATTATTCTGTTGTTAAAGTGTTCAGTTTTGGCGATAGTTCTAGTCTTTTTAAAATCGATTTCATGTCCTGTGGCTTTAAGATGTTGGACCAGGGAAGAATTTGGTTCCTCTTTTTTGACTGAGTTCTTGTGTTCTTCAATGCATGCACTTATTCTTCTGTTGGTATGTCCAATGTATGTGGTGGGGCAGGCGGTGCATGGGATTTCATATACTCCTTGATTTTCTAACTCAATTTTGTCTTTGGGGTTTCTTAGGATGGTGGATATTTTTCAGTTTGTGCAGAATACTGTTGTGTTTGTGGAGGATCTTGCTGATTCTGTCTGTGGTGCCTTTTATGTATGGGAGGAGGGCTTTGCTGTTTTCTTGTTCTCTGTCTTGGATTTTAGTGGGGGTTTCTTTTTGGATTAGGTTGGTGATCTTATTTCTTTGGAATCCGTTGGATGTTAGTACGTTAGTGAGAGTGTGTAGTTCGGTTTTTAGGTGTTGTTCGTCAGCTAAGCGTTTTGTTCTGGAGATGTGTGTCTTGGCTACGGAGTTGATCTGTGCTGGGTGGTGGTGTGAGAGTGCGTGCAGATAGCGGTTAGTGTGTGTTTTCTTCTGGTAGATGGTGTGTCCTAGGGAGCCATTGGATTTCTTGTAGATTAAGACATCCAGGAAGGGAAATTGGTTATTAGCTTCTGTTTCCATGGTGAACTGTATTTTGGGGGTTCCCCCAAATTCCCCCAAAATACAGTTCACCATGGAAACAGAAGCTATATATATAAAAGTTGTATGTATATACTGTATGTATGTATGTTTGGTTGACGAATTTCAACCAAACTTGGTACACAGATGACTTACTCTCTGGAGACAAACACTGTGGAGGGTAAGACACCCCTGGTGTGTGTGTGTGTTTTCAGCATAACTCTGGAAAGCCTGGGCCTTTAAGGAGAGCGAGTACGGCGTCCTAGAGCAGCAATTGTTTGTGATGTCATGGGAGGGAGAAGGGAGCCTGATTAAGCCAGTACAGCAATAGGACTATGAAGGGAGCTGGATTTGGCCAGTACAGATGCCTTTGATTGAGCGTGCTCCCTCACATAGTGGGCGTTTAAGGCCTAGGCTTCCCTCACACAGTGGACCTATGAAGGGATCCTGATTAGGCCAGTACAGCAGTAGGTCTATGAATGGAGCTGGATTAGGCCAGTACAGAGGCCTTTGATTGAGCGTGCTCCCTCACACAGTGAGCCTTTTAAGGCCTAGGCCTCCCTCACATAGTAGGCCTATGAAGGGAGCCTGATTAGGCCCATACAGCAGTAGGCCAATGAAGGGAGCCTGATTAAGCCAGTACAGAGGGCTTTGATGGACCATGTTCCCTCACACAGTGGGCCTATGAAGAGAGCCTGATTAGGCCTGTACAGCAGTAGACCTATGAAGGGAGCCTGATTAGGCCAGTACAGAGGCCTTTGATTGACCATGCTCCCTTACAGAGTGGGCCTTTAAGACTAGGCCTCCCTCACAGTAGGCCCATGAAGCGAAGGGAGCCTGATTAGGCCAAACAGAGGATTTTGATTGAGTGCGCCATGGCCTAATCAGATCATCCGACCCACCTCATAGCTTCAGCCTATTTTCCCAGGATCATCCTTTGCCCCAACTCATCGCGCAAAGGACAGGACCACACCAACTGAGGTGAAACAGGTATGGAGGCCACAGAGGAGACCCAGCCTATTTCAGCAGGGCTGGAGGAGGCGCAGCATGGCCCAGCTCAGGGATTTATGTTCCAGTCCCTGGCCCAGTTTGAGGAAATGGTAAAACAGATAGTGGCACAGGTAGGGGGTGGGAGGGGGAAGGGAGATGGCAAGGATGATTGGCATGGGAGTAGGGCGAATAAAGGCCCCTCTCAATGGCTCCCTGTCAGACAAACGCTTCAACATCTATAAATACCCAGGCAGCACTGGGTTATCAGCTAGTAAAAATATAAAAAAGCATGTAGTACTTGTAATGCAGTGAAAGATTTTCGCTCAACCTATTGTATAAGGAAATATATTTAAAAATGTTATTCTACCTTATCTTTTAAAGCCTCAATCCTTCCAAAATCAAAAAGAGCCAAAATTATGGTTTCTCTTTCTGATGTCATAATGCCTTCGGCCATATTCTGGAGGGATATGAAGCCAATTCCCCACTTTTTTTTCTTTTTAAAGAAATGTGTGACTTCCAACCACAAAAAAGTTGTGCATCCCTGCTAAATTTGGAGTCTAACATTCCTGCTATCATCTATGATCAATATAGATAGAAGCTAGTGTGAGTTGAAGGACAGCAATATCTAGAGGTCCACAAGATGGAATTATAGACTTTGATAAAGTCCTCTCTTTTAAGCTCATAGTGAAACTGAAAGCAGATAGAATGGTTGGAATATCTGACATCATTCACCAGGTCAGTTACAGACATTAGCTGCACATGCACAGCATTCCATAATTAGTTTTAATTTTGGTGTTTTTTGTGGCCTCAAAAGTTGTGGAAATGTAAGCTTAATGTCAACTCATGAAGCTTTCCTGACCTGATCCCAAGTTGCCATAGGCAGGGGGATGGGGAATCGAGCCTCATAGCTGCATCAAGGAATTTGCACTTCAGTCAAAACAAAACACATCATAGCTGGCCAAAGTCAAGGCCATTTCCACAGAAACCAATAAAGGCTGGAGGGAGTGATTTCTATGACCTGCAAAATTGCTTCATTGGGGAATGTGACTGATGACACACCTTGGGGGGAGGGGGGAAACAGGGTCAGAGGCAAGGCACAAATTGAATGAAGTCAGAGCTGGCTTCACTTGGTCTGTGCCGACATGGCACTCCTAATAAACAACTGGATTTTTCTTGAAACTTTGCTTGAGACTCCTGCTTTCATTAGGGCAGGGGTCGGCAACCTTAAACACTCAGAGAGCCATTTGGACCCATTTCCCACAGAAAAGAAAATACCAGGAGCCACAAAACTTCCCATGCCTGACTATTTCCTGAGCAGCCACAAAACTAGCACATATAGTTGAATTAAAGGTTCTGTTTTCTTCTGAAACTTTTATTTTCTTGGATTTATCCATGGTTGGCCTACCTAGGGTCGAAAAGCTTAATAAATTGTGTGTCAGTGTGTGTCGCACATTGGCAGTTGTGACGCATATTTTGAGCAACAGGGAGCCGCAGCAGAGGGATGAAAGAGCCACATGCGGCTCCAGAGCCGCGGGTTGCTGACCCCTGCATTAGGGCATCGGTCAGAACCCTGACACTTTACTGCAGTGTGTGAATTCCAAAAACAGGTTAATGTATTCACCAGGCTAAGTCTGCTAATCAATCCAAGCCAATTTTACCAGTTGTCTTTGGCCCCAGAAATGATGAACTTTCATGTTGTATTATTAAGATTTGTTTTGTTTTCCCTTTTACCTATCCAGGATCAAAATCTCAGAACTGCCTGTGGAATACCATTATTGGTGGGCTTACAGGAAACATCAAGGAGAAACAGAAACCAATCATCATCCATGATCCAAGGCCTCCTGAGGAAATCTTAGCAGATGAGCTACCCCCAGTGGAAAGTTCTGAAGCATTAGTGAAAACTTCATTCAGGTTTGGTGGATAATACAGATGTACTTACAGTATCTTATCATGAAATTGCCTAACTTTCTGGGATAGCCAGAGTAGTAGAGGTTGCTCTCTAGAATCTTTCAAAAAGTGTTATATAGGCAAGAGAGTAACTTTACTCGAAACCATTATGAAGACATTAAACCTAACAGCTTTGTTGAAGGAAAAAACAAGCAATCAAGTAAGAATATTCAGAAAGAAATGAGAGAGCATTGTGAACTCTGATCTCAAAGCAATTTTAAAAGCATACTGTCAAATTTGTTATGTTTTATATGGCTTCTTTTTATCATTAGCTGATTTCTGGCTCAGAAATATCTAATATTTGAATAAAATGACTGGATAGCATAATAGTTAATGCTGGGTTTCAAATCTTACCTTACCAGCAGAAGTCCTTAGGCAAAGACTTCCTAACCATTCACCTGGTGACCTCACATATTAACTGACACAAATTAGGAAACTCATGGTACCTCAGAAGTTGCCTAGAATGAAGGTCCATTTTAGATATTTGGGGAACCAGGACAATCTGCGATAAATAGGCTACTGGAGCAAACCACAAATGGATGAGACAGGAGAACCTGAAAATAATGAAATGTTACTATCCAGTAGACTAATGAGAAGGGACCTAATGATAGTATATGAAATGTATGAGAGAACTATGGATGGACAGAACAACTGCCTTACCAGTAGGGGTTCTTGGGCAAATATCCTATATCTTTGTATCCCAAAATTAATCACCCTGTTCCTCTGGATAGTCCCATACATTTTCCAGAACCTCCTTAGGTCCCTCTATAAATTCAGTCTTGTACTGTAAACTTCAGGGGTCATTTTAATGATAATGTCTTCCTTATTATCACATTAAAATCCCAAACAATCAAATAGTTCCAAGATTTTGGGAGTATGTTGTTCTTCCTTTCGTCAGCAGGTGGCGCTCTTAGATTGGGTTTCAATATTAACCAGTTTTTTATTTTCCCACAATGTAAAAATAACATTGATTTTTAAGTAGATAATTCCAGCATTTCAAAATGTGTATCCAAAACAGTGCCTATCCAGTTTAAAAGTCCAATTTTCTGTATTTTAGCGATTTTTCTGCCTTTTTCCCTTTAATTCTTTCCTTCAATTTTAAAGTTTTTTCAGAGTGCTATATTGCTGCTACTTTAAAAATAATTGTGAACCTCTCTTTTCCTGGAGATTCTTTTGGGGTTACAATTTGAATAAAAAGAATTATTCTCACCCAGTTCACACACTGTTCACCAAAGTCGGCTCCTGCACTGTGCTTAGATAGTCATCTGCTTCCCCAGCTTCTTGGCAGCCATCTTAGACTACCTCTTCTCCACATCATGGCATAGAGGGACAAAGCCCCGGGGTTCAGCAGGACAGTTGCAATCTCTCCTGCAACCTCACAGGGTGCCCCTCCTTAGGTTCGCCGCCCCTACAAGGCCACTTTGGCTCCTTTCAGAGCCCACAAACAGGGAGAAGCCAGCACAGGAACGGAGAGCTCCATTCTCTGTGACTGGTAAAGCTGCAAAGCTCCACCCCTCTCCAGGCAAAGATCTTTAAAGTTTTTACCTGCCTACCTCAAATAAGATAGTGACATAAATTAAAAGAATCATGTCAGCTTGGGACATTAAGTAGGTTCCTGGAACAAACCATACTTGGACAAGATAAAAGAATCTGGAATTGGTGGAATGCTACCATATCTGCAGATCTAATGACGGGGGATATATGAAACATATGAAGGAACTAAGGATGGGCAAAATACCTACATCTACACTGAGAAATAGCTAGTTATCCAACACTTCAAAATAAAGAAGAGGAAGCTGCTCTCTCAATTTGAGATAGATCAACTACACATGCATCCCAGTCTTAAAAAGATCTGGAAGAACAACTGAATGTGTAGTCAACATGTGGATCTACAGTGAGAACATTGGGCTATCATTCAGACTGCAGAGGTATGGCTGAATGGTAGTCAAGAGAGGGAAGATAGTTAAGACTAATAAGGTGGAACCATTGGACCACATAGCAGACACATAGACCAGTTGCAAGTATCTTAGTAATCTACAGCCACATGAAAATCATAATGAGGAGGCAAGGAAGAAACAACATCCAAGTACCATCAAATTATAAGACAGGTCCTGAAGAACCAATTAAATGGGAATAACATGATCCACACCATCAATACATATGGCCTACCAGTCACCTACCCTGATGATATAGTGAGCTGGTCAAAGGAAAACATGGAGGCTGCCAGTGTGAAGACCCAGAAGCTTCTCACAATGTACAGATGTTTCTACTGCAGGAAACGTGGTGGCAGGAGCACTCAGGGCTGCAATTTCTAAACTGGGAAATTGGCTCCAACAGATCCAATGAATGACATAAGAACTCTCTGCCCAGAAGAGTGCAGTGCTAGGAACAGCTATGATACTGTGCATAATAGTCAAATTCCCAGAGCTCTGTTAGAACACCTGAGATTGAGAAAGACATAATTCTCTCATGCAACTTACTAACATTTCATGTATTTTCCCACTGCTTCTTCTGAAATGTTTTTTTTTAAATTTACCAGTTTCTACAAACCTGGTGTTATTTGGAAGTTTCTCATCCAAATAATAAGTAGGCCTGTTGAAAAAACTCCAAGAAAGAACTGGAGATGTGAAGGCCGAGAAAAAAACTGGAAAAATTCGGGGGAAAAACTGTTTTCCCCCATTTTTTTCCTGAAGGCTTTTTTGTTTTGTTTTTCCAAAAAATTGGAAAAATTGAAAAAAGAAAAAAAACATTGTGGAATATTTTATTTTAACATGATGAATAAAATATTTTAAGACAGGATGTTCAAATATTTTCCAAATCATTTCTAAAAAAAATGTATGATATCAGATTATTCTAATTTCTGTGCACTGAGTAAGGACAAGCAAGTCCTAGGTAACAAAATGAACCCTCCAATGCAAGAACAGTATGCATTTCTTCCTTTAGGAGGTGCTGCTATTGTAACAAGAAAAAGGTTTCAGTTTTGCTTTTGCATGTTAGTGGGTGTGTTTGGTTTGTTCTGTCCTCTTCACTAGGCCTCAAAAGCATTGGAAGAAAATACAGAGCAACAAAAAGGACCTGTGCTGAATGAAGGGACTTATGAGAATGGGGTTTTTATTTTTATTTTTATTTAATACTGTGGAGAGGAAATATGAAAAATTGTTACTTTTGATTTTGAAAATTGTTTTGTGGAGGCTTTTTGGCTGTTCCACATAAACTAGTAAGCAGTTCAGGAGATTGTTGCTCCCTTTGTTACAATTACAAATAAATATTATAAAAAAGTAAATTCTGTTTGTGATAATTGTTTGGCTACACTATATTTTTAATATGCTAGTTGTGATAATTTTATGCCAAGTCAAATTGTCCATAGTCATATTTTATGTTCCTAAAGTAACAGAATGGCTTTCAATCTTAAAAAGACAAAAAAGTGCTAATGTAGCATTTTTTTCAATTTTTCCAAAAATTTCCGTTCCCCTCCCGAAAAAAACAGAAAAAACCCGGGGTTTTTTCCGGAAATTGATTTCCGGAAATTTTACATCTCTAATAAGAACTTTTGGGAGTTTGAAGAAAGGATGTTCTTCCCATTTAAAGAGAGGAGGACCAGTTTCATCTTGTATTTTGGATATTCTTAGTCAATTGACTAAATTGTACTTCCTCTGACATTTGAAGGGTCCCTACCCTTTTAGCTTTCCAAACAGTTCTCCCTAGCTATGGACTAGGATGAGGTTCAAACAGGATACTTGGTGAGAGGGGTGTTTTGGTTATTATTGGCTGTTATGAGCCACCTAGGATTATAATGAGATAGATAGTCATTGAAGTTCTTTAAATGAATAAAGAAGGAAAGAAGGTTACCTGAACAGAGAAGGACCCTTTTCTAAGTAAATATGCAAAAGATGTGGAGTGAAACCTGGTCATAAACCTGGGCAGTTTGGCATTCCCCGGGGTGGCAAAGAGGTCTATGACGGGCAGTCCAAAGTGGCTTACCAGACTCTGAAACAGATCTGGGTGGAGGCTCCATTCCGCCGGGTCGATGTGATGACGGCTGAGCCAATCTGCCATTGTATTGATCACCCCGGATATGTGTCCGCTGATATGGACAATAGGTGCCTCTCTGCCCAGAGGCCCAGGGTCATGGCTTCTGCCATCAACCTTCTGGACATAGTCCCCCCTTGCCGGTTTATTTGAGCCTTGGTGGTCACGTTGTCTGTTAGAACTAGCACATGCTGATTTGACAGAAGGTTCCCAAAATGTCTCAGGGCCAGAGAAACAGCGCGAAGTTCCAGCAAGTTTATGCTGAGACCCGTTTCTGACTGTGATCAGGTGTCCTGGACAACTCTTGAACTGGTATGTGCCCCCACCCCAGCATACTGGCATCTGTCATCATGGTGATCCTGTGGGGTTCCAGGAAGCAAGTTCCCTTGTGGATGGTGGGTGAAGTCCACCACCGGAGTGACCTCTGGACCGAGGGTGGGATCCTGACCTTTGTTGGTGAGGCGCTGCATCCTGACCACTGAAAGGAGAGAAGAAACCATTGGAGATCCCTGGAGTGCAAGTGAGCCCACGGGGTGATGTGTATAGCAGAGATCATCTTGCCCAGGAGGAAAGACACCAGGTTCAAAGGGACCAAGACTTGACTCAGAACTTGCTGGATTAAGTCCAACAGCTTGTCCCTTCGCTCCTGAGACAAGTAGATCTTGCACTCCAGGGAGTCAATAATTGCCCCCAGATGATTCAGCCTGGTGAAGGGAACCAGCTTACTCTTACTCAAATTGACCAGAAACACATGATGCCCAAGGGTGTGAAGAGTTATCTGGACATCCTGCTCTGCCTGGGACAGAGAGGAAGATTGGATGAGTATGTCATCCAGGTAGCACTGGACATGGACGGGCCGGGATCTTAAGTGAGCCACCAAGGTGGCCAGAACCTTAGTGAATACCCTCGGCGCTGAGGACAGGCTGAAGGGGAGAGCCCAGTATTCATAATGCACCCTTGAGTAGCAAAACCATAAGTATTTGCGATGGGATGGCCGAATGGGAACGTGGAGGTAGGCTTCCGAGAGATCAATTGAGGTAAATAAATCGCCCCTTCGAATACTTGCCAGAATTGATTGCAGGATGAGCAGTTTGAATTTTTTATGAACAATGTATTTGTTGTGACGTTTAAGATCCAGAATAGCTATCCAGCCGCCCAAGGTCTTTGGCACTACAAACAAGATGGAGTAGAATCCCTGCCCCTGCTGGTCCTCCTATACCTGCTGTATCGCTCGAATGTCCAGCAGGTGCTGGATGGCCTCGTTCATAAGGACCCTTTTCTTAACGTTTGCTGACAGGGGGCAGCACAGAAAGAACCTCGGGGGTTGAAAATAAACTTGAGTGTGATGAAATAGTCTCTAGGACCCATGTATCATTGGTGATCTCCTCCCATCGACTGGCAAAATATTCCAGATGACCCCCTATGGGAGGATCAGCCGGTATCTCACTTGTTCCGGCGGAAGGGGCGACCACCGATTCCTCTAAAGGGCCGCTTGAATTGATTCCCTTTAAAAGGTCTGTCAGTGGCAGATCTCTGGCACATTCCATACTGCCCCTGATGCTGCCCCTGATATTGCCCCTCGTACCTCCCCTCCGTCTGGTCAAATCCTCTAGAAACCTGTCTTGAGGGAGGGACCGCTCGGAAGTTGGGTTTACAGCCTCCCGAAGGAAGGAACTTACGCTTATCCCTTGTTTCGACCACTATGGCATTCAGGGCCTCCCCAAATAGGGATTGACCAGTGATAGGGGCGGCCGCCAGCCACCATTTGAAGCAGAGATCCATGGACCAGTTGCGCAGCCAGGTTATTCTGCGTGCAACTACCACAGACCCCATTGTCCTTGCCACAAAGCAAGTGGACTGTAAGGTGGCATCGGATGTAAACTGTGTGGCCACCAGCAGCTTGTTTAGATCTTGGTGCGCCCTGGTGTCCGATGCCAGCAGGTGATTCTGGAGGGCATGAAGCTACTTGAGGGATGTGCGGCAGAAGAATGACACCGTGGTTGATGCTTTAATCGCCCATGTGGCCGACTGGTGTGCCCGCTGGAGTGCTGTCTCGGTGCGTCGGTCCTCCAGTCAGAGAAGTTCCTCAGCTTCGCCGGGCATCTGCACGTTGGTGTACAGGGTCAAGACTGGGCTGTCCACTGGTGGTAATGGAAGGTGCTGTGCCACATTGGAATCCACGTTGAAGAACTTCTTGTCCAGAGGGTTTGGCAGCGGACCAGCTGCGGAGGACCGCCATTGTTTGAGGATGGCATCCACGAAGAGAGAAGGAGCCAGAATAACTTCAGACTGTGAGGTGGTCACCTCGAACAAAGGATCTACTGTGGCACTAGTGGTTTGGGTGTCCCCTGAGGGGGATAGCAGATTAGCTGTGGCTCTGGCCTTATGAAGGAGGGATCAAAACAAGGCCGGTTGGAAGAGGCCGGTGGAAGCAGAAGGTTCCGGGTCCAGGTCCTCATCCTCGGACAGGGTAATGCCCTCCTGCTCCTCCTTCAGGGGATCCTCCACCCATTGTTCTTCCTCAAGGTCATCCAGAGGATCAGGAAGTCCCTCTGGAACATATTCGCCTTCCTCTGGATCATTGTAGGACCAATAGTCCACCGCTTGTTGAGAGGGCTGGGGTGGAGGTGAGGTGATAGGCTAGGTATAGGAGGCACCCAACATGGCCCTGATGCCTGTTTCTACACCTCTCTTGATGGTCTCCTTAATTCTTTGTTGCACCTCCCTGTCGCTAAGCGGGTCAATTGCGGAGTCGCTTAGCCCCTGTCCGGGCCCTGGATTACGAACGTGCCCCGATGAGCCCCACAGATCAGTCTCGCTTATGTGAAGATCAACGTTATCCAGGGAAGCCGACCCAGAAGAATGCCCCGACGATTGTCCCTGGCCCTGTGCTATCCCCCTGGGCCTTGGTTGTGGGTCCTATTGGGACAGGATGCCCTGGCCCCTATTTGGTTGACCCTTGGATGTATCCCCAGTCCTTGTTGATACTACTCCCTTCTGTAGTCCAGTCCTCTGGGCCTTGGCCCTAGAATCCGCCTTCAATGGTGACTGGTCTCTAGTGGGGGGAGGGGAGGAATTATCCCTCCTATCCTCTTCCGGTCCCAGCTTATTAGACTTAGCTCTGGCCTTCCCCTGTCTTTGGGGTCTGTCAGCCATTGTGTTTACTAATTGGCTTGATCTGACCTGTCCTGGGGCTGTGGCTATGGGGGCGAGGGTCCCAATTGTCCTATGACTGCATGGCGCCCTTAGAATGGCCCCGGTGCAATCAGGTAGTTCCCAGCTAATTTGAGGAGTCCCCGAACCAAAGTTGGAATCTGGGTTCCTTGGTAAGGCGAACAGAGAGGGCAATCTGTGAATCGGCTTGCTTTTCAAATAATCCTACAGTCAGTGCTTCGATTGGCCATGTGGCCGACTTTGTGATCAGCTCCGCAGATAAAGGATAAACGACTGTGCTTTTGCTTCAAAGGACGCTCTCCCGGCAATGAGCCGGTCTGTTTTACGAGTGGTTGTTTAAAGTCGGCGCTTCAATCGGGCCATGTGACTGGGCTTGCGATCGGCTTACCAATAAGGGAGAGGCGGCTGCGCTCGGCTCTAAAGGGATGTCCCCCAGCTGCTAGTCGGCTTGCTTTGTGAGCGGTTTTTAAATTCAGCGCTTCGATCGGGCCACGTGACCGGGCTTGCGATCGGCTCTCTGAATAAGGGAGAAGCAGCAGCTCTCGTCCCCCAGATTTGAGCTTCTATATCCAGGTAAAACAGAATGCCCCCCGTCTCTTAAACGCAGTTTGTGAGACTGTTCCCAACCTCCTCCCAGCCAGAGTATGCTAATGGTCAATTAATCAGGCTTTCAGCTGGAAGAAGGAGGGGTGGTGGCAATCAGCCACTGGACTGATGCTCTGGCTGCTTTCCCTCGTACATGATGGAGGATGCTCTCCAAGCTTGATCAGTAAAAACTTACAGTTCAAATCTTGATGGTAGTAGAAGTTGAGAAGTCTTTAATGATGAAAAAGCACGTGTCCCTGGCTCAGGAGTGAGTCAAAAGAGGGGGGGCTGGAGGCACAGGGATGTCATTTATACCTTTTCAGACTCAGTTCTCATTGGCTAAGGGCGGTGTTTTCCCATCCTTGGAGCTAGCTCCACCTACTATGGAGAAGAAATAGTACAGAAAATCATTAGCAATGGTAGGCATTACCCAGTTTTGGAATTGCAAAGTGACCCATTGGATGTATCAATATACAAAGCCGCAGAATTGTCTGATAGATCAAATAATTACAATATTTTAAATTGATATTTTAGTACCTTTAAAAACATTCACATATGATTTGTGAAAAGGGCACTTTAGTATTAAGCATTTTGGATTATCCCTCTTTAATACTCAAAGAGTTCTTAAACCATGCAATAATCCAATTAGTATTTGGATGTCAGTATAACTTCTCAGATTATAGCACATTGATTGGGGATTACAAAGACTAAGAATTTACAATTGTTGTGCTGGACTATGTGGTCAGGAAAATACTCAAAGTTGTATTTTTGGTATGTGTAAAGCCTGAATTAGAGTGTGGATTCATGACAGCTTTTCATTTATCTGAAGTGAAATTGATGAGTTTAATCCTTTTTGTTCTGATTCAAAACTCTCTATGAAGTCCCATTTCTAGTTTATTTTTTTTAAGATGTGGCATTTTGCTAATAATGACCCTCCCAAGACAATTCTTTTTGTAGAAGACCTTGGAGAGGAGGGAAGGAAACAATCCATTGATTATTGGAATCAGTGGCTGATAGGTCTTCCTTCAAACCAGAGTTACTCTTGTAATCATTAGCATCAGACAACTGCTCATTGTCTTATTACATATCTTGGGGAAGATAAAATGGATGTGGAGGGGAAAAAATCTTAATTTTAATATTTGCTCCAACTCAGTATATTACCTAGTCTGCCATCTCATGGTTATGATGCTTTGTGACTATGTAAATTAGGTGACTGGATTAATAACTGCTTTATTTTATGGAAAAGAAAGAATAAGTCCATTGCATTCAGGGTGGAGCATCGTACAGGTAGTCCTCATTTAGCAATCACAATTGGGACTTGCAACTTGGTCATTAAGAGAAACGGTCGCTAAGTGAAACCACAGCTATGCTTATTATTTTACTTCAGCTTTCCTTTGCTTTACAGACCTGAGAAAGTAAAAAAATGTAAGGATTAAGTACAAATCTACTTTTTCATCACTATGGTAACTGCAAATGGGCACTAAACAAGGCAGTCACTAAATGAGACTACCTGTAATTCCATATAATCTGCTTTGTTTGTTTTAAATTTGAGTGTTATGTTCCTTATAATATCTTTTCTGCAGTTTCCATATATTCTGACTGTAACATTCAATGAATTCTACCCTAAAGCAAAAATGTTATGAACACGTTTTTTTTAAAAAAATACAAGATTTTAAAGGTGTCTATGCTTATTAGGAATCTGAACAACTTATTCACTGTAATTGTCTACATTTCCTGAAAATGATATCCTGGTTTGAACTGTTTGATTTTTATTTATTTATTCTTGATAATGAAAGGGCAAAGCCTCAACAATTAAACTGAAGCATTGGGATGGTCCAGAGTGAATTATATAACTTACAAAAACCAGATCTATATATGTATATATGCACCATGTTATTCCCTTTTTGGGCAAGCGAAGCGTGAAGAGTTCAGAAAAGAAGGAAGAAATAATAACCAAATAAATTAAAGGCATGAGATTAGAGAAAATAAAATACAGGGTACATTACACCATTCCATTCATTATATCTTTCTAGCCTTGCAAATTATCCTTTTTTGTACCACTTCTGTATAACAATTTGTGCATTTCTTTTTGTTCTTTAAATTTCTCCCATATCTCTTTTTCAGGATTTCATCAATTCTATCCAAACATAACTTTCTCTTTTTCTCCTTCTCAACATGTTACTCTTCTTTTATATATATTTCAGATAGATCTTCATTAATTCTATCTCTATTATCAAATCACAACCATGACCTTTTGTATTGATCACTCACTTTTGTATTTAATCTACATTCAGCACTCATTCATTTCTCACTCTCTTTTTGTTTCACCAGACATTCTCCTTCTTAAGTAACCTGTTTCCATTGCATTCAGCTTATGTTGGCTTTTTTTGACATTCCCAACACTCACTTCCATATGACAAAGCAGAGAGAAGCATGCTTTTATACAGCCATTATTGCTTCTTTTGACTAACACTCATTTCTCATAATAAGCAGCAAACTACCTACTAGTCATTGATCAAAATAAAGATTGACTGACTGCTATTCACTTCCTTTCTATTCACATTTATAAATCTTAAAATTTCTTTTCCAATTTCAAGTCTTTAGTAAACATCCTATAAGGACACAAATTTATCTACTATATTTTGGTCTTAAGTTATATTTTTCACCTTGTGACTTTGGTAACAAATCTTGCATGTCTCTGTCAAGATAATCTTCTTTATATCCTACATGATGTGATTAGACATATGCTTGAATTATGCATCTCAAACAAACATATCTTTCTAAGTAAATACACAATTAATATTCTTATTCATTCTTAGATCTCCAAATCTCCCACTTTTTCTATACTCTTGGGATCTCATGCATACCCATCTGTTCATATCTTCTAACAGAATGATTCCCCTACCCAATCACATTTCTTTAGGCTATACATTTATTCCCAATTCTTGTTTCTTTTTTTTCTTTTAGTACCATTCACTAGTATTTAACATGCAGCTATCACTAGCCTGTGAATGCTTGCTTTCATATGAATCCACAACAATATAGATAGACATATTTAGCCCTCTTACTTGTAAATAATTTCATTAACAAATAATTATAAATAAATAATTCATCTTCACTTTCATTCATCAATTCCATTCCATAAAATTAGACATTTTATTCAAATCTTATTTTCTTTCCCCCCTTTTTTTGAGTTCCACAAAGAAAGCTATTTTTCTTTTGTTCGTTTATTTCATCATATTATTTATCATTTACTCTTCTTCAAATTTCAGATTGTAAACTTCCATATGCAATGATCAGCCCCAGATAAATGCTTCACTACAATCTGATTAAGACTTTTACAATCTCACTAGTGCAGTGAGAGAGTGAGAGATCTACCTTAGCCAAACCTATTTTCTTCTCTATTTTAAAGCAATAAGCAACCGGTAATCAAATGCAATTGTAGCATTTCCTGCTAGTGGTTAGGTTTCACACATTTTGGATAGATAGCACAAGCATGACCAAAGTCTATTTTTGCTCAAGCAGGCTCACTGTTGCATGCAAGTTAGGCTCTCCAATCTAGGGATTATTTTGCAAAGCAACATACTGTTGTCTGCATCTTATCAGCCAGGAGATACATATAGAATGCTAACATGTTTAATTTAATTTAATTTAATTTAATGGATTTCTATGCCGCCCAATCCCTAGGGACTCAGGGCGGCTCACAACATGATAGATCCATTACAAAATAAAAAGCAATAATTAAAATATATAATAATACAAAATACAATAATTAAAAATACAGAAAATACAAAAGTTAAAAGAGTATCTCGTTCACCCCGCCTGCCGGAAGAGCCAGGTTTTTATTGCTTTCCGGAAGGCCAGCAGGGTGGGGATGGTCCTGATCTCTGGAGGAAGTTGGTTCCACAGGGAGGGAGCTCCCACAGAGAAGGCCCTCCCCCTCGGTCCCGCTAGCCGACATTGTTTGGTCGACGGGACCTGGAGGAGGCCGACTCTGTGGGCTCTAACCGGTCGTAGGGAGGTATGCGGCAGGATGCGGTCCCGAAGATAACCTGGCCCTGAGCCATGTAGGGCTTTAAAGGTAACGACCAACACCATAAATTGGATCCGGAGACTAATGGGCAGCCAATGCAGCTGGCGGAGGATAGGTGTTACGTGGGTGCATCTGGGTACACCCACCACAGCTCGCGCAGCTGCATTTTGCACCAATTGCAGTCGCCGGACACTCTTCAAGGGTAGCCCCATGTAGAGCGCATTGCAGTAATCCAGCCGTGAGGTGATAAGGGCATGAGTGACTGTAAGAAGTGCCTCCTTCTCCAAGTAGGGTCGCAATTGGTGCACAAGACGTACTTGTGCAAAGGTCCCCCTAGCCACAGCTGAAAGATGTTCCAATTTTAGCTGTGGGTCTAGGAGGACACCCAAATTGCGAACCCATTCTGAGGGGGCTAATTTCTCCCCCCCAAGAACCAAGGAGGGACAATTGGTCGAGTCCTTAGGAGGTAATATCCACAGCCACTCAGTCTTGTCAGGGTTAAGCTTTAGCCGGTTCTTCCCCATCCAGACCCTAACATCGGCCAGGCAGCGGCCCATTACATCTACGGCTTTCCTGAATTGAGACGGGGTGGAGATGTACAACTGGGTATCATCAGCGTATTGCTGATACCTCATCCCGTGTCGTCGGATGATCTCACCCAGCGGCTTCATGTAGATGTTAAACAGGATGGGCGAGAGGACCGAGCCTTGCGGCACCCCACATAGTAGGGGCCTAGGGCTCGACCTCTGCCCCCCTGTCAACACCGACTGCGTCCTGTCAGAGAGGAAGATCAAATCTTCAAAATTGATGAGACTTTTCCACTTAGCAGGCTATGTGAGGTAAGAAAATGTTATAGGATGTTCTATGTTATCTTCTGAGAAAGGAACATGCAAGTTCAGTCTAAATTTGATGCATTAGCAATAGTAATAGCACTTTTCTTATATACCGCTTCATAGTGCTTTACAGCCCTCTCTAAGCGGTTTACAGAGTTCAGCATATTGCCCCCAACAATCTGGGTCCTCATTTTACCGACCTCGGAAGGATGGAAGGCTGAGTCAACCTTGAGCCTAGTGAGATTTGAACAGCTGAACTGTTGAACTAGCAGTCAGCCTGCAATGGCTGCATTTAACCACTGCACCACTTCAGCATTTCTGGAACTAGAAACTAGAACTAGGAACTAGAAAGAAACATTCTTGTCTTCCAAGCCTCCCAGGATTTTACTGGTGCAGGCTTTTTCCTTTTTAATTGATGGTTTATTATCTGTGGGGCATAATGGTTAGAATATTATGCTTGTACCAGAGAGATATGAATTCAGACAAATACTTGTCCATGAAGTTTCTATCCTAGTCAACTTCATAAGATTAGTATAAAAGGAAATGGAGTAGTGGAAGATTAAATACTTTGAGGAAATATACTTTTAACTACAAATTATTGTCATGCTAGGATAGATTTGCCATCATCCAGCCCAGTGATGGGTTTCAAAAAAATTTACTGCCTGTTCTGTAGGCATGGCTTGATTGGTGGGCGTGGCTTGGTGGTCATGTGACTGGATGGGCGTGGCTTGGTGGTCATGTGATGGTGGTCATATGACTGGGTGGTCATGGCTTGGTGGTCATGTGACTGGTTGGTCATGTGACTGGTTGGTCATGTGACTGGTTGGTCATGTGACTGGGTGGGCGTGGCTGGTTGGTCATGTGACTAGGTTAGGGTACTCCTGAACTGGTGCAAACCGGTAGAAACCCATCACTGGAATGGAAGTGAGAAACCAGAGCCCTTTAAATAATACCACCAAGAGACACCTGTTATCTAGTTAGATTGTAAGTTCACTCAGCTCCCCTTTAAATGCCTCTGCACGTGAACTCCTGGAAATAGGCCATTCTTCTGAGTTACTCTGAAGGAACACTTTTAATTTTTCACTTTGAGGAAAAAGCACTCTTAATCACAAAATGAAGTGCTTTTTAAAGTCTTTAAAAAAAACACCTAACCACCCAACAGACTGAACAGAAATGCTGAGAAGCTTCTTATTAAAGAAAAAAGTGAGTGGTATGTATCTTCCTCAATCTTGGGTCCTCTGGCTCCGTGTGTGTGTGTGTGTGTGTGTGTGTGTGTGTGTGTGTGTGTGTGTTAGTTATGTATATACCCACATATATACTATAAACATAGAATATAAGCTATATATGTTTTTGTTGATTACAAGGACATATTGTCCAGGCATGGCAACTTATCATTTTGTTTCATTTCATTTCCACAGAGCTCAACTTGCATTATCCTTCCAATATCAATAATCCAGAGACTTATTTCTCATTTGAGAAGCATGAACAGCAATTCCTACATATGACCCTCCCTGTTTTTCCCTGGGAGGAAGGCAGGGAATCAACCACATATTTACATCCTCATACAACAACATGGAACAACCATAATTGCATTTCATCAACTTCCCTCACCTAATTTGCACATTACTTTTTTAAAATAGTTTTTATTAAATTATTTACATTTAAAAACATACAGAAAAAAATACATGACGATAACAAATACATTACAAACATATAAAAACATAAAAAGCGCATACAGCTGTAAAACTTTCAATCTCTATAATTATCTTACGGCAATTATATATTGGCAATTTATTTCTATATAATTTCCAATTCATTATCTTATATATTTATATAGCGTGTATTGTACAATAAATGTTAATAAGTAGTAATAAATATATTGATAGTGATTTTAGTAATAATAACAGTATTGTTGATAATACTAATACTAATAATAACAATAACAACAACAACAACAATAATAATAGTATTCTTTTTAGTATTGTAACATCTTTATATATATATATATATATATATATATATATATATATATATATATATATATATATATATATATATATATATATATATATATATATATATATATATATATATATATATATATATATATATATATATATATATATATATATATATATATATACACACACATACTATATATATACACACACATATGTATAATAAGACTAATTTTTCCATACATTTCTTGGTCATACTTATACGTGTCTCATTTGATTTATATTTGTATTTATTGTATTGACCATGTTTGCTTACGTTTTTCGTACCATTCGTAAAATGTGTTCCAGATTTCATAGTAATCGGAGTCCTCCTTTCCTTTTAATTCCATCGTCAATTTATCTGCCTCTGCACATTCCAAAATTTTTCTAATTACACTGCTTTCATCAGGGACATCGCTTTGTTTCCAGTATTGTGCTACCGTTATTCTTGCTGCTGTTAATATGTGTAACATGATATAATAATATTTTTTCTCCATTTTCTGATTGACAATTCCCAGCAGAAATGATTCTGGTTTTATGTCTATTTCCTGTTTCGTAATTTCTGTTAACCAGGTTTTGATTGTATTCCAGAAGCTTTTTATTTTTGGACAGGTCCACCACATATGATAGTAAGATCCTATTTTGTGTTGGCATTTCCAACAATTGGGTGTTAGGTTTTTATACATTTTGGCCAATCTTGCCAGGGGGAGGTGCCATCTATAAAATAATTTATAATAGTTTTCTTTATACAAAACTGATTTTGTCATTTTGTAATTCTGGTTCCAAATTTTTTCCCATTGGTTCAGATGTATGTCATGTCCAAAATTTTTGGTCCAACTTATCATATTTCCTTTTATTGTTTCTTTTTGCATTTTGTATTTTAGCAGGAATTTGTATATTTTAGTTATTGCTTTTTGTTCTTGGCCCAATAAAATTTTATCCAATTCTAATTTTTCTTTTTGTATTCCGTAGTTTCTTTTATCACTTTCTAATCTGTTTTTAATTTGGAAATATGGCCACCAATCAATTTTGATTCCTTCTTGTTCTAATTTTGATATAGGTTTCAAAGCTCCCCCTTCCTCTAATATTTCTTCATAAGTGACTATTTTATTCAAGTTTGTTGTCTTAGGGCAGTGATGGCGAACCTTTTTTGGTTCGCGTGCCAAAAAGGGGGGGGATGCGTGGGATCACGTGTGTGCGTGCCCACACCCATAATTCCATGCACCCCTGCGCATGCGCGTATGACCCCCCCTACTCCCAGCATGCAATGGCACGCCCACTTTTTGCTCTCTCCAGGCTTCTAGGAGCCTGGGGAGGGTGAAAACGGCCTTCCCCACCCCCTCTGGAGGCTGGAAACAGCCTGTTTCCTGACTCCCAGTGGGCCCAGAAGGCCAGAAAATCAGCCAGCCGGTGCGCACATGCGCGCCGGACCTGAGCTCGTGTGCCCACTGATATGGCTCCGCGTGCCACTTGTAGCACCCGTGCCATAGGTTCGCCATCACGGTCTTAGGGTGTGTGATGGCTTCCATACCAGAAAACCAAGTCGGTATTTTTGTGTAATGCTGTTTTTTAATCTTAAGCCAAATTCCAAGTAGTGAATCCCTAATTTTATGTCTTCTAAAGTATGAGTGGGTTTTGTGTTTGTCATCCCAGAGGAATCCGTGCCAGCCTAAATGTAAATCATGACCCTCTAATGTCAATAATCGTCTATTTTTAATCTGTATCCAGTCTTTTAACCATGTTAAGGCAGATGCTTGGTAATATAATTCGAAATCTGGTAGTCCAAAGCCCCCCTGATTTCTATTTTCTTGCCAGTATTTTAATTTGATTCTGGGTTTCTTTCCTACCCATATGAATTTGACTAGTATTCTATTTAACTGCTCAAAGAATTTTTTTCTCTAATTTGATTGGTATCATTTGGAAAAGATACAGAATTTGGGTAATATTGTCATTTTGATTGCTGCAATTCTGCCAATAAGGGAAATTTGTAATTTGTTCCATTTCTCTAGTTTCTTTTCAATTTGTTTTAATATTTCCATATAGTTTTCTTCTTTTATTGTGGTACATTTCGCTGATAAATTTATTCCTAAATATTTTATTTTCTTTACAATTTGTATTTCCAATTTCTTCTAGTTCTTTATTTTGTATAGCTGTCAACTTTTTAGATATTATTTTGGTTTTCTGTTTATTAATTTTTAGACCGGCTACTTTTCCAAATTCATTTATTTCTTTTAATAGAATTGGTCCTACTTCTAATGGTTCTTCTATATTAAAGATCAAATCGTCAGCGAAGGCCTGAAGTTTGTATTCTTGTTCTCTTATCTTGAGTCCTTTTATTTCCTTGTTTTCCCTTATTTATTTATTTATTTATTTATTTATTTATTTATTTATTTATTTATTTATTTATTTATTTATTTATTTATTTATTTATTTTGTGAGATTTATATACCGCCTCACAGTGCAAGCACTCTCTAAGCGGTTTACACCAGTAAGCAATGTATATTTATATTGCCCCCAACAATCTGGGTCCTCATTTTACCTACCTCGGAAGGATGGAAGGCTGAGTCAACCTTGAGCCGGTGAGATTTGAACCGCTGACCTGCGGATCACAGTCAGCTAAAGTGGCCTGCAGTACCTGCCTCTAACCGCTGCGCCACCTCGGCTCTTTTTTCTGAAGGAGAGGCGCGCCATAAGTCAACTTAGTTATCCTCTGTAATAATGATTCTAATGATAATATAAATAGTAGGGGGGGGACAGTGGACAGCCTTGTCTGACTCCTTTTTCCATATTGAAACTATCAGTCATTTCTCTGTTAATAAGAATTTTGGCAGTTTGCTTTGAGTATATTGTTTTAATTGTTCTTATATATTTTTCTCCGAAGTTCATTTTATTTAGTTGGTTTGTTATGAAATCCCAATTTAAATTATCGAATGCTTTTTGGGTGTCTAAAAATATGAGTGCCATGGATTCCCCTGGGTGTGTCTCATAATATTCCAGAATGTTTAAGACTTATGTTATTTTTAATGTATCTGTTTGGTAGAAAACCGTTTTGGTCTGGGTGTATGATTTCAGTAAGTGTTTTTTTCATTCTTTCAGCCATTATTGAAGCAAAGATTTTATAATCAGAATTTAACAGTGAGATTGGCCTGTAGTTCTGGATCTTATATTTCATAGTAGCATCTTTTGGAATTTTTGTTGTCAATGCCTCTGTCCATGAGTCTGGAATTACCCCTTTCGTTAAAACTTCATTATATGTTGTTAATAGAATATTTTTCAAAATTGTTTGTAGTTCTTTATAATATTCTGCTGGGATTCCATCAGGTCCTGGAGTTTTATTATTTTTTTGATTCTTAATTGCTTTTTCTATCTCTGTGAGTGTTATTTCTTCATCCATCCTATCTTTTATAGCATCTGATATTTGTGCGATATTAGTGTGTTTTAGATAGTCTTGTATATCTTTTTGTTGTATGTTGTCCTTGCTATATAGCTCACTGTAATATTCTCTTGCTATTTCCTTTTTTTTCTATTGTAAATTGCATTCTCCCTATTGAATCCTCTAATTGTTGTATATATATTTTTTCCTTTTCTTTTCTAATATTGTAGGCCAACCACCTGCCTGGTTTATTAGCGTGTTCGAAGTAATTCTTTTTAGTTGTCTTGATTTTTAATGCGATTTCCTCTTGTGATATCAAATTTATTTTATGTTTAATTAATTCCTTTTCTTCTTTAACTTCGTCGTTTTGTGGTGTCTCTTGCAGTTTATGTTCTAATTCCCCTACCTTATTTTGCAGTTCATTGATTTCTTTATTTTTATTTTTATTTCTTTTACTAGCATAGGCAATAGTTAATCCTCTTGTATAGGCTTTAATAGTATCCCATATATTTTGTGTAGTTGTATATTTATTCCAATTTTCTTTTAAGAAGAAAGTTAATTCTTTCTCCATATATTGTTTAAATTCTTTTACTTTCATTATCTTCTGATTCATCATCCATCTTCTTTTTACCTTTTTTGTCCCTCTTATTACAATTGATATGGGATTGTGGTCCGCCCATGTGTTTGGTTCAATTTCTACACTCTCTATTTTTATATTTGGTTCTATATTGGTCCAGATCATATTGAGCCTGGACCAAGATTTATGTGGGCTTGAGAAGAATGTAAATTGATTTTGTTTCTGGTGTCTTTCCCTCCATATGTCTTTTATTTTAAATTCATTTGCCATATCAGAAAAAAAATTTGGTAGAATTTTTCTTTCAGAATTTTTCTTACTTCCCAATTTATAATCTTTTTTAGCCTCTACTACTGCATTGAAGTCTCCAATTATGCATATATTTTCTCTCTCTAATTTAATAATTTGTTGATATAATGTTGCATAGTATTCTTTTTGTCCACTATTTGGGGCGTAAATGACTACAAGTAATATTTTTGTTTGATCAATGGTAATTTCTACTATAAGTATTCTTCCTTCTATATCTATATATATTTGTGTCACGATGTGAATTATTGCCAGTTGTGCAACTCTACTGTTTTCTAAGGTTTATTTCTAATCAAGCAGACATGTGATATGTTTTACTACGCATGCGTGCATTCCAGGAGTTTTGTCTACTCCCACTTTCCTTTCTTCTTCGATGCCTGCCGAAGGCAGACGTGAATTCATTAGCTGAGAAGATGTAGCTTATTAAGGGTTTCTTTTTTGTTACTTTTGTACTGAAATAAATATTTTGTTAATTAGATTTGAATCTCGGCTTTATTTTCTAAATACGAATGACTTCGAGGAAGCAAGATCCAAAGATCGCCTCTGGTAGGAAAATTCCTATCTAACATGGTAGCAGAGGTTGGTTTGAAAATTTATGACTTCCTTTGAAGATCTTCTTGTGTTTTAGGACAGTTTTAACTAATTAGGGTGATTTCTAGCTAAGCAATGTCCGCCGACGGAGATAAAGAATTACAGCTGGAAACAGAAAAAAATCTTCAGCATGAAGTCCTGTAAACAGAAGCAACTGAAAAATGTCTTGGAGAGAATATTTATGTGCAAGAAATCACACCACCTCTTTTTGGAACTCAAACAGAAGATATTTCCGGAGCGCCTTCGCAAGCGGAACAAGAATTTACAGAGGTTAGTAAAGTATATCCAAGCACATCGTTCATCCCTGGGGGTGATTTTACACGTCTGGGAGCTATTCCAAAAAGTTCCCAGCATGAAACTGCTTCACGCTATCAATATGAAACTTACTCCCCAGACCTGTCTTCGTCAGGACAGAACAGTGCAGAAAAACAGATTAATTACAGCTACAGCCAATTGATAAAAACCCAGCAGGAGCAGATAAATTCTTTGCAAAGAGAATTGCAGGAAACTAGACTATATGCATTTTTCCATGCTGAAAAACAAGATGTCCACCCATCTTCAGGCATTCCAGAGCGGGGCCATGACCCCTCCTTTCCTTCTTTAAACAACTTAGAACAACGCCCTTGGATGGGCGTGTCACAGTCACGCAGGCTGGAACACTATGATGACAGGGACTTTACATTTCCCAAAAGTAGTGCTGCACTGCCATCTAGTGGCCATGATGAAAAAATGGAATATAATTTTAAAAGCTTTGCAGCAAACCTTTGCTCCTGATGCAACTGCCCAAGAAATATGGACTCAATTAGAATGTTGTTTTCGCCCAGTTTCAGCTGAGTCCACAAACTTACTTTTGTCACAATTTCATGGAACAAAACTTAAACCTACTGACAATATGGGGGCACACTTAACAAAGATGAAGCGCATGAGGAAAGATCTCGCAGAACGTAGCTACCCAATGGACGATAATCAAGTGGTCAGTATTATTACCAATTCCTTGAATTACACATGGAGGGAGGCCATCACACAAATTAATCAAGTCCCTCTTGCTCAAAGAACTGTTGATCATGTTTGTAGAATTTTAACAGAATATGAAGCTTACATGCAGGCTACGCCTCACTTACAAGTGCCAACTTGTATCCTACGATTCTACGAATGAATCTACGTACCAAGGGTACTAAGATGCCAATATTGCGACTGTGTGGGTCATACAAGCAGAGATTGTCTTCAATTGCAATGCACTCAAGTTCCTGTCCAGCCCAGAGGAACAGTCTACAAACACCAGTACCAGCCCAGAGGAACAGACTACAGAGACCAGTACCAGCCCAGAGGAGCAGCACCCAGAGGCAGCAGAGGCAGAGGACAGCGCCGACCCGGTCCCAGGTGTGATTTCCCACCTCCATATACCATGCTAGCAATCACCCATGATCCACAGCCAAAGCAATACGACCGGTCTCTCTTGTGGACTCTTGATAGTGGAGCGGCCGTTCACATTACTTACAGAAAAGAACTTTTCAAAGAACTACATGAGCCTGAACCAGAATATCGTGAACTGTACGCATTTGGTGGCCACCCCTTCAAAGTTGAAGGAAAAGGGACTGTTTTTATTGAAGAGTTAGGTACCCTAGTACCTGATGTTTATTATATTCCTACAGCTAATTGTAATTTGCTTAGTCAGAATCATTTATCTGCTGTTTTACATTTTTATGTCCTTCATTTAGGTAACGCCAGTTATATTTTTAAAGATGGTCATATTATTGCTGACACAATTGTGATTGGTCAGGTCTACTATTTGAGGCCAAAGGCAGAACCTCAAATTCAGGCAAGTATAAACATCTCAATAGAGAATATCACAGGCCCAGAGAGAGATACCCCAGAGAGAGATCCTGTGAATACTCCAAAGGCTCCTAAAGCCACAAAGCAACAGGTAATCAAACCCAAGGTTCCTCATGTTAATGTAAATGCTCCAACTCACTTACTGAAGCTCCTTTACATTACAGATGCATTCATAAATGGCACCGAAGATTGGGCCATCCGAGCTTTGAGGTTCTTAAAAAAATGCCATTTTTCGCACAAGGTTTGAATTTCAAAGGATGTAAGGTACATTTGGATTGTGCTGTTTGCAAAAAGGCAAAATCAAGGGCAGCAGCCATTCCAAAACATGCTACACGTAAGTCAACATGCATTTTTGATTTGGTTCATACAGATATTGTGGGTCCTTACCGCCCAAATATTGGCGGTAAAAAGTATTTCTTAACTATTGTTGATAATCATTCTAGATATGGTTATGTCTTTCCTATGAGAGAAAAATCTGAGACCTTTCAGACCTTTAGAGACTTTGCAGTCCAAGTCTACAATCAACATGGAGTGAGGATCCGGAGAATCCAGAGTGACCATGGTATCGAGTTCATGTCTCAGCGTTTCCAGGATTGGATGCGACGAAATGGTATCCTACACCAAACATCAGCCCCTTATACGCCAAGCCACAATGGAGTGGCAGAGAGAAGACAAGGGGTCCTCCAAACCATGATGCACTGCCTCCTAGAAGATGCTAATCTCAAACATTCATTTTGGGGCGAAGCAGTTAAGTATGCAAATTACATTGTCAATCGTACATGGAGCAGTGTCATTGACCAAACACCTTTCTACATGTTATATGGCTGCCAGCCAGATCTTAGACACTTACACATTTTTAGTTCATATGCCATGGTCAACATTCCATTGGCCCAAAGAAGAAAAGGTGGCCCAATAGCAAAGAGACTGAGATACATGGGTGTTGGTGACAATTCTAAATGGGAAAAATTCATTGACTCTCACAATATGATAACAATTTCTAATTCAGCTAATTTTGAAGACGGTTCAGATTGGTCCAGGATACATTCTAATGACCCTGGAGTTTATTTCCCTAGAACTGAAATTGTTGATAGAGAGCAACCAGATGACCAATGTTCATCACCTGATACCCCATCCTACCACGCCGTGGATGCTGAAGCTAGCGATGCTGATGGAGATGTGGACAACAAGGAAGACAACTGGACAATCGTTCCGAGACGTTCCAAGAGAACTACAAAAGGTATTCCACCAAAGAGATACACAATGCAATTGACAAACACACCATCGCCATTGATCTGTAATGTTACACTCCCACCGGAGAACTTTTCACAAATTAAATATCTTTCTGAAGATGAACAACAGAAATGGTATGAAGCCATGCAAGTTGAGATGGATAGTTTGCAGAAACTCAAAGTATACACATCTGAAACACCTCCAACACACAAAAAAGTCATTGGCACAAGATGGGTCTACAAAATCAAACAAAAACCAGATGGTGAATTATTATACAAAGCAAGACTTGTCGCACAGGGTTTCGCACAAAGCTATCCTGAAGATTACACAAACACTTACTCACCTACAGTGCGAACTGAAAATGTGAAAATTGCTCTAACCACTGCTTCTATCCTTGGACTTGAAATTTTCCAATTTGATGTTGAAACAGCTTATCTACATGCTGATCTAGATGAAGAAATCTAAGTCAGGTCCGCTCCCGGCTTCTGGGACCGAGAAGGGGATACTTGGTTCCTAAACAAGAGTCTCTATGGTCTGAAACAATCAAGTCTGATGTGGTACACATGTCTAAAAGACAAACTAAATTTAATGGGCTTTATTAAGTCTGACACTGATGAATGCGTGTTCACAAAAAGGTATGGAAATGTTTATGAAATGTTCTTGTTTATGTAGATGATATTGTTTACATTGGTCCAAACAAACACATGAGTGAGAATTTTGTTAAAGGTTTGCAACAATACTTCACATTGAAATCATTAGGACACATCAACGAATATTTAGGAGTTCACATTGAAAAGACACAGAAGGGGTTTAGCCCCTCACAAGAAACTAAGATAGATCAACTTTTGCATCATTGCAACATGACAGATGCAACACCTACACAAACACCTATGCAAACTGATTTTTCACAACTTGAAAGATGCATACAGTCCTGAGTTCAAGGATCAAACACTTTATCGTTCAGTAATTGGTTCACTACTTTACATTAGTGGATGGACTAGACCAGACATAGCACTTAGTGTTAATTTACTTTCAAGACATCTAGGCAAAGCAACAGAGTTTCACTGGTCATGTATTAAGAAGTTATTGAGATACTTGATACACACAAAACACTTCAAATTGAAGCTAGAACCAGAACATACAGATTTTGCTGACTTGTATTGTTATGCAGATGCAGATTGGGCAAGTGGTAAGGAGTCAAGAAAAAGCACATTAGGTTACATAATGTTCCTGAATGGATGTCCAGTTTACTGGAACGTAAGAAAACAAAGTTTTATTTCCTGCTCATCAACTGAAGCACAGTATGCATGTGTGTCTGATGCATGTAACTTTCTAACTTGGTTTGATTCCTTAGTTACAGACATCTGGACGAAGCCAAAGAAAACGATCACTGTGATGGAAGATAATCAATCAGTAGTTTACATTTCCAGGACTCACTTCACAGGTTCAAGGTCCAGACACATTGACATTCATTACAAGAATGTTAGAGAGTCAGTAAGACAAGGTCTCATAAAGTTAGAATATATGCCAACAAGATATCAGATAGCTGACATTCTGAACAAACCATTACCTACTGCTCAGCATAATTACCTCAGATATTTACTGTGTGTTGAGTGACACATTATATTAGCCCAACTGACAAAGAAGGGGTGTCATGATGTGAATTGTGCAACTCTACTGTTTTCTAAGGTTTATTTCTAATCAAGCAGACATGTGATATGTTTTACTATGCATGCGTGCATTCCAGGAGTTTTGTCTACTCCCACTTTCCTTTCTTCTTCGATGCCTGCCGAAGGCAGACGTGAATTCATTAGCTGAGAAGATGTAGCTTATTAAGGGTTTCTTTTTTTGTTACTTTTGTACTGGAATAAATATTTTGTTAATTAGATTTGAACCTCGGCTTTATTTTCTAAATACGAATGACTTCGAGGAAGCAAGATCCAAAGATCGCCTCTGGTAGGAAAATTCATATCTAACAATTTGCTTAGGGCTTAGCCAATTTTTTATATATAGTGCTATACCCCTTTTTATTGAATCAGCTAGGGTGCAAAGAGTTTACCTATTTTGGGTTGTTCTAGTAATTTGTAATCTTTTTTTATATGAACTTCCTGAATACATATGATATCTGATTCTTGTTTTTGTAACCTGTTAAATATTTGCCTTCTTTTTATCGGTGAGTTGATTCAGATTATGTTTACTGAGAATATTTTAATTTGGTTTTGCATTTTATTGTCTACTCGTTGCTCTTGTTACTCTCGTACTTCTTATTTCTTTTGGCTTTGTCGTCCTATCTCCTTCTCTCTCTTGTCTTTTCATTCGTTCTATATCTTCTACCATTTCTTTTTCTTCCTGACTTCATCCCTCTCCCTCCGAGCTACTCTCTCCATCTTTTTCTAAATATCTTTCAATAAATTCATCTGCTTCTTCCATCGTTTCTATCCTTATTTTTTTCCCTTTCCATGTTATTAGGATTCCTTCTGGAATCAACCATCTAAAGGGTATTTCTTGTCTTATTAATTTTGTGGTAAAATACTGTAAATCCCTTCTCTTTTCTCTTATTCGTTTTGGGATTTGTTTTAGTACATTAATTTCTCTTTCTTTGTGTAATATTTGTTCAGTTCTTGTGGTTTTATATATCTCATCCCGTATTGCTTTTTTAGTAAATCGTACGTGTACCTCCCTAGGGAGTTTGTGTCTTTTTGCAAAGTTTGTTTGCACCCTATAAACCTCATCTATGTGTCTGATTAGTTCTTCTTTATCTATCTGCAGGGCTTCAGACAGTATCTCTACTACCTGTTCACGTAGATCCTCCTCTTTCACTTCTGGTATATTTTGAAATCTTAAGTAGAATGCTGATTTCTCCAACTCGAGATGTGCAATCACCCCCTCCAATTCCTTGTTTTTTGCTCTTAATGTTTCCTCTGTTTCTTCTATTTTTTTATTAGTTAGATCAGTTTTTTCCTCTATGATCTTAATTTTTTGTTCATGTTTAGCAACCACTTCATTAATAACTTCCATTCTGTTATCTAATTTTTTAATGTTCCCCTTAACCTCTTCAAAGTTTTCTTTTGTCTCTTCATGATTATAAAAAATGGTTTGCTGTGTTTTAATCATTGTTTCTTGTTGTGTCATCATGAATTCTTGGATTTTGTCTAGTGTGGCTTGCATATTGTGTAGTGTAGGTGTTTGTCCTTGCTTCTCTGTAGATGCCATTTCTGTAATCAATTTTTGCCCTGTCGCTGAAGGTGTTGCAGGGGTTGATTTTTTAATCGTTTTGGTCACAGTTGTTGATGCTGACATTTTTATTCTACTAAAAAAGTTGTTCCACACTTTCATAAATTTCTTTTCTTATCCTTACTATTTTCTATTATATTATTTTTTAATATTCTTCTCTAAAGTTTCGCAGTCCAATAAGTTGTGGTTAAACAAAAAAGAGAGAAATCAGTAATAATGATAATAAAGGGGAAGAAGAGAGGTGGAATGAGAAAGAAAGAGTCAGAAAGATATTTATAATTTTTCTATTATGTCTTATATATATCTTATATCTCTAAAATAGAATAGAAAGAAAATATTGTTTCGTAGTTTGAGAGAAGGAGATAGGAAAGAAAAGTTAGTTGTTAATCATTTGAACATAAATTTTTTACTTAATATATTTTAGTTAAGAAATTATTAATAATGTTGTAAACTAATCTACTCAATATATAAGTCAAAGATATTTTCAATAATAATTTCTATAGTTATTGATTGATTAAACTGTTATTTTAAGATACTAGTATTTCAAACTATTCACCACTTAATCTTCAATAATAATTAAAAAAATAGATATTTCAATTCAATCATTTAATTCAAATTATTATTAACACTTATAAAATCTTACTTCTTACTTTTCATAATATATAGTAGCAGTAACAATCAGTTATCTAAATATCAAAATAGTTCTAATTATGACTTAATATGTATCAATTTATAAATATATAGTAAATATATAGTTTGGAATTTTTAATTTCAAAATGTTCTGTCAATATATTAAGCTTTGTATATCTTACAAATGTCTCTTAGGGGAAGTCGTCTCTCTTCTGTTTCAATTTCACTGTCCATTCAAAATGTCTGCGTTTCAAGAGAATGCTTTGTCACCGTCTCTTTCCCCCCGCTCCTTTCCCTTGGCTCAAAGTCATTAGTCAATGTCTTTTAGTTTCAAGATATTTTGGATGTGGATATAACGTAAATTCCCTTTCTGTCATCAGTTGTTTCTTTGGTAGTTCTTTCCAGTCTGTGTCCCTTTAAAGCAATCCATTCTTAATTTAATTTTGTTTCGCCTTTCGCTCCTTTCTGCTAAGGCGCCGCTTGGTCCTTTTTGGAGACTCACTTCTCCTTCGGTAATGCCCGTCGTTCGTTTTTAAATTGAACACTCCGGAAAAAGTTGTAATCCACTTCAATTTAGGTAGTTCTGATAGTTTTGTCAATATATTGCCGTTTCTGTATTTTTTCCTTCCTTGCTCAGGCCGCCATACCTCTGGACCAGCACAATCTGCTGGTTTCTTCTCCGTTCAGCTATAGGGCTTCCATCTGCTTCAGCGGGGGTTTGCACCTCCTCCCGTCCTCGCACGATGTTCCCCTTCCTTACGCTATCCCCTACAAGGTTCCACGTTGCAGCGGTTTGCTTCTCAGCTTCGCTCCGCCATGGCGCCGCCCCCCGGAAGTCGACTCGCACATTACTTTCATGGCCGAAAATTCCTAAGTGGCTCTAAAAGTTGCCTTTTCTTCCCCTTAGCCCAAATACCTGCTGAAAGCAGATGGGGAACAGGACCAGGACCTGTTGAGACATGCCAGGGATAATTAAGAGGGCTCCTCCATAACCAGCAGGTTTGGCCTTTGCTCACTCATTCACAGATCCTACTCAGACAGGTTGACTGACAGCCTGACTGTACCTAGCACATTTATTGCTATTAATATCCAGGAGAGGAGGAGCAATTGGGATGGGGTGGCAAAGGCAGGGGGACGGAAGGGGGCTTAAGGGGCCGGCACAGGATTTTGAGCCAAGAAGGAGGGCACAGCAGCAGAAATGGAGGGGTTAAGAGATAATCCACATCTCACAAGCCATACGTTCTCCAACCCCCTCCCTTGACCCACAGTCTCACCGTGTGAGCTGCGCTGCTGGACTTCAGTGGTGGCAAAGCGATTGGGGATGGTGGTCTGGTCCCAGCGCCCATCCAGGAAGTCTGTCCAGCCCCGATCACCGGGGAAGACTGGAACTGGCGGCTACTTTCTCCCCCCCTGCTCCCTGCGGAGGGAGGCAAAAAAACCCCCAGCTGAAAATGACTGGGGACCGAGCAGGGTCGAGCAGGATCTGGATCGAAGATAAGGGGCATAGGGAAAGAAAAGGGGCACCAAAGTTGTCCCTTCCCCAGCATCCCTCCTCTTGTTCCTCTGACTACCATTGCAATATTGTCTGAGGGATCAGCAGGGGTTGATCCCAAACTGAGGCATTGAAGCAAGGCGGGGGACACATCAAGAGTGTCCATAAAGGGGGAAGACATTCACCCATTAACCCAGCTAAACCTTCCACCCATGCTTAACCCTCAGCATTTAAGACCGTAAAGGGGAATCCAGTCTGGCAGCAAATAGAGGAGTTTTACAGTACTCATCCAATCTAGCCTGCCCACTGCCTGGCCTCTGCCTCTTGCAACTTCGCGTGCTCTTGCTCCTGTGCACACTTTCCCACTCTGGTTTGGCACTCCTGGCATGTACAAGGAGTGAAGGGAGGCACTGGCAGACACCACACTGAGAATCCGAAAGCAAAAGTAGTGGCGGCGAGGGTGACAGGGGCGTGTGACATGTCCCTTCATGGTCCCCTCCTGGGTGACAGGCAGCCAGGGCTTCACTGCCTCCTCTTCCTCAGAGGCATGGTGTCTGGCTCCAAGTCCTTGCGGAGGGACACACACACATGCTCCTGTCGCCCCCACTGCAGCTACTTTTGCTCTCAGCTTCTTGGTGCTCTTAAAGTCAATCTTGAAGAGCTGGAAGATGTTTCCTTAGATTGCTGCCAAACTCATTGTGGGGAGAGGTGTAGACTAGCCGCTGAATATATGAGAAGTCTTGGGCAAAGTTCTTCCAAAATTCGGCCAAGTGACTGCAGTGTCAGCTGCTTCGGGAGATGCTATCCTGGTGGGGACAAGGGGGTAGGCTAGCGCAAATGCTTACCTGTGTGTAGGCAGGAGGAGGCAGTTCTGTGGGTGTGCGTGGTGAAGGCGAGGCAGGGCAAGCGTCATGCAGGGTGAGCAAATGTTGTGTGGGTGGGGCGGGCGAGCGAGTGGCAACTGGGGGGGACCAGTTTGGGGTGTGTGGCCAGCCAGGCGTCGCTACCAGTTCGGTGACCCAGGCCAAATTACCACTAACGGTTCACCTGAACCATTGCGAATCGGTAACAACCCATCACTGATCCAGCCCATCCATAATAATTAAGATACTGGAGAATATCAGGTTGGTGAAAAGGAAAATTAAAGTTAACTTGAACTAAGTTGTACAAGTTTCAAGACTAAGTAGTCAACAATGATACCTTTTAATTTTCTAAAATTTCTATTCTCTCTCTCTCTCTCCTTCCCACCTGCACTAATGTAGAATTAATCACTTTGAAATATGATACTCTCTTGGGCTACTTTCATTACAGTTGTTGAGTTATTGTGCTGTTGAGCACATACACAGCGGAATAGTAATTGTTGTTTTTGGTGTTGCAGTTTGATATGAATGCTATTCAGTTAATAAACAGAATATGTTTAGTATTTACAAAATAGTTTACTTCTACTAGTAGCAAAGTTCAATAGGAAGTCCAAGTCATACACAGTTACTTCAGTCAATGCAAAGTTTCTTCTCCTTGCCTATCTTTGTTTAACTAACAAACAAAGATTACAGCTAACATTCAATTCTACACTATTACAGATAGTTAGTCTTTACACAGCAACTCTTCAAGTAATTCTACACAGACACTAAGTCAATTACTCAACAGTGAAGTAGCAGAGAGATTCAGCAGTCCGGAACACACAGAACACAGAGTCAATCACAATCACGATCACAATCACATACTGGGCATGTTCTCTTGCTTTCTTATATAGTAATCAGCCTACAATGTTCTTAAAGCAATATACACATAACATTGATTTGTGGCTTGTTCATATATTAGCATACCCAATTGTTTGAACAGGGTTCTAACAACAGTCATTAAGATATAAACTTCTGTGACATAGTGATATAATTTAACTTGTCTTCCAAATTCAGATCCACATTAATTTTAATAGCTTTTTGGTTTTGTTTTCTGTGATTTTTCTAAGAAGAAAAGATTTATCAGTCTGACAGCAATTTCAGAAAGAAATGACAGATTAATGTTGAATGATGAATTATGACAACATGTACCAATCTCAATTAGAAGTGTGCTTTTGTGATGTTACTGCAGCAAATGTTTCATGAATACTTATTGAATCAACATAATGATTCAACTGCCATTACATGTTAAAAGAATGCATGATGGCATTGGTATAAATTCACAGCAAATGTAAGCAGAAGGGAATCCCCCTCCCCAATTTTAAGACTACCAGATGTGGGCTGCCAATGTCTGGGCAGCTACTAAATGGAAGCAACAAAATGCTGAAGATTTTAATTTTTTGCTTCCATTTTCCAATTTTGTGATCAGGATTGTTCCTTGCCTGAAATGCTATGTTTGTCATGGAGAACCCATTCATCACTCTATAGCTAGACCATATAATGTCATGAGAAGTATGGCTGTTAGTGTGACTTTGGGTTCCCTTTGTGAAATTAATAGGAATAGTTTTCCTGAATATTCTGGTGAAATTCCCTCTCTATTGGAACTGCCCAGATGACTTTGTCAGGCTTTCCAGTTTGAAAATAAATAGTTTATTTGTGGGTTGGTGGTTGTACAAGAAATAGTTTTCAACTGTAAAGAAGAGAAACTGACAAAGACAAACAAATCTGTTAGTGATTTTTTTCAGAATAAAAATTAACTTTACATGTATGACTTTATATTACATGATGCTTCCTAATGCTATCTTCCCAATTAAAACCAAAGTCACATCAATATTTGAATTGTGAACTATCTGTATAACTTTGCTTTCCTTTTCAAGAATTTTTGTCATCTGTTCCAGGAATCAAGCCATGGGGACAAAATCAAATATTTATTTATTAACCAAATGTATGTAGCTGACCTTCTACCAAAAGAACTCAGGTTGATGTAAATAATGGCTGGTTCCTTCTACCAAAATCTCTAGTTTAAGGCTTTTGAAATCTGAATTGAAATGACTTGGATGAACATGGAGCTTGGACATTAATACAGTTGTCCCAATAACATTTGTCAGCATGATGGTTTTATATAGGACAGATACAATGTATTTTTGGGAATAATTAAACAGTTTGGTCATGGCCATTGACTGATGCCTAGAGAAACTGAGTATCTATATATTATACTTTTCAATAGGAATTGCTGAGCCCTATTAAAATAATGAAACTAGTCAACTGCATGTAAGAACTTCAGTTCAAATGTGAATATTTTCTTCTGGACTTCTGACTCCAAGCAGATAATGTATGAATATGAAAAATCATGTCTGTACATTTTACTTAACAAGAACATGTGTTCAGGCCTTTGGTCCTGAGTTTCTTGAAGGAAATGCAGGCTATAAATCTAGCATACAAATTAACAGAAATAGTATCTGCCTTTTTATTCAAAAATTGTCAATCATTTATTTCAAGCCAGCCTTCATGTAATTATTGCCTTAGAACTTTTAAATAAATTATTTCTTGACCATACTTTTACTTTTATTCTGGAGATGAAAGCTTGAGAATATTGGATATTATTAAAGTACACCTTTTGAGACCAAATCCTTTTTCTTAATTATTATTTTAGAAAAGTTATTATCTCATTATTTTTAATGTCAGCAGTACTTTACTAATTAGGGAGTTTACTGGAAAGACTAGTGAATGTTGACCTATTCTACCACCTGAAGGCTAATGGGGAGAAGCAAGGCTAATGGGGAGAAGCAACCTAGAACTACGGTAAGCAGAAATTTCCTGACAGTGAGAACAATTAATCAGTGGAACAACTTGCCTCCAGAAGTTGTGAATGCTCCAACACTGGAAATTTTTAAGAAGAGACTGGATAACCATTAGTCTGTAATGGTATAGGGTTTCCTGCCTGAGAAAGAAGTTGAATTAGAAGACCTCCAAGGTCTCTTCCAACTCTGGAATTTTGTATTCTGTACTGCGTTCAATATACTGTATATTTCTGTGTGACAGCATAAGCTATCAATATGACTCTTGGGTAATTGGAATCTAGCATAATGTTTTTTTAGAACACTGCTGAAACTCTGCTAAGGCAATAGTTGCCTTATAAATATATGCACTTTTAAACCTTTCATGAGTAAACTATGTTAATATGAGATTACAATAATGATGGTCATATTAACTTTCAATATTTGTTGTATATTATATTCTTTATAACTATCTGCTTGCACTCCAAAATTTAGAGAATAGTTGCAAAGGTTTTTTTTGTCTACTTTTTAATGTGTTTTCTGGCATACTTAATGGCTTATGGTGAATAAAACAAAGAGGTAGAACTGCATTTCAATAAATCTTTGCTTTTAAGATTAATGAGTTTTTGAGTTTTTAAGGGAATCTGAGACTCAAACCTTTGTTCAGTCACTTTGGAAGTGTACTGTACTGCTTCCCATTTCGGAATGGGACTGTTCGCCTCCTCCACTCTGCCGCGCCTGTTTTGTCCCCAGCCTTCCGCCCCCAAACAATCCGGCTCTGCCTTTTCTCCTTGGCCCCTTAGCCTAACGGGCCAAAAAGCCAGTTCACCCCGGGCTTTTGGGCACACGGGACACTTTGCCCCCAGCCAATCAGAGGAGCAAGAATCCCACCCCCTTGGAAGCAGCCTTTTTAGGAGAAGGAACGGGGGACAAGTCTTCCCTCTCTTGCTTAAGAGACACGTTTTTTAGATGGTCCCAATGAAAGAAAGGGGAAGGGGAAAGAGTGCTTCTAGCTGGACTCCCTCTCTTGCTTAAAAGAGACACGTTTTTCAGAGGGTCCCAATGAAAGAAAGGGGAGGGAGGAAGAGTGCTTCTAGCTGGACTCCCTCTCTTGCTTAAAAGAGACACGTTTTTCAGAGGGTCCCAATGAAAGAAAGGGGAAGGAGGAATAGTGCTTCTAGCTGGACTCCCTCTCTTGCTTAAAAGAGACACGTTTTTCAGATGGTCCCAATGAAAGAAAGGGGAAGGAGGAACAGTGCTTTTAGCTGGACTCCCTCTCTTGCTTAAAAGAGACACGTTTTTCAAAGGGTCCCAATGAAAGAAAGGGGAGGGAGGAAGAGTGCTTCTAGCTGGACTCCCTCTCTTGCTTAAAAGAGACACGTTTTTCAGAGGGTCCCAATGAAAGAAAGGGGAAGGAGGAATAGTGCTTCTAGCTGGACTCCCTCTCTTGCTTAAAAGAGACACGTTTTTCAGATGGTCCCAATGAAAGAAAGGGGAAGGAGGAACAGTGCTTTTAGCTGGACTCCCTCTCTTGCTTAAAAGAGACACGTTTTTCAGAGGGTCCCAATGAAAGAAAGGGGAAGGAGGAACAGTGCTTCTAGCTGGACTCCCTCTCTTGCTTAAAAGAGACACGTTTTTCAGAGGATCCCAATGAAAGAAAGGGGAAGGAGGAACACTGCTTTGGGGGGAACGAGTCAGGAACAGTGGTTTCTATATTTTCCCCTGAAAAACGTATCTCTTAAGCAAGAGAGGGAAGACTTGTCCCCCGTTCCTTCTCCTAAAAAGGCTGCTTCCAAGGGGGTGGGATTCTTGCTCCTCTGATTGGCTGGGGGCAAAGTGTCCCGTGCGCCCAAAAGCCCGGGGTGAACTGGCTTTTTGGCCCATTAGGCTAAGGGGCCAAGGAGAAAAGGCAGAGCCGGATTGTTTGGGGGCGGAAGGCTGGGGACAAAACAGGCGCGGCAGAGTGGAGGAGGCGAACAGTCCTAGACCCTTCCCATTTGATAGATGTGGTTCCAGATATGATTTTTTTTACAAATCTTCCTACTTGGTTTGGAAATAGAGTATAGTAGAGTAGAGTAGTTCTCAATTTACAACCGGCCACTTAACAGTTGTTAAATTATGGTGGATCCCCCCCAAAGATACTTACAATTTGATCCTGAAGTTATAGCTGCTGCAGCACTCCCATATTCATTCACTCTTGTGACTGACTGCAGGGACACTGCAGCACTCCCTGACTATCTTCCCCCATCTCCCACTGGGTCCCCGCAAGCATGTCCCTTCCCCAATAACTCCCCACTAGCCTTACACCTGATTTCAACACCAGCCCAAACACTCCTCTTCATTTACCTTTTGAAGGGCTCCAAAGCCTTGAAGGGCTCCAAAGCCTTCCAGCTGAGCAAACAAAACTTCTTTGATGTTCAGCTACATGGCAGAATTCTGGAATTGCACCATGTGGGCAAGGGATAAACCATTTGTTTTGCTGCCTTAACACTGTTTGCACTATGCTGCAGAAGCTTGCAAACATTAAGGCAGCAACACTAAGCATGTGTCCCACTGCTGTATGGCACGATTCTGGGGCTGAAGGTTTCTGAATTGTTGTGTAGACTGCATTAGCAAAATAGAACAGGTTACTTTATGCCTTGACTGCATGATGCAATTCCAGAAGCATCCAGATGTTTTCAACCGTTGATTGCATTCTGATAGCTGTAAATATTGCTGCTGCTTCTGGAATCATGCCACAGTTGCACGACAAAGTGATCTGGAAGGTCTCAAAGCTCTTCAACAGGTAAGTGAAGGGGAGGATGTTTGGCCTGATGTGGTGAGAATTGGGCTTAATGCTTGGGGAGACCTAGGGGGAGTGAGAAAAAGTCTGTGGGAACCCAAGATGCAGGAAGCCGAGCATGAGATGTCTTGGAGAAAGGGTGTTGACTTACCTGATACGCCCATTCTCGTAGGTTGGAGCTAGCATTCAGATAGGGTTGTACTTAGCCAATCACATTGAGGACTGAGTCTGTCAATCAATACTGGATCTCTGACCTCCATGTTGGTCGTAACCCCAGTTTAAACGAAGCCATAAGGACAGACTTGACGTGGGAACCAGCTTAGGAAGGAAAATACAATAATACAAACTAGCTATGCTGAACCGTCATAAGTTTATTGTTCACCTTAAGTACAATTACAAACTGAACAATAACTGCAACCTGTTCAAGAGAACGAACATGGGTGGGGCTGAATGCTAGCTCCAACCTACAAGAATGGGTGTATCAGGTAAGTCAACGCCCTTTCTCCATAGAGGTTGGAGCTAGCATTCAGATAGGGACATACCAAAGCTAGATTAAGTCCCTAGGGCGGGCCAAAGGAATCAGGAGTTTCCAGGTGAGACTGGTGGAGCAACTCAGGAATCTATCACCTGTTGCAAAACCCACTGGCCAAAACTCGCCTCCTCCGAGACGAAGGAGTCGATCTTATAGTGGTGGATAAATTGAGTAGGAGACGCCCATGTCGCGGCCCTGCAGACCTCTTCCAAGGACGCCTGGGACTTCCAAGCTGCCGAATTGGCTGCACTGCATGTGGAATGGGCTGTGATTTGCTCTGGTGGAGAACGACCAGCTAGGAAGTACGCCTTAGCAATGGTGGCCCTCAACCACCTGCCTACCATGGAAGGGGAAACCTTACGACCCATTGGGTGAGGGAGGAACCCTACCAATAATGCCTCTGACTTATGAAGGGATACCATCCTGTCAATATAGATCTTAAGGGCCCTTCTGACATCTAGGGTGTGCCAGACCCGCTCCCAAGGGTGCCTGGGATGGGCACAGAAGGATGGGAGAACTAACTCCTGGGCTCTATGGAGAATAGGGAGTTCACCTTTGGGAGGAAGGAAGGATCCAATCGAAGAACCACCCTGTCAGAATGAAAAATGCATAAATCAGAGTGAACAGAAAGAGCAGCCAACTCGGAAACACGACGAGCAGACGTAATAGCCAATAAAAAGGCAACTTTATAAGAAAGAAAACATACTAGAGTCTCTTTAATGGTTCATAAGGGGGACCAGTCACAGATTCGAGCACCAGGGGTAAATCCCAGGTAGGGAAATGGTGGACCACCAGTGGGCTGATGTTAGACACCCCTTTCAGGAAACGATGAACTGTCGGATAGTGCACCAAAGACTAGAACTGGTCACAGGAGAGGACCGATGACAAGGCTGCAACCTGTCAATGAAGGGTGTTCGGGGTGAGGCCCCTGGTCAGCCGATCCTTCAGGAAGCAAAGGATGTCTGGAATAGGAACCTGCAGAGGGAAAATGCCCTGCACATAACACCAAGAACAGAAGGCCCTTCACGTCGCCTGGTAGATGCGATTTGTGGAGGGTCGCCTAGAGGCCAAAATGATCTCAATTATGTCCCTGTCATAGCGCTGGAAGCGTAGAGATTCCCGTTCAACCTCCATGCAGTCAATTGTAACCAGCGACTGTCTGGGTGGAGAATCTCCCCCTGTCGGAGTAAATCCTGCCTCAGAGGAAGCCGCCATGGTGGGGCTGGGACAGGGCCTGAAAGTCACCAAACCACACCCTCTGAGGCCAGTGAGGAGCAACCAGGATGACCTCTGCTGAATAATGGATCACCTTCTAAATGACCCTGGAGAGAAGTGGAAGGGGCAGGAAGGCATACAACAGAACTCAGGGCCAAGGGTCCGGAGGGCGTCAACCACCTCTGCTCCCCTGGATGGGAAATGGGAGAAGAACTGGTGGAGCTGGGAATTCTGTGGGGTAGCAAACAAGTCTATTAGTGGTCAGCCGAAGCGGGCTACTATAGCCTCGAAAACCTCGGGGTGCAACTGCCACTCCGTCTGATCTAGCTCTGTGCAGCTTAGCCAGTCAGCCTGTCTATTTGCTTCCCCAGATATGTGCTCGGAGATCAAGGATAGGAGATGCTTTTCAGCCCTTAGAGGCCTCCCGCAGTAAGGTCACGGAGCGAGTGCCACCTTGCTTGTTGACATGAGCCTTAGCAGTGACATTTTCCGTCAGTACCAAGACATCCTCTCTCCTGAGTCTGTGACGAAAATGTTTCAGGGTGAGGAATATAGCCCTGAGCTCTAGGAGATTAATGGGGAGACTGGACTCAGCTTCAGACCAAGACCCTTGAGCCAACTGACCCTCCACATGGGCCACCCAGCCCGAGAGACTGGCATCAGTGGTTACTGTGACCCTGTTGTGACCCAGCACCGCAACCCACAGAAAAACACACCCACAACCATTTGTTATTAAAGCAAAAAAGGTCCTTTTACTAATGAGGGTTCTTAGTAAAAGCGCGGGGGTTTTAAAAGTCCATAAACAAACAATAGGAGAGTCTCAGGGAATAAAGTTCCTTTGGTTCTTTGGGGGTTAATAACCAAACGTTCAAATATTCAAAACAAATACCCATTAAGTCTCTTCTTATCTCACAAGTTGGCTGGCTTCCCGGAATAAGTCTTCCAGAAGCTGCTTTTTCCAAATACAAGATTTCCAAGCCGGACTCCGATGCAAACAGAACTCTGAATGTGCTCGCAGATCACAGATGTTGTTCTCAGCACTGATCGCTGACTGCGCCGGACTAATATAGGCACTGAAGGGCGTGGTCCAATTAGCCCTCAGTGCTACCTCCGAGGAGACCTACGCTTGCTAAGCCAGTCCTGTCTGCTGGCTGCTCTACGAGCCCTAGCATCCAGCAGAGGCTCTTCGTCCCCTGATGATTCACTCTGCTGCGCAGGTGCAGAAGGTCCTGGCTGATCATCCTGCTCTGGTCAATGAGGTATCCCACTTAGCCTTTTGGTAAGGTAGAAGGAACCACTGGAGCTCCCTGGAGTGTAGCCGTGCCCAGGGAACAATGTCCAGACACGAGATCATCTTTCCCAAGAGCATCACTAAGAAGGCAACAGACACAGTCGGATGGTGACTAATCTGATTCACCATATCTGTAATACTGTGCTGACATTCTTGGGAAAGATAAACTTTACACTCCAGGGAGTCAATGATCATACCCAAGTGGAGAATTGAAGTGGAGGGAACAAGCAACTCTTGGAGTGATTAATAGAAAAATCATGCTGGTGAAGAATGTCCACTGCTACCTGGAGATGTCTTACTGCCAGAGGAAAGGAGGCAGCCTGGACCAAGATGTCATCCTGGTAGCACTGGACACGTACCTGCCGGGATCTTAGGTGCACCTTCAAGGCCGCAAGGACCTTGGTAAATACTCGAGGCGCAGAGGATAAACCAAAGGGAAGGGCTCTGTACTGATAATGGTGACCTGCAAAACAAAACCTTAGATATTGTCTATCCTGGAAACTGATAGGAATATAGAGGTACGCTTCAGTTAGGTCGAGAGAAGCCAAAAAATCTCCCTTGTGGATCCCCCTCAACATAGAACGCAGAGACTGCATCTTAAATCTGCGATATTTAATGAACAGATGAAGACACTTTAAGTCCAAAATTGGACGCCAGTCCCCTGAGGGCTTCGGAACCAAGAACAAAATAGAATAAAATCCAGAACCCCTCTGTTCCTGAGGAACAGGTTCTATCTCCCGGATCTGTAACAGGTGCAGAACTGCCTGTTCCATTAAAGCCCATTTTCCAGGCTGCCTGGACACAGGACAAGGGATAAAAAGGGGGGGCTGTGAAACAAACTCTAACGACAGCCCCGACCTAACTATGTGTCTAACCCAACTATCATGGGTTGTCTCATCCCATGCGTCCGCAAAGAGAGACAACCTTCCACCTATAGGGATGAAATCCCACTCTTCACTTGCGGTGAGGAAATCTAGACCCCCACCCTCTGAATGACCGCTTTGCGGGCTTTCCTCTGGCGGATCTATCCTAGAAATTAGATCTCGTCCCGTACTGACCTGGGGTTCGGGGAAAGCTGGAACCCTGGTCAGTCTGGTGAAAGGGCCATCGAGGATAGGGAGCCTGATGAAAGGAACCCTTTTTACTGAAGGTGGGAAGCACCTTCCTGTGATCCTTGGACTCGATAAGGATCGGGTTCAGGATCTCCCCCAAAAGCAGCTGTCCAGAAATTGGCTTAGTCGCCAAGCGCCATTTCTGGCATGCATCAGCGGACCAGGAACGGAGCCAGTTTATTCTGCATGCCATGGTGGAGGCGGTGATGGCCTTGGACGCAAATCTAGCCGCTCTGAGGGTGGCATCAGCCGCAAACTGGGTGGCCGCAATGACTTTATTCAAGTCCTGATGTATGCAGAGCTCCATGTTTGGGACTTGTTCCTGCAGCTGGCGGAGCCACAGCAGAGATGAGCGGGTGAAGAAAGGGGCCAAGGATGAAGACCGCACAGCCCATGCCACCGCCTGGTGTGACTTCAGCAAAACTTGCTCTAAGCGACGGTCATCAAGTTTCAGCAGCTCGTCCGCTTCCCCTGGAATGGAGTTGGGAGCATGGAGTGCTGTCACTGGCGCATCAACCATCAGTGGATTCAGGAGAGTGACCAGCTCTGAAGCAATGTTGAAATATTTTTTATTTTGTGCTGACGGCATAGGCCCTGAAGCCAGAGTGGTGAATTGGCGGTAGACGTTGTCCACAAACAACTGTGGAGCCGGGATGATATCCAACTGGGGCAACTGCTCCATAAAAACAGGCTCTTTGGAGCCGTCCCGGGATCTTGGGTCACAGCTGGTGTGGACAGTCCCGCAACAGCCTTGGCCTTATATAGCAACGACTTAAACAAGGCCATGGGAAAAAGCCCTACAGATGCGGGTTGTTCAGGCAACAACCCCTCATCCTCTGATAACGCTGTTGGGTCACACTTACTCTCCTCCAGATGATCCTCCTCCTCGTGCTCACTGGAAGCATCTGAGGTAACTTCCTCATGATCAGCCCCACTGAATGCTTGGGCAGAGAGCAGGCCAGTGGCTTGTGGGGCAGGAGGCAGGGAGGACCCTTCAATGTGCCCAAACCCTGCCATGTACTGTTGAATAGTGGCAGCAATTATCATTTGAAGGTTTGCCTGGTCCATCTGGGGAGGGCCTGGCTGTGCATACAGTTGCTGAGGGACTGTAGTGGCAGGAGAAGGGTACATTGCCTGATGCATATTAAAGGCTGAGGCCACTGCTGTAGCAGCAAGTCTGAAGGCTGATGCCATGGGAGCTGGAGCTGAAGGGGCTGGATTGGAGGTCAATAATCCTCCACCCCCCCACACACATTGGTACTAACCAAGGCTCTGGCCGGGGCATCTAAGGCATTGGCAGGCTCCTTGGGCGAGTCAGTGGATTGCATAGCTGGAGGCAGGGAGGCAGAGCGGTGATCCGCTTTCTCTGTTGACTGAGACACTCGATCGTGCCTTCTCTCGTCCCGCTCACCTGTCTTAGCAGCTGGAGCTGATCTGCCCCTTTCAGGGTCAGCAGGAGCAGGACGAGCCGCCTCCGCTTCTGCTGGGACTGCACGGTCCGACTTTTGCTTTCTTTTGCCTGCAGCCTCGGCAGGCATAGGAGATGCTGCTGCTTCTGCCATTTGAGGAGAATAAGGCAAGCTGAGAGTGAAATCACTTTCTCCTCACAAAAATGGCCGCTGGAGTTTTGACAGCTGTCAGTGCGGTGGAAAAAGCCGTTAGCTGGACTGGCGACTTGAAGCAAGCTTCAAAGTTGGCTCTTTTAGCAGGCAGCCTGGATCGCAAGCAATGTCTAGGCAAGAAAAGCAAGCAAAGGCAAAATTAGTCCTGTCGGAGCCGCAGTCAAGCTGGGGACTTGAAAGGCGCTTGAATTTTGGCGCCGAAACTGAATGGCGTTTCTACAGCACTCTGCAGCACCAGTAGCAAGAAGAGCGGCTGTCAGTGAGGCTTGAAATTAAAGCCCAGTTCACGAACGGCTCGCAGACCCTTTTGTCCCGATCGGTTGTGCAAGCACAATGACCGATCTGTCAGCTGTTTATAAGGCACCTCTGGCAAGCCAGAAAAAAGGTGCTGAGCCTGCCCACTGTCTCTCAATTAGTAGGCTGTGTAAGCTTGTCAAGGCTCTGTCTATTTAGGATTTAGAGAGGATTAACAAACAAACTCACAGAAACTGATGCAAGTATCCCAGAAGGGAAGACAGTCACAGAATTGGAGCAAGTATTCAGAAAGGCTAGCTGTCATTAACCACGTCTAACCTCGTGAAGGACTGAGTTTAAACTGGGGTTAGGACCAACATGGAGGTCAGAGATCCATTTTTGATTTACAGACTCAGTCCTCAATGTGATTGGCTAAGTACAACCCTATCTGAATGCTAGCTCCAACCTCTATGGAGAATGGGGGAGGTCACAGGAGGCTCGGGCAGGGGGGGGGGCTATGCTAGGGTCTTCCGCATCTTTGCAGCACCCCATGCTTCAGTTAATGACCTACAGTACATGTTGTTTTATTTATTTATTTTTATTTATTATTAGGTTCTTCTATGCCGCCCTACTCCCGATTGAATTGGGAACAGAGATGGGGGGAATCATTAAATGAGACATCTCATTTAATGGCCATCATTACATGTGACCATAATGGGCAGGTTCCATTATCTTAAAGCCTCCCCATATGCAGATATACAACATTCAATAGCTCCTTCACACTATGATTTTATGATATCTAAGTAGCATTCAAGAGAACCAAGTGATCTAGGGAAGACCAAAGACCATTTTATACATTTTAGGCATTCCTGTGTTTTTATATAGGCACCTGAAGCAGAAGATGATCAAACAAGTTAATACTGGAGACAGAGCTAATCTGATAGTATGAAGCTTTTTTTTTGTCAGCAGAGTTAAGTCAGATACATAATATAATCTGAAGTTGGTAGTAAAACAATTAAAACTCTCTAAATTATAGTTAATGGCTTTCCTTGATAGGTTTGACTTTTTAAAAGAATTATAGTTTACAATCCTTGATAGAAATGGAAAAGTAATACATTTGACTTCCTGGTAGCTTACAAACATAGTTCTAATTGCTTGCAATAAAATGCAAATGACTGGTTGTTAGAAGTTAGTATGTAATTAAATCGCATACATTATGAATTATAATGAATGATTACCATTCCAATGTGTTTTGATCCCTCCCTTCCCAGTGCAGGGAAAATTATGACATATCATTTCAGAGAGGTGCATGGGAGGTTTTTCTTTGAAAATTGTGGTCTATCCAACAGAATCAGTCATCAGAATATGACTAGAAGTTAAGTACACTTTCAGAAGAGTAAGTCCCAATACATTTTATTAGTGAATAATTAATGATTGATTTTAATGAATACTTGTGTAGGAGATGACCAAACTGGGCCCAAGTGCAGGGTCAAATGTATCATCAGTTTGCTCTACATCCCCATAAGAGACCTACATCCAGCCACCTGTTGACTTTTATCTGGCATCAATTTGTCTGCAGTTCAGATTCTTGGGTATAGGTAGCATGAAATAAATTTGTACTTTTGAACAATATCCTGTTCCTGAATTCTTACACCTGACATAAACTGCTTCACAAAATCTATTTTGCACTAAAAAATAATGGATAACAGACCAATTGCTACTGTAACATCTTCTTGAATAAGGTGATTTAGCAAGTGTTCACAAACTATAGATGATACAGACTTTTAAGATCCATTTCCATCTGACTTCAGAGTGTCCTTTCTAATAATTGTTGAAGTACAAACAGGTGGGTTTTATGCAGTTGTATTGCCATCTTGAATTTTTAACCCCTTGCATTCCTCCAACATTGCTGATGAGAAAGGATCAAATAAATATTCTGGGTCTGGATCTGTCAGAGGCTTGAAAGAACACAACAACTAGGCATTACCTAACCTGAAGGACAACAAGTTGAATAAATTTGCCAGAACATATGACAAAAGCTTTCTTTAACTAGAGGAGCCATCTAGTTCCATATTCCACCTCATGTAAATTACCAGCCAGATGCCATTGGAAAGCCCATACACTGAAATCAGAATGAAATCAGTAGCTTCTTTTTCTTTCTTTTTAGCAGATACTATAACGTTTCTAAATGTGGACATACCACATAGTCACTGTGACTAGCAATTCTTGAGACACACCTCTGTGGATTTGTCCAATCAAATTATAGAGGCCATTACTTTAGATTGTCTATGTCAGTATTTAGTTTAGTTTAGTTTAGTTTAATTAGATTTATATACCGCCCTTCTCCAGGGGACTCAGGGCGGTGAACAGCCAAGTAAAAAACACAATATAAACATTAAAATATATATACAATTAAAATAAAATATTCGATGTGGCCGTGATTTAATACAATTAAAATTTGGTAAAATCCTAAAATTTTAAAAACCCCAAAAACTTTTTCACGCCAGCCCGGCTTGATAAAAATAATACGTCTTGAGGGCACGGCGGAAGGTGGACAGGTTGTGAATGGTTCTTAAGTCTGGGGGGAGCTGATTCCAGAGGGTGGGTGCTCCCACAGAGAAGGCCCTCCCCCTGGGTGTCACCAGCTTACACTGCTTGGCTGATGGCACCCCGAGGAGGCCCTCTCTGTGGGAGCGCACTGGTCGATGGGAGGTAGTTTGTGGCAGCAGGCGGTCTCGGAGATACCTAGGTCCAATGCCATGGAGCGCTTTAAAGGTGGTAACAAGCACCTTGAAGCGCACCCGGTAGACCACTGGAAGCCAGTGCAGCTCGTGCAGGAGGGGTGTTATATGGGAGCGCCAATTAGCCCCCGAAACCACCCGCACGGCTGCATTCTGGATCAGTTGGAGCCTCCGGGTGCTCTTCGTGGGGAGCCCCATGTAGAGAGCGTTACAGTAGTCCAGACGCGACGTGACTAGGGCATGGGTGACTGTGCACAGGGAATCCCGATCCAGAAAGGGCCGCAACTGGCGTATCAGGCGGACCTGATAAAAGGCCACCTTGGTCACAGCTGTCAGATGGTCCTCTAAGGACAGCTGTGGATCCAGGAGGACACCCAGATTGCGAGCCCTTTCGGCGGGGGCTAGAGACTCGCCCCCGATAGTCAGAGATGGAATCATCTGACTATATCGAGACGCTGGGAACCACAGCCACTCCGTCTTGGAAGGGTTGAGCCTGAGTCGGTTTCTCCCCATCCAGATCCGCACAGCTTCCAGGCACCGGGACATCACTTCAAGGGCATCATTGGGGTGGCCTGGGGTGGAAATGTACAGCTGTGTATCATCAGCGTACTGATGGTACTTCACCCCAAAGCCACGGATGATCTCACCCAGCGGCTTCACATAGATGTTGAACAGAAGGGGCGAGAGAATCGACCCCTGGGGCACTCCATATGTAAGAGGCCTCGAGGACGACCTCTGCCCCCCTGCCAATACAAACTACGACCGGTTGGAGAGAAAGGAGGAGAACCAACGAAGAACGGTGCCCCCTATCCCTAACTCTTCCAGCCGGTGCAGCATGATACCATGGTCGATGGTATCAAAAGCCGCTGAGAGGTCTAATAGGACCAGGACAGAGGAACAACCCCTGTCCCGAGCCCTCCAGAGATCATCAGCCAATGCGACCAATGCCGTTTCCGTGCTGTGCCCGGCCCTGAAACCGGACTGGAACGGATCTAGGTATGATGATTCCTCCAAGTACTGGGGAAACTGTCGTGCGACCACACTCTCAACAACCTTCGCCACGAAGTGAAGGTTGGAGACAGGGCAATAGTTAGCTAAAGTTGCTGAGTCCAGGGAGGGCTTCTTGAGGAGAGGCCTCACCACTGCTTCTTTCAAAGCCATGGGGAAGTAACCCTCCCCCCAAAGAAGCGTTAATAATTCCCTGGAGCCAGCCTCGTGTAACCTCCCGGGTAGCCAGCACTAACCAGGAGGGACACAGGTCCAATAAACATGTGGCTGCACTGAGCCTCCCCAGAATCTTGTCCACATCCTCAGGGGTCACCGAATCAAACTCTTCCCAGATAACATTCTCAAGACCATTCCCTGTCACCGCGTCCGTATCCACCCAGTTGGAGTCCAGTTCCCCCTGAATCTGAGCGATTTTGTCATACAGATATCATCCAAAGTCCTCAGCCCTGCCTTCCAGGGGATCCTCCCGTGCTACTTGATGGAGTAAGGAACAGGTCACCCTGAACAGGGCCGTTGGACGATTCTCTGATGATGCAATAAGAGCGGAAAAATACTTCGATTTCTCCACTTTTATCGCCACTAGGTAGGTCTTAATATACGACCTTACCAGTGTTCGATCAGATTCAGAGAGACTGGCCCTCCAACCGCTCTCTAGGCGTCTTTTCCGGCGCCTCATCTCCCTCAGCTCCTCAGTAAACCAGGGAGCCGAGCGGGATCGGAGCCGAGTCAGAGGCCGCAAAGGCACAACTCGGTCCAAGGCCCCACCGGCCGCCCTATCCCAGGCGGCAACCAGGTCCTCGCCCGAGTTGAGGGCTAGATCATCAGCAAGTGGCACAAGCTCCGTCTGGAACCTATCCGGGTCCATCAGGCGCCTGGGGCTTACCCATCTAACTGGTTCCGCCTCCCTGCGGTGTGGGGAAGCGGTATGGAGGTCTAGCTGAAGGAGTGAGTGATCTGACCATGACAAGGGTTTAATGACTACACCCCCTATATCAAGACCACTCAACCACTGGCCAGAGACAAAAATCAAGTCTAGAGTGTGTCCTCCCTCATGTGTGGGGCCATGAACTAACTGGGTTAGGTCCATGGCCGTCATGGAAGCCAAGAACTCCCGAGCCAACTCAGATGTTTTGCCAACAGATGGCAGGTTGAAATCTCCCATGACCAAAAGCCTGGGTGTGTCAACCGCCACCGTGGCTATCGTGTCGAGTAGCTCAGGCAGGGCAGCTGCTATGCGGCAGGGAGCCAGGTACGTAAGCAGCAAGCCCTTCTGAACCCCATGGCCCCATTTCACAAGGAGGGACTCACAACCAGCTATCTGTGGCACAGTGGTCTCCCTTGGCCCAAGACCCTCATTAATAACAACCACCCCCCCTCCCCTCCCCTGAGCCCTCAGCTGATGGAATGCTCTGAAACCTGGTGGGCAAACCTCCACCAGAGGGACACCTCCCTCCGGCCCCAACCAGGTCTCTGTGATACCCGCCAGGTCCATTCCCCCCTCAACAATAAGATCGTGAATGAGGGGGCCTTTATTTACCATGGACCTGGCATTGCATAGCATCAGCCGAAGACTCGGGTCCTGAGTATCTAAACCACCCAGTATCCAGGATGAGCTGTAGAGACCGGGACGCGCAATCGCTTTTAAGCAGTGAGTGCGCATCCCCAATACATGATATGGTCTCTTGCTCCCGATTCCATATCTGCCCCTTCCCATCACCGTGCTGATGGCACAACCCTCATTCAAATGTCCATTTTCCATAGACTGCTCCCCGATCCCTCGTCCAACATCCTCTCGCCCGTTACCCCCTGCCGGGCTAGTTTGCGTCAGCCTAGGAGGATTTCCCCCCCAATCCCCTTTGGTTGTATTCCCAATTCCCCTTAAAACATATTTATACATTAATTTAAACAAAAAGCCTCTTAAACCCCTTTTAGTTGCATTTCTCAACCTTAGCAACTTTATGAAACATGGACCTTGCCAGCATGCTGGCTGGGGTATTCTGAGAATTCCCCAGTCCACATATTTTAAAGTTACTAAGGTTGAGAAACAGGAGACTAAGTTAAATCTAAACTATGAGAATAAGTACTTCCATCTGAAGTACTTATTTTGAGATCTCTTTTGAAAATTCTGGACATTTCTTGCTTTTCTATAATTTTATAGTGAAGTTGTCAAGTGTGTTTATCTCTTCAAATTGCTTTGGAGAAAGGAAGATTAAAAAAACTATTTATTTTCTTCCTTGAATACAAATGAGTGGGAGAACTTAATAAGTCTCCTTTTCTCCTTAATGGAAGTAGAATGCAACTTGCCTTACAACAAATTATCTACGTACAGAACAAGAATAAAGATATTCTTTAAAAAAGACAACCCCCCCTCCCCTGAATGTAATGCCTTTAAAATAAGTGGTGGATGAAATTGATAGTGGACATGAGGTTCTTGCATGCTTGATGAAATATTTTCCCAATCTTGCCATCGAACGTGATCACTGCTGCTATTCTTACAAGAAATACAAAAATCTGGGACTTCCGGTTTTGACGTTGCATCAGAGAGGGGTGGCTGAAAGCGATCCTTCGGCCGAAACCCCTTTTTTTACGAAATTTGGCAGCCGTAAGGCAACCACTGCTCCTGTAGGGATTGGTGGGAGGAAAGGGAAAGTTCGGAATATCTGTGGGTGGTATGCGACACCCCCCAGAGAGCTAGAGAAACCTCTTAACACTGATCGTGAAGAAACCAGCCTTTCAGGCTGGTTCGGAGATGTGGCTGATAGCGCTGAAGGGGGAAGCGAGAAGAAACAGCCGAAACGAGTGAGGAAGTTGATGGATTTATGTGAGTGACCTTTCAACAGCTAAAGAACTATTTTGAGAGATTGCCCTGTTTGTGAAGTATATCACAGAAGGCTTCAAGAGCATCCCTCTTGTGTAGAAAGCAGCGATTGCATATCGGAATGGACAGAGAAGCAGAGGAGCGGCAGTGGTGTTAGTGACAGAATAACTTGAAACCTGAAACGGATGAAACTGACGACTCTTGATTAATTGGAAAACTCTGTGTGCTTGGAAATAATTTGTGGCAGCAGGGCAGAAACTGTCAGAAAGTGAGTTGAGCAGAGGAAATCTGTGGAGGAAGTAATAAACTACAGAATTCATTGTGGATTGGCTGTGATTTAAAGATTTAAAAATGGAGTCTATTTAAAAGAAGGAAAGAACTGTGTTAAGAAATACTTGCGACTTTTGGGATTATTAACTGAGTGAACTGAATGTAAATTTGAACTGATTTGAAAGAGACAATAATTTTAAAGTGAAGCTAAAGGAAATTAGAAGGAAATTTGTGAGAGGAGGAAGGAGCAGATCCGAAGAATGGACTTGACAGTGAGGTGTGACTAAGCAAATTGGAGACATTTTGGAAACCGGAAGAAGAAAGAAGAAGAAGAAGAACTGTACAATAATTTGTTTAGGAATAAGACTGAATGATTTAAAATAAGCAATTAAGTAACTAACTAAGGTGTAACTAAGTATTTAAGTAACTGACTTACTCCCCTCCTTTCTTATTCCTTCCCTTTCTTTCTTTTTTGATTGCGTTTTCAATGTAGATAGTTATATGAACTGACTACTATAAGGTTTCCTCTTTCTGTTCCTTTCTATTTCTTTATATTTACGAGTACAGATATCTTTAGTACTGAAATATATAGATTTATAAAATAGACTAATTAATAGTATTTAACCCTCTTTAAGTGTTTCTATATTTGTTTTAAGTAACTGACAGGGGTGATTAAAAAAATAGATCTTGAAAGTTTATTAAGAAAGAAGAAAGTTCTGCTAAATAAAGTATTTGATACAATTAAGATCTATTAAGAATAACAAAACTATATGGTTCTCTGGAATAATTTTTGGAATTCAGTAAAAATGTCTAGCACTTCTACTATTGTGAAGACAGGGAAAAGGTACCACCTGCAACTCCAACCTCTTTAGGCCAACATAGTGCTGAGACAGTAACGATATGTAACATTAGCCTCAATTCAAAAAATGATGCTAAAAATGCAACAAAAAATGGATACTCATCATGAAGAAACCAGGGACGACATAAAAAAAGTGGATGATAGAATTGGAAAAATAGATGCTAAAATGGAGGGTATACAAGAGGCTATGGCAAAAAATGAACAAAAACTAAATGAATTGCAGGAACATATGGAAAAAATAGAACAAAGATTGGAGGGTACTGAAAACAGGGTGGAATCGGTGAACAGAGACCTGGAGGAGGCAAATCTAGCTTTTTCCTTAGATTTCAAAATGTTCCGGAAAGTAAAGAGGAAAACCTTTTAGAGGTAATGGCTGAAATACTGGTGGCATTTAGAAATAAAATGATTCAGGAGGTTCAGAACGAAATTGATGCGTTATATAGGCTCAATATTAGCTATGCATGCAGGCATCGTCTGCCTAGAGAGGTGCATATTAGGTTTTTGAGGAAAGCTACTAGGGATGAGATATATAATTACTCCAGAGATAACACTGTTACCTATAAAGGGAAGGAAATTGTGTGTAAGGAATGTCTTTCCAGCCACAATTAAAGTACGAACTTCTGAGTCAGTGTTCTCAAAAGGATTCCTTTATTTGCATCTGTATAACATCCATTCGTTCAAAGCAAAGTCTAAATGCCTTCAGGCAAGGCAAGCATATTTAACCTTAATGCCCCACCCCATTCAGCAGGATGCAAAGCATAATCAATCCACAAATGTGTGACCAGATGGCTTTACGTTCCCAGCCTCCCTTCCATTCAACTGACTTGCATTACCCCTCATAAAACCCTATCTTAAGATGAGAAGGCTCCCAGGTGTCTGGGATCCGGATATGTTATAACCTTTTGATCAAGCAGAACCAAGACCCCCCTTCTCCTTTTGAATGGCAGAGTCTGGAGTCTGACATGCTGCCTCTTAAGAGAAAAAAAGGTCCACCTGTAAGACATAAGCAGAATCAATTATGATATATCAACAAGGTTTGTTAGGGTATTGGGAGTGGAATCTTCTCAATAAGATGGGAGCTTTCACATGTTGTTTAGCGACCCACTCGTTCTGTGAAGAAGGCAAATGTTTCCAAGCTACCAGATACTGGGTCTTCCCTATGTGGATTCTAGAGTCAAGAATTTCCTTGATTTCAAAGTGTTGTTCCCCTTCTATCATGATTGGGGCAGGTGGTGCAGCTACCACCGGTCTAAGTGACGAGGTTACCTCTCTCTTGAGTAAACTAATGTGAAATACTGGGTGGACTTGTCTAAGTGTTTTTGGAAGAGCCAATTCAACCACTACTGGGTTAATGATCCTGCTAATAGTGAAAGGCCCAATAAAATTAGGCCCTAATTTTTTTGATGGTTATAACGATCTCAAGAATTTTGTAGATAAATATACTCTATCCCCAACATGGAAAGGTTTAGGCTCTACTCTTTTCTTGTCGGCTTGAATTTTGAAAGTCTCTCTAGCTTCCTGTAAAGCCAACCTGACTACTGGCCATGTGTTTTGCAAATTTTCTATCCACTCCTTAAGTGAGGGGATAGTGGGTTTTTCTGTGGGTAGTTTCGGCATTGGGCTGAAGTCTTGCCCCGTGGCTACTCTAAAAGGTGTAAAACCTGTACTTGAATGTACAGAGTTATTAAATGCAACCTCTGCGAATGGTAAAAGTTCAGTCCAATTGTCCTGTTGAAAATTAATAAAACATCTTAGATACTGTTCAAGAATGCCGTTCGTTTTTTCACAATTTCCATTGGACTGAGGATGATGGGAGGAGCTTAATCCTTGGGCAGTACCAAGTAAGCCCAAAAATGCCTTCCAAAAGTTGGAGGTGAATTGGACTCCCCTATCTGAGATTATTGTTTTAGGAGCTCCATGAAGACGATAAATGTGTATTAGAAACAGTCTAGCCAAGCCTTTGGCAGTTGGGATCTTTTGGCAAGGAATAAAATGTGCTTGTTTTGAAAACAAGTCTGTCACAACCCAAATGACCGTGTTTCCCCCACTTTCCGGTAGTTCTACAATGAAATCCATAGCAATTTCTTCCCATGGGGCTGATGGCTCAGCTACTTTCTGTAGAAGTCCTGGAGTTTTCCCCTGTCGTCTTTTTGCTGCAGCACAAATGGGGCAACTTGCTACATAGCTTTCTTTGTCCTTTTTCAATGAAGGCCACCAAAATTGTCTCTTTATTAAGTGTAAAGTTTTTACAAAACCAAAGTGTCCAGCTAATCTAGAGTCGTGGCACCTTTCCATTAAGCGTAATCTTTGGCTAGCGGGTACATAAAGTTTGTCACCTACCCAAGCTAATTCATCTTTCATCACGCAACTGGATTTGTGGTTCAAAAACCATTCATCATTGACTAATGCTTGTTTAAAAGCGTGAGTGACATCTGCGTCCCTCAATGCGTCTTTTCCTCCTTGGGACCTGGTGATTACTTTGGCTGCCAATTGATTTCTTTGTACTATAGGTTTAAATACCTCTGATTTCACACAATTGTATTGTGGCTTTCTGGACAGTGCGTCTGCTAGAAAGTTTTTCCCCCCAGGGATAAATTTAAGAGTAAACTCGAACCGTTTGAAATATTGCGCCCAACGAACCTGTTTAGGAGATAGTTTCCTTGGTGTCTTTAAGGCTTCTAAGTTTTTGTGGTCAGTCCAGACTTCAAAAGGGATCTTACTCCCTTCTAAGAATTGTCTCCAGGTTAAAAGTGCCCATCGCACCGCATAAGCTTCTTTTTCCCAGATCGCCCACCTTTGTTCAGTTTCACTTAGTTTCCTGGATGTATACGCACATGGCTGTAGCTGTCCTTGCTCATTACTCTGGAGTAGGATTCCTCCTATTGCCACATCGCTAGAATCTGCTTGTATTATGAAGGGTTTTTCTGTGTCTGGGTGCTTCAAAATTTGTTCTGTTGAGAACAGCCGTTTTAGTTTTTCAAATGCTGCCTGGCATTCCATTGTCCAATTCACGGGCTGTCTCGGTTTAGGATCTCCCTCCCCCTTTGTTCTTAGCAGTTTTGTGATGGGCAGGGCAATTTGAGCAAACGCGGGGATAAATTGGCGATAGAAATTTGCAAACCCCAGGAAACTTTGCAGCTGCTTGCGTGTGCGAGGCGTTTCCCAATCGAGTACTGCCTGCACTTTTTGAGGATCCATTTCTATGCCCTGGTGTGAAATACGATACCCCAAGTAATCAATTTTTTCTCGGTGGAATTCACATTTTGAGAGTTTGGCATAAAGTTTTGCCTCGCGGAGTTTGCTCAGCACTGCCCTCACCAATTTAACATGTTTAGCCTTGGTCTCTGAGTATAATAGAATATCATCTAAATAAACAAGAACCCCTTTGTATAAATGTTCACGTAACACATCGTTGATTAATTGCATAAACACTGCAGGTGCCCCTTGTAGCCCAAAAGGGAGCACCTTGAATTGGTAGCATCCCAGAGGGGTGTTGAATGCCGTTTTCCATTCATCCCCCTCGTTAATCCTGATTCGGTAGTATGCCTCCCTGATGTCTAGTTTGGAGAAAATTTTCCCTTTTGTGAGGTGGGCCAGCATATCTTTCATCAGGGGGAGGGGATACACGTTTTCAACACTTATCGTGTTTAGGTTTCTGAAATCGACACATAAGCGTTTTGTGCCATCTTTCTTTTCCCTAAATAACACTGGGGCTGCTATCTTTGGTCTGGCTGGTTCAATAAAACCTCTTGCTAGGTTTTTCTCAATGAAAGCACTCAGCTCTTCTAACTCCCCCAGTGACATGCTATACATTTTTGGTTTAGGCAGTTTAGCTCCAGGTAAGATTTCTATTGCACAGTCAGATGCGTGATGCGGGGGAAGTTCATTTGACGCTGCTTCGCTAAAAACTTCTGCCAAGTCTTTGTATTCCTTGGGTATGCCTTCTGTTGCCACGCTATGACCAGGCATGGCTGTTTCCCTGCGTTCAGCCCCCTCAGTTCCTATCTGTGGGTCCTCCGCAACAGTCACGTGCATTTGGAATTTTATGGTGCCTTGCTCCCAATTTATTCTTGGATTCCACTTTTTTAGCCATGTGAGTCCCAAGACTAGTGGCCATTCCATGCCAGGTGCTACTATAAACGTAAGTTTCTCTTCGTGGTTCTCAATGCCTATTTTCAGGGGTTCCGTGGCAAAAGCAGCCAGCTCCCCCCCTGCTATTGACCCATCCAGTTGGCAAAACGCGATGGGATTTCTCAGCTTTCTCACTGTGATTCCCAGCTCCCTGATTAGGGTTGGGCTGATTAAGCAATGGGTGCACCCTGAGTCTACTAATGCAGAGATATTTTTTCCCTCCTCTTGGTTAGGGATAAATAGTCTGAGAGGGAGGGTGAGCGGTTCAATTGGTTTGCTTACCAGTGGTTCATCCTCGGAATCGCTCTCGAACGATGCTGGATCTTCCCTCCGAAATGCCGGGATGTTGTCTCCAGCGGGAGGAGGGGATGGTGGTCCTACCATCTCGCTGCTCCTCAGGGCTGTTTCCCTCCCATGCTGGATGGGTCTCGCTGGTCTCTCCCCCGTTTGGCGTTCGGGTTTCCAGGTGGGTGTTTGGGGTCAGCATTCGGGTGCTCGGTGTCCCTCCTTCCCGCACTTGTAACAGATTGGAGGTTTAGGGGGAAAGCCCTGTTGCCTTCTGAAGGGCTCTTTCCTCCATTGGGGTGGGGATTTCTTCCATGCTCTCCCCGTACGGTACTGATTCCTAGCCATATCAATCTCTGCTTCTTCAGCGGTGAGGTACCACTCATGCAGATGATTCGGTGCACCCCTAGCCATGCAGGCATTATACAGATCGTCACTCAGTCCATCCTTAAAACAGCTTACCAGGATGTCTTCTAGCCAGTTTAACCGACATGCGAGGTCCCGGAATTCTTCAGTGTACTCCGCCACTGGTCGTCGTCCCTGTTTCACCACCTTAATAAGATCGCGTGCTTTGCGGTCAGCCAGCGGGTCCTCGGACCGTCATCGTAGGGCCATCATGAATTAGTTGAAGTTGCGCAGTTCGGGTGCGTTGTCGTTATGTAGGGTCACCACCCATCTGGCAGTGGCTCCTTCCAGAGCTAAGGTAACTGCTCGCACCCGGGATTCCTGGGTTTGGAACTCACATCAATATTCTTGCATATAGGTGAGCATGTGTGCTACGAAGAATCCAAATTGTTGCGGGTCCCCATCAAATTTCACTCCCAGGGGGGGAGTTTTCCTTTTTAGTTGTGGGGCTTGGAGTTGGTTAGGAAGGGGTGCCTCTGCGTGTGCTGCCCTGGGGGGGTTTGTTGGGTCCCCTGCCGCGTCCTCCATCTGCATGCCAGCTTCCCGGAGGTTGTTGGGCCCCCCAGTCTCCTCAGCGGTTGCTATGCTCCCAGCGCTCCTTATTCGTCGTTCTGGGGTCCCTCGGATGTTGAGATTTTTCAATGTTTCCATCACCAGCTGAGATAGGTATCTCTTCAACCGCCCCTCCCTCAGTTGTGCTTCGGTGAGCTCCTCCTGGTCCGTGAGAGCTTCTAGCTCCAATTCCCAACGAGGCTTCCGATTCCTTCGATTAAGGGTGACTCCTCTTGTTCTCCCATCCCAGCTGTCTTTTTTTCCAATGCCGATAGACCAGCGGGGCTTCTCAGAGGTCTCGAAACCTCCCTCAGTCTCTTTGCTGGGGAGTGCGGAACAGGCCTCCACCTGGGGGGTGATTGGTGTCTCCCCCCCAGCATTCAATTTCCTCCTGTTCCCGGTTTTGTTCAACCATGATTGCCCGGTCCCCTCAGTAGAGCGAAGTTACTCTCTGGGTTGACCGATTTTGCAGACTTTGCTTTCTGTAAGGAATGTCTTTCCAGCCACAATTAAAGTACGAACTTCTGAGTCAGTATTCTCAAAAGGATTCCTTTATTTGCATCTGTATAACATCCAAAGTTCAAAGCAAAGTCTAAATGCCTTCAGGCAAGGCAAGCATATTTAACCTTAATGCCCCACCCCATTCAGCAGGATGCAAAGCATAATCAATCCACAAATGTGTGACCAGATGGCTTTATGTTCCCAGCCTCCCTTCCGTTCAACTGACTTGCATTACCCCTCATAAAACCCTATCTTAAGATGAGAAGGTTCCCAGGTGTCTGGGATCCGGATATGTTATAACCTTTTGATCAAGCAGAGCCAAGACCCCCCTTCTCCTTTTGAATGGCAGAGTCTGGAGTCTGACATTGTGGTTCTTTGTCAAATACTGAGACATATAAGAGAGAAAAGAAGGCCATTTCACTTTCTTTCAACTAAATTGATTAGAAACAGAATACCTTTTAGGTAGTTAGTACCAGAAGGTATGATAATAACAATGTTTGACAAAAGATATCGAGTAATAACTATTGAGGAGGCAAGAAACTTTGTTGAGCAGCATCTGAAAAGTGAAGACACCCCCAAAAATAGAGAGGAAGTTGAGAGAGGAAAGCCAAGCCAAGAGGAGTTGAGTTCTGAAGAGATCTTGCAGCAGCAAGAGGAAATTGATAGAACAGTTTCTAAACATGAAAGGGAGTGAGCGATAGCTAGAACGAGAGCGCAAACAGAAGCAAGGAGAGGAGGATCTAGGGAAAATTCAAAATAAAAGAAGGGATGAGGAAGAAATAAGTTTAATATCGTTAAATGTAAATGGTTTAAATTCACCGGCAAAAAGGAAAAGAATACTGCATAGATTATTAAAGTGACAGTTTGATATTATATGTATGCAAGAAGTGCGTATTAACAATGACCACAGATCTTTGTTGGAATATCCGAAATTGGGTATATTATTTACGGCGTTAACAACGATAAAAAAAGAGGAGTAATAATATATGTGCAAAAATGGTTAAATCCAAAATTATTGTATGCTGACATGGATGGAAGAATGTTAATAATTAAAATAAACTCTGGCAACAGAACAATTACAATAGTGTCTATATATGCTCCACATGTAAATCAAACCACCTTTTACGCGAATTTGCATCAACAATTAGATAAAATACAGTGGGAAAACTTATGTATTATTGGTGACTATAATGCCATATCTAATAGGAAAAAAGATTATAAAAGTAATAACAGGAAAAAAGCAAGGGGATTACTTACTAAAACATTTGTATACATGAAAACTGAATTTAATCTGATTGATGGCTTGCATTATTTAAATCCAGAGGGGAAACAATATATGTTTTTTTCGTATCCTCATAGGTCGTGGTCAAGGATTGATATGGCCTGGATGAATATGGAGTTAATAACAGAAGTAAGCAAAATAGAAATAGAACCAAATATGTGGGCGGATCATAATCCGATTAAAATTAAGTGGAAAGGGAAAATTAAGAAAATGAAAGTAAGATGGACCCTTGACCAAAGAGTAGTTAAAGAACAAGCGTATATAGAAATGATGGAAAAAGAGCTGAAATATTTCTTCCAGGCCAATACACAGGAACATACTACAACACAAAT